>JAOXJK010000012.1:63505373-63534774 GCA_025774025.1 Xenus cinereus | reverse complement strand
GTTCCCTCAGCCTCTCCTCATAGGACTTGTTCTCTAGACCCCTCACCAGCTTGGTGGCTCTCCTCTGGACACGCTCCGGCACCTCAATGTCCAGAACTGAACACAGTACTCAAGGTGAGGCCTTACCAGTGCCGAGTACAGAGGCATCATCACTTCCCTACTCCTGCTGGCCACGCTACTCCACGCTACAGGAGCAATCTTCATGCCTCTTCCACCATCGTACATTTGTGTGTCTGAATGTGCTGCACATAACTGCATTATTCTGAAAAATAATGGAGAACAGAAGAATTTCATTTTCATGGGTATCCTTTCTGCTATGAATATTGCAGTTATCACATGAGAGACATTTTACAATTAGAACAGCAAGAAAAATCTGCCGTCCTCTGCAGTGTTAGAGGGTGGCTGTGAAGTAAGGTGCTTTTTAGGGGACCCACGGCACGGGACAGCCAGGCACTGCTCCTTCAGATCACTCCAAAGCAGAGCTCTTCTACCTCCTCGAAGGTTACTGCGCTGGCTAAAAACAGTACTTCACATTTTTCCATTAACTAATCTTAACTCTACATGTGGATTTAGTTGCAAGGGATAAGGGGAATAGATTGCAAGAAGGTCTCCGACTCAGCAGCAGCCGGTTTGATGAAGAACAGGTCTCCCCTGTGAACCTCCAGGAGCTTTCGCAAAACAGCCTTGCCAGCACTCACGTAAGCCGGTGCCAGCATTTTGCAGCTCCTCTGGTCCTCTGCTCCGGGAAACCGGGCGGTCGTCTCCGATCTCCAACGCTTTGCTCCTCAGCTGCCTGGAAAAGACTTTGCGATGTGGCCAGCCCAACCTGTGCAGCCAGACCATGTGCAAAGCGAGGTGCTCGGTGAAGGGGAGGATGGGTTCTCCCACGCGTCGGTAAGGAAACTAGGCATCCAGCATATGCTTTATTGAGGCTTATAAAAAAAAAACAAACTGAGAACGTGGGTAACAGACAGATAGAGCCAAGCTGAAAAACATACTGAAGTGTAACTTCCAGCCTAAGAGTGCCGGGACGGTAACCACCGGGGGGGCAAGGACAGCTTGGCTTCCCCAGGTCTGCACGGGGAGGGCTCGTACAGAGCAATCCTGCCCTTGACATGGCACCTGAGAACCGAGCACACGAGCGATATGTTTGTGATTAGGTGTTGACTTTATGACTTTTTTAACTACCAGGGAATTTTTTGCAAAGGTATTTTTTCAGGGCCTCACCGCGTGGTTTTTCAGTACAACATACGTAGCTGCTTAACGCTTCAGCTTTTCAGTGCCACACAAGGGGTAAGTGGAAAGGCTGTAGAAATTTTCCATTACTGCAGAGCAGTGCAGCTCAGCAACGTTATTTTTTTTACAGTACGTTATTGATAGGGTTTTTAGCGAATTCTGAATGGCAGTTTATTTGCCAGTTTGCAAACACTCCATATATTGACTATTAAGATGCTCAACTTGATTTGCTCTCAAATAGAAGTAAATCAAATCACATGTTTAAAAAAAAAAAAAAGTGGAAATAAAACTATTTACTCTAGTGAAACAAATCTTTTCAGCTGTGGATATCCTCCTCTCTCTCTCTCACTCCCCTCCTCCCTGATATTTCGAAATGGCACTGGCCCAAGATACAGTAATCCAGTTTGTTCAGTGACCAAACACTCTCTCACGCCTGGACGATCAACTCGAGTTGCCACACAGCCAGAATCAATTCGTGAAGCTGACATCCAGGCATCCTCTGACGGCTGCAGTACCTGGGGTGCCTGAAATGCCATTATCTCTCCCTGTAAGCGGTGAATCTCAAGAGGTGGAATCGCTTTTTCCCTGGCCTGTTTTCAATGGCAACATGTCAGGTTTTAATTGCCTAAAAGGGTCTTAAATTTAAAATGCTTTTTCCCAGGTTCTTGGATAATTTAAATCCTTGACTAGTTCATTAAAAGGCCATTTGCAATGAGGCCGCCCGGCGCATCCCTCACTTAGCAGGCTCAGCAGAGCTAGGAATAGAAGTAAATAAACAGCATCCACTCCGCCTGACACTGAGCACAAGCGTTTGTGGGTGCCCACAGCGGCGGCGGAGGGGCAGGGAGGGCTGTATTGTGGCTAAAGGGCTCGGTTCTTTCTTGAACCAATATAAAAGGTGAAGTCCTGGCTTTAGTGAAGTCAGCGGCAAGATTCCCAAAGCTTCCAACAGGACCAGATTTTTCTCTCAGTTAGTTTCAGAGGGTTCCTACAGGGTGAAGTCTTCGAGGGGGCAGTGTAGAGAGCTGATCCATAAGGGTCCAGAGTAGCTCACTGGAAAACATAAACTAAATAGAGCAACAACATATAGTAGATGTATGCTTTGACTAGACACCTTCCTCAGTGTTTCGTATTTTCACCCCATGCCCTGTTTGTGTCTCTGTATTACTTTGAAATGATAAAGTCCTAGATTAGACACAGTAGTGGAGACTTTTTTAAAGGACCATTCAGGAGATCAGTAAAACCAGTTTCCTGATGAATGGAAACGGCCCTCTAATAAAAATGGAAAAGATACATTCTCAAGACATTTGGAACCAACTTTGAGAAAGCGAGGCAACTGAGAGAGCGAGGCAGGAATAGCCTATTGTACAGGTTCTGCTTTCTATACAAGATTCATCTAAGGACCTGATATTTTTAAATTTGGCAAATATTAATATTTGCCAAAGTTTTTAGTTAGGAACATATCATTAGAAGAATCTCAGTTCACATCTAATGACTATATATATATGTATTTGTGTAGGAGGTACTCATAGACACCGCACTCACTATTCAAATATAGATATATAAAAATATATATTTATATATACACACACAGCAGTAATGAAACCCATAATGCAGCCACCCATATTGTTCTTACACGAATACACATATGCTGTGCACACTCACCTCCCGAATGTTGCAGACGCTGATCACATCTGTTTTGCCAGCCAAGACTGCTTGCAAAATTCCAATTCTTAATATCAACCACTTATTTATTAATTATGCTTGGCACTTACATAACCTTTCTCGAGTAACTGATACGTTCTGGATGCTGAGAGGTTTTCCTTTACAGAAAGGCCATATATTTGTGGTATCGCAGTTTCTTGCCACAAGCCTGGCACTATACAGCGCTGAAAAGTTTTGCTCTGCAGCCCAGTCTGTGCTGTATAAATGTTAGATGCTGCTGATACCTGAAAAATTCATTAGAGTTATTTGAATTTTTGGCTTTTAGGTAACTGGAAAGTGAAATCTGGGTGCAAGTTGCAGCTTACCAGAAGGGTTCAATAGTGAAACACAACTGTTCATTTCCAAATGCCTAGGTATTTATATTTTTCTGATTTATTTATTTCCATCGCAGTTTAAATTAAATAGTCTACTAGCTTCTTTTCACACATTTCCCAAGGAGACCAAAATAGGAAGTATGTCATTTTAAGCTCTAATTTTTCTTAAAATCTCTCTGCTTCCTTCTCCTCTCCTTTTGAAAACTTTCTCCACCTTGGAAAGCATGTTCAACAATAGCAGTCTCTTTCTGCTTTTTTTTTTTTCTTTAACAGGTTAAATTTTCCTGGTTTTCGTTTTCTTGCTTTTTACTGTCACTTTGCTGTACAACAAAACAGTGAGAAAATGATCCATCTCTGTAAAGGTTGTTTGTTATTAAATTTAATACCTATTTGAACTGCTGTTTCTTTTTCTTGAAGGCTCATGTTTGTCTTTAATTAAAAAGAAAGGATGTGCATGATGCATAGCTAGCTCCCTCTGATCTTTACTGTTTGATACCATCCATTCGAATATAAATGTTTTTCCTTGTTCATTCAGACACTAAATCAATGCAACAAATCCGAAGGTCTACTGCAGTGTTCATTTGTTTGTGGGATTTTTGTTTTCTTTTCCTTACAAAAAGTGTCAGAAAAAAAAAAAAGTTATATTAAGATAGCTGGGCCTCAAGACTTTAATATTTAAAACACAGAGCATAGCAAGGCAGGATCTGTTCCTGGCAATTCAGGATGTTTTGCAACGCAATGCAAACACCTACACTAGGAAAGCATCAAACTCGAAGAGTTAAATACTAAAAGTGGGATTACTTGAAGCTGACCCTACCTTCCCCCCAGCAAAGGCAATTCTAATACACCCAGGGGATTAGCAGCCTTAATACAGGCTAAGTGTATCCCTGCCTGACTAGCTCCTCTTTCATGCTATGCTTCAGTCCATATTCCCAATCAGTTCAATTTACCATTGCATTCTTTTTCCAGACGTGAACTGGACCATAATTTACAGCCTCCTTTCTCCACGAGAAAATTACAATCCTCTCAGAGACAATGTCTTTTCTGCTTTGGTTTTAAAATTTTCCAGTTAGATTTGTAATACGAGATGAAATTACATTTCCATATCTTCTCCTGCTGGCTCTCCCAGCTTTCCTGCTCCACGGCTTTACATGCTAAGCTCACAGCATTTCTTTTTAAGCAGGGTCTTGCTAATCTCCTCCATTCAGCCCTGTCATGTTCAGCCCCTCAGGCTAGATCACATTGGAATAGGGAAAAGAGGGGACCTGGTAAGTCATGAACAGAAGGTATTTTGCACATTTCCCTACATTCTCTTTTAAAAAAATATTTTCTTCAGACTGCTAATGTCTTCTTCATGTTGCAAGCATCTTTTGTGTCAGAGTCATTTATGAAATCCCTGCTGAAGAATTCTATTTTGAAAATTAGCCAGCTGGGGACTAGAATAGTTAGGAAATAATATCATTACAATGCAGTAATGTGTTAATAGTGCCGTTATAGCTTTGTAATTCCTACTGTTCTCATATCCCTGGCCTGCTATATGCTGATTTTTCCTCGCACTAAAGGAATTGCTATAGCAACATACCTTCAAACACGTATGATTAATATTTTATACACCCATGACTGACTAGATATTTGTTCTAGACATAGCATATTGAAAAACAAGATGGAATACCTGCCATGAATCCATAGAACAGAAACTGATTTATACTGGGAGAAAAATAAATCATAAATTGAATAAGAACAAGAGAAAATACAATTTCATAGATTCAGAATACAGGCAAGTTGATAAAATATACTGCAATGCTTTGATCTCTCTGGTATATCAGTGTTAGTCTAAAGAACACAGAATATCACAAGCCATTTTAGTATTATATGAAAAGAAAATGTTATTTTTTCCACATAGGAAAACAACTACATCACTTTTTTCCACCTGTGTACAGATGCCTCAATCCAGCAGCCAGATTCTTCCTTAGACCCCAGGGAAGATAAAGATGTCTCAGTTTGGGAAACCAAAAAGTGGTCACATTTTGCAAATTTAACCTCACACGCACCTTCAGGCCTACAATAAAGGTGTCAACGTTTGTGCTTTCTCTCAACTTCAGCTCCTCTTGGCATCATTCAGGATTTTGCATAACTGACTGCAGCTGCCATTCCTGGTCAGGAGAGGCCATTAGAAGCATATGCTTTACCTTTTCAGTCTCAAAAGCTAATTATACAGAATTCACCATTAACCACGTGGGATGATAGTTACTGGAGGCTGATCAAACTTCTTTCCAGAAGTCACCCAGTTTGTATGATGCATGTAATGGCAGAATTCCCTCGTCTTCTAAGGTAAACTCTCCCAGTATAGTTACAAATTTCAGCTTTTAAAATGTTGAATAAAGAATAAAGCCAAGTCATGCGGCGAATGAGGCAGTTGTCAAGAGCAGAACTGCCTCACTGTGAAATAAAGTAGCCGTGGCTAACAGATTCAGGAGGAGCCCCACATGCCACAAACACTCAATTTAAGTCTTTAAAACAGGGCATTGGGCATGTGTGAGCTTTTACCATGCAAAGGGTAAATTCCACCCTACGGATGGCCGGTGCAGGGCGTGCTGAACAGCAAGGCTGAGCACCACTGAGGCCTGTGGAGCTCTTGGCTTTCTGAGGCCTCCATTTACCAGCCCACGTACTTCTGTTCAAACTGCCAAACCCCTTCAACATTGGCTTTGAGCACAGGCAGAACATGTTTCACACAATGCAGGAGTCAGAGAGTTTGTCATGCAAAATGTAGAAATTAAACAGGGGGGCAGAGTGTGGTTAGACTTCTAAAGGGCAATGTCCAACTCGAAACACGGAAAACACCAAAGCTCTCAGGAAAAATGGTGAAGTCTGAAACTATAAATGATAGGTTATAGGGAACATCACTGATATTGGAAAGGCTCTAAGATTTCTAGAGCTGGGATTATTTTTCTGCTTCCAATTTCTTGATGTTGCCTGTGGTGCTCACATACAGCCCACTGGCCCATAGTAACCTGAGGGTGCGTGCATATGACTCTTCTCAGGAGGTGATGAATACACCGCCTAGGCATTCACAAAGAGAAACATCTCAGACAATCTGTCTTAAACGACACTTACAAAGTGTCATTTAGGAAAGTTGGCTACTTTCCTAAAAGATTGAGTTTTTTAGAGGCATTGGCTTCCCACTGACAATCTCAGGGCCCGAGTGTCAAAGTCAGTTTGTCTCCCAGAAACATATGCCTTCCTGCTCTACAGGGATAAATGTCCCAAGCATCTCTGGGTACCTCTGACCAATTAAATAGGCAGAGAGCTGCATGGGTGAGTTTGATTTATGGCTGCGTATAAACAGCTGCTCGTCATTTTAGCTGAACATCCACTTCTTATGCCCCAGTGCTCAGATCACATAACAAAGTCTTGCTCTGTCTTAGTGTTTTTGGGGCTCACAGCCTTTTGTAAGCTTTAAGCTTCAATATATCATTAGACAAGGCCGCTAGAAAAAATGTCCCTAGCCTCTCCATTTAAGTCAAAATTGCTAAACTCGGATTGTGACAATCTGTAAGGCTCAGATAGCCATTTGGTAGCACACTGTCAAATAACTTGTGCCTCAGTTTCCTTTCTTGCAATGCTGACTTGTGTTTTCCAAACACAAAGCCCATGGTCTGACACAACCTCTATATCTTTCATTGCTTCATCTTGAGCATTTTGTGAAACTAACTGTTCTCAAGTCATTTTTCCAAGACCTATAAAGCCACCAGCTCACTCCAGCTCACCCCAATTCTTTTGAGAAGGAAAGGAGTAAAAAAAAAAAAAAAAAAAAGGTGAAAAATCCCCTCCTTATTCTCTTAAATAAGCAAAACTAGGTTGTCTGACAACTGTCACTTTAAATGGACGGAGTGTGAGCTTCTGTCAGAATGGATGGAAGCCCAGACCTAAACAAAAGATCAGCAGCAATCAGGGATGAGAGGCAAAGAAGTGAACTAAATTGTTAAGCCATCACTGTTGACTTCACTAGTAGACATGAAACTTAATCCGAGAGCTTCTTTAGCACTGATCTTTACCGGAGCACTGACTGCCCATTGCATTCTGACTTGGAGGAGCAAAGAGAAGTATGGGATAACACAGGCAGGTGGTGAACAGAGAAAATCTCTGTCCCCTCTGCAATCCATTCCCTCCTCCTGTCACACACTGTGCGCCATCCATTCTTGCTGCAGAATCTGGGAGGCTGGAGAAATGACAGCTTCATCCTGTCATTCCAAGGTTATGCGCTTTTAAAACCACATTAACAAGGGCTCCCTTTTCCTTTTTCCTCCAAAATTGAGAAGGGGCTGAGGGAGGCAGAACTATACTGAATTGCTAATTAGAGATTCAGTCCCTGAAGAATACCAGCACATTTCCTCTTTGGTTATGTTTTATCATGAAGATATTTTAAAATATTCTAATCCAAGTGCCTATTCCACCCCCATTTGTCTGACTGCTATCTATACGCTGTCTACACATAACGATCAAGGGGATTATAACGGTGCTCTATCATAGTTCCCCATGAAGAAGCTCTATTCTCAAATACATATGCCTTTTCCAGTATCCCTGCACCTGTATGTAAGAGTGCAGTTGCCTAAGACAGTCTTTATGGAGTCAATGGTTTAAGTGAGTTTAAATGTGTTTTTCTAGACTTTTCATATGTGGAGATTCCCTTTAATCTTAATTCTGACTTTGTGTAAGTTTAATAAGCAAATTCAAGGCTCATAAAGATTGAAACTCACCTAGCTGAACTGAGTGCTTGGTTTGGGTTGGTTACTAAAAAGACATTTTATAAGAAATCTTACTCCTGAAAAAGAAATTAGATTTACGAGGCCAGATTCAAACCTACAAAACAATGCATTTGATGAACATTCAGACTTTACAGCTGCAAGGACAGAGAGCCTCTTAATCGCCTTGCTCCAACACTCACAGCAGCAACTTGCAACTCCCATCAACTGCAAATCGTCTCCTAGTGATTCTGTCCCTGCCAATTAAAAATATGCTTCTGACAGCAAAAATACATGGTAAAATCTGGAGCTGTTTGTAAGGTTAGCAAAGCATCCACCTTACAGCTTCTCTGCATCAGTCTCCAAATGTGCTCTCAAGAGAGTAGAACCTTCTTGAGATGCCACTAGTGCAGAAGCAAAACATACCCGGGTTAGACCACTAGAATGGGAGTAGGTAGCCTTTAAAGTAACAGAAAATAGCACTGCATCAGCAATCCTGCCTCTCTGAAATGGGAAGTAATTTCAGATTACAAGTATGTTTCCAAGATCTTGCATCTCCAGAATTATTCCAGTGGGAAGGTATGGTTAGAAATCAAACTAAAGACTTTTTAAATCACCTTCTCTTGCTATGCTCTAACTAAATGAGAAAAGACAGAATATTAACAATTGCAGAAAGCTGAGATAAATCATACATTCTGGACCATATAAGATGATAGTTAAATACAGTACCGAGAGGCCACTGGTGTAATGCAACTTTTCCATTTTTTCACAGACTGAGACAGCCTAAGTTTTACTTACCTGAATCAAGAGACCAAAATCTCTGCAGAACATGACGAAATACTTTATTTCTCACTCAAGGTTGGATATATTCCACCAGTAAGCACAAAGGAAAATAATCCTTGCCTTCTTCACTACAAAGAGTCTTCAAATCCATGAACACTCGTATGATGGTGGGGGACCCTCGGGTCTGTATTTGCAATAGAAGAGGGAAAATATGGACATTCTACATTTTGAAAAATTGGAGGAAAAGTCACATATCCTGTATTGTGTCATGTGCTCTTTCTGGCTCAAGAAAAGGGAAGCAAGCCAGAGAAGAGTATATGGAATCTAATATGATCTCCAAACATTTGAAAACTGTGGGATAGAGCAATTCAGCTAGATTACACAGAAATGTGTAGACATAGGATATGGCACTTACTAAATATGCTCAGATGTTTGGTAACTGTTTCTGAGGCTTTGAAAAACTTTCCATTGCAGGAAAGACATCTGGTGGGTCATCCACAGTTGCTTGATGAGAAATTCTTTACGGATGTGAAAGTTAAGGACTGCCCTGAGCCTGACTGATGAAGAACCAAAAGATATGTCTGCTGGCAAAGCCAAGTCCCAGATCTTTATCAGTTTCAATTCAGACAAGAACTGCTGGGAGAACAGTCAGGCACCCCAGAAAGTTTCTAACAGGCTTCAGAAAGCCAGTGAGCAGTGAGGAGATGCTGTGACAGGGACAGTCTTCTCAAACTCTGAGCATGGATGACATTTTCACACACATACTTGTGGTCATGCTATAAATTTTAAGAACTGTCTTGGGAACAAGATGAGAAGGGAGTGCCTTTGTATGCAATAAAAGTGCTCAAAACCTCATGTTTGGATATACAGCAGCAACAAAGTGGGGGAGACTGTATAAGGAATACAAATAGAAATGCTCTAGTAAATTTTGTTTAAAACTTATTGAGGGTATTCAAAATACAATTTAGTGTTTCAGTTTAAAATATTTTCTGTGTACATTAAACATTTGCTTTAAGGAACTGTGTTACTTTAAAAATTGTCTGGAAACTACACCTGTTTTTCTGAGCTGCATCCCCAACCCCTTGGGGTGTAAAGCTTTGAGAACTCCCTGAAGAGCCAGGACTGCCAATGGTACCTCAGCTAAGAATTAAAAGTGAGTTATAGGAAGATGGGAATTTATGGAGCTGTAGAAAACATTGCCCCCACCGTTATATTAGCATAGCTTAGTTTGGCAAAAGCAAACATACATTTAAACAGGAAATACCTCAAATCTGCTAGCCTACATCTCAGTTGGTGTCCTTAAAATTTCCTTGTGGATATGCTACAGCAGCCCAAGTTCATCATTACTGCAAAAAACCTCCTGATTTCCCCTTCCAGTCCTCCTTAGATCATCTACGTTGATCACTACAGAAACCATCGTTATCCTTGGCCCACTGTTGAATCCTCTATCTGCAGGACATCTTCCATTAAAGCTTTGTGCTGAGGTACCACATCTAGGCTCTGCCTTGATGCAAGTTGTTAATATTTTCTGCTTCAAAGCTCTGAAAGCCTTTCCTTCAGAGCAGAAACTCTCATTCCCCATCTTGAATATTGGCAGTGTTCCTTCCCTTGCCCTTAACAAAAGCAGTCTCACCTCTCTAGAAATCTATTGTCCTTTCTCCTATCTTGTTGGGTTAACTGTATCAAACCTCTCTTCGTCTTCTTCAAGTGCCTTCCTTCTCTCTATGATGCCCTTGGTTTCACTTCTGAGGACCCTCCACAACTTGACTCCTTGAAATCATCTTTTATGATCCAGTTAGCCCCTGATGACAGCTTTTCTGTGCTTATTTTGTATTTGCGCTTTCTCCGTGCCCTGTGATGAGCTCCTGAATAAATGTTCCTAAAGTCACCTTGGTATCTTCCTTCGCATCTGTTTTCCCATTGCCTCAAATTTCCTAACAACTCAAGACCTCATTCTGTACTTGGTGATGCCCTTGGGAGTTTTGTTGCAAGCATAAACAGGAGCAAGAGAAAACCTCTGTTAGGAAACGCCGGGATAGCGTTATAAACCTTAGCTGATGTTGTGGTTGCCATTTCATCAGTGCATTTGGTTGCATATTGTTTCTCTTTCTTCTAATGGAAAAAATAAATGAGTAAAAGCTGTTTTGAAGGGGGTGGGGGGGATGTTAAACTATGTGCGATTCAGTTTTAAGAATGACTGGAAGCAGTTCGCTGGAAAGTAGTTTGAATCATAACTTTAAAGCTGAACACCTCTTGTTCCTGAAATTCAAGGTTGAAGGAAAAGTTCAAGCTTTGAATCTCCTCAGGTTTTGATTCTGGGCTGCATTCAAAACCAGAGGGGGCTTATTTTTCCAAATGCAATTTGATGTGGCCTGGGATAGTAAAAATCTCACAGAAACATCTGGTAAAAGTTTTGCTGATAGAAAGAACATGGAAGCATTTTTTCTTGAGAAAGTACATCATTATAAAGTTAACATATAATTTTTCTAAAATTATTGCCACTCTGACTGTAAAAATATGGACTATTAGTCCAGAAGAAGAACAGATTAACTTTGAAAATTCTTTGGATCCCAATTATATCTTGTTATTTTTATTTCTAAGAACATAAAAATACCTGCTGGGTAAAGCTAATCACATCCAACACTGTCAAAAGGACAGTGCAACTGAAGGAAAATATTTGAGCTTGGCCACCTTTTGTGGTCAGTTCTTCTCACACTCCTAGAGCATCCAGAAAGACTGTTTTAAGGATGTTTCAGGACACACAGACGAACACTACGCTTCAGATCTTACTACAGATCTGCCACCCATTAATTTCTCTAATTCTTTCTTGAACCTTGCAGTACTCTCTGCCTCCACAGCTTGAAACGGCAATGGGTTGCAAAGGCTCATGACCCTCTGTGCAAAGACACCCTTTCATCTGTTTTAAACCAATCTCACACCAATCTCTTTGAATGCTCACAAGTCTGGTTGCTGTGGAGCGTGGCAAAGAGCAGTTCTGTATATTCCCTTATCCACTGGCTTTTACAATTTCATAAACCTTGATCACATTTTCCCTAACCCAGCTGTCTCGTCAAGCTGTACAGGCCCAAACTTTTTAGTGCCTCCGGGTAAAGTAGCTGCTCCAACCCCTTGAACATTTTGTTGCCCTCCTCCACACCAGCTGCACAGTATCCTTCTTCAGATGTGCAGATCAGAAGCGTACACCGCATTCAAGATGTGACCTCATCAAGCTTTTATATAATTCCCTCCTTCTTCCTTCCTGACAACGCCTAACATTTTTTTGGTGGCTGCTGCCTGAATGGCTGCCTGAATGGAGCAAGAACCAAGATCTCTTTCCTAAGCCGCAACCACCATCTCTATGTTTAACACCGTGCAGTAGGCCCATTTAGACTATTTTATTTCCCGATGTGTTTGTTCATATTTACCTGCATTGGTACTCTTTTGCTACCTTTTGACCCTCACGCTTGGTTTTCTGAGGTCCTTTCAAAGTTCCTTGCCATTAGCATGGCATTTGGCTGTCTGAGAGACCTTAGTGCCAGCTGCAGCCTTGGAGATCACACTGCCAACCCCCACCACCACATCATTGATGAAGGTGCTGAATAAAACAGCTGAGGGAACAGACTGCTGACTCATATCCATCCAGAAAAGCCACCTTTAAGGACAGCTATTTGCTTTCTGTCCTCTTACCAGGTTTCACTCCATAAATGACCCTTCCCTCTAAACCCATGGCAACTTATTTTCCATAATAACCTCCAGTGTAGAACATTAACAACTTTTGGAAATGTCAGGTTATGTCCCCAGAGAAATCCTTTATCCGTGTGCTTATTAACATGTTCGCTGTCACTCTCCAAGAGCTTGAGCAGGCTACTGAGACAGACCTCCCTTTGCAGAAGGCATGCACCTTTCTTAAATGACCGTGTTCTCAATGGTTTTACTCTTATTTCATAGACTACACTATCTGATCTGACTTAACAGTCTGTAGTTATTCCTGAATACTTTCAAACCAGACTGTTGTATTAAACAATGATGCCTAATCTCCATAAAGCTTATTCTCAGTGTTTCATTCACACCCAGGAGATGGGTAAATGATGCAAGTTTCCTAAAGCTGTAGCTCTTGCTGAAAATCATTTTTGTATGCTAAGTAAATAAGACAAAGGGAAGCTAGCTCCAACAAGTGATCACACCCACTCCATTTCATTGTTAGGCAAAGAAAACAAAACCAAAATAAACCTCAGGTGAGTTACAGCCATACAGTTAAAATGCAATTAGCAGCATGATATGAACTTATCAAAATAACCAGGTTTCTCACCTTGTATATACAGCCCCCGATATTTCTATTTCAAATCCTAATTAAGTTATTTGGTTTTCTTTTTCTTTCCCACTCCATTGTTTTCCCTTCAGCCATCAATTTTCCCTGCCTTCCACCTCTTCTCTTCTGCTTTTTTGCCACTAAAAAGCAGTAAAAATGCTAAATGATAAAATTTAATAAAATACTTTCCTCTGTTACTAGAAGAAATCTACCCTCCACATTCGTTTCATAACAAAAGCGCTGAGAATAAAAGTAATCAATTCTTGAGAAAATACTATCTGTTCAATGGCAGTAAAAAAAAAAATTAAACAATATAGAAAAATCCTTACAATTTGAAGTTCTTACAAATGCACCTAATTTAAGGGGAGGAACATGTGATGTTCTAAATTTCTGAAGAAATAGATCTAACATTGGACAAACATTCATGCACACACACTTACATAGGTTATAGTGAAGTTATATGAATCGATACTGTAATGGCTTGGCCAAACTACCTTGGCTGGCGAAAATAACGATGGATATCCAAGCCTGTCTTTTGGGGGTTCACTTCATGGTATTTATCAGTCTTGACATTTCACCCCACCCCATGCAGTAGAAAGGTTATTAAGAGCACAGCACAAATAGCCTGTATTCCCAAGAGCATATTTTAATCAGAAAGAAAAACAGTAACTGCAGACTCTAATAAGAAAGGGGCTCTGTGTAAGGGAAACAGCAGAAAGCGCAAAGAAGAGTTTTGCTCTTGCCTGAGGGCTGGGCAGGCCCTCTGGTGCAAAAAGGAAGGACCATCTCCTGCCACCAGCTGGAGCTGCCCTCTGCAGTCATGAACAGAGGCGACACGCTGAGCTCAGCTCCCACCATTGCTGCTTTTTGCCTATGGCAAACCAGCGTCTTGGGGCCCTATTCCCTTAATGTTCTTAATAAACACCACCGGAAATGTACCTTCCATTCCTGTTCCTCCTCTGAGGTACTTTTTAAAATTTTTTCTTAGTTTACGGTGTCAGACACAAACTGAAGGTTCAGCGTCCTTCCACACTAATTCATTGCTCCCGAGAAAAAAATTAGCCACTACGTGACCACCCACCGCTGCTGCCTCCTGCTGAGCTCAGGTGGAGAGGGCAAGTCGGAGTCACATCCCAGCCACTCCTGATTCCTTCTGCAGTGTCCCTGCCCAGCGGCTGCCTCTGGCTGCCTGCCCCCTGCCCCTGCGTGCCCAGCAGCCAGGCACCCACCCGAGGTGGTGGCTGGAGTGCAGGGCTCCTCCCCATACAGCACAAACTAGACCTTATTTTTTGATCTTATTGCTTTAGACCTTATTGCTTTCTACAAGTACCTGAAAGGAGGATGTAGAGAGGTGTGGGTTGGTCTCTTCTCCCAAGTCACAGGCGATAGGACTAGAGGAAATGGCCTCAAGTTGTGCCAGGAGAGGTTCAGGTTGGATACTAGGAAAAATTTTTACACTGAAAGGGTTATCAAGCATTGGAATGGGCTGCCCAGGGAAGTGGTTGAGGCACCATCCCTGGAGGTGTTCAAAAGACGGGTTGACGTGGTGTTGAGGGACATGGTTTAGTGATGGTTTTTTGTCAGAGTTAGGCTGATGGTTGGACTAGATGATCTTGAAGGTCCCTTCCAACATAGATGATTCTATGATTTTAAACTCACAGCCTGGGATGGGACCAGAGAGGTGCTGGGGAGCCCTCGCCCCACAGGCAAGCTGGCAGAAAGCAAGAGTGAGAGATCTGGGTGCGCAGAAGCATCCTCAGCGGTTAAGTTGACCCTCAGTGTCCTGCACTAGAACCACAGTAGCACACAGGGATGTATTAACCCCTCTGTACGTAACCCCAGGGGAGGACGAGGCAGATATAATGGGCAGTAGAGAAGCTCAGCCAAAACCTACACAAGAGCCAGTGCTTTCTAGCAGGGGAGGCAGTGGGGGAATTACAGGAGCCGCTTACGTACACAAGCAAACGGAGCAGAAAGCCTAAGTGCTGGGTCCCAAGCGCTCCTTTAGGCCAGCCACGTGCCGTGTCTTCTCCCGTTGCACTGTTACATGGACTTCAGCCTCTGGTACCGGACACATCCTTCAGTCTCAGCATCATGTCCCGGCGGCAGCACCCCAAACACGGCCCATGGCTGTGCAAGCAGCAAGGGGTGGAAGTGCCGTCAAGTTTTCGCAGGCAAACTATAACACAAAAAGCAGCAGCATCTGAAGGCATTACAGCTTCTTATCCACTTTTCTGCCATGGTAGGGGTACTGGGGTACCAGGGGTCCTTGGCTACTGAACTCCATAATCTGGTACATTAACTTCAACCTTCCTTATTGATCTCTTCACTCGCATAAACTCTAGAGCCAATGACTTGAACAAAGATGGAGAAGGTGGAGCACAGAGGTTACACTATGTCTCTTAGCCTGAAAATTGGATCTCTTCCCAGTGTATCTAACTGGAAAGAACAACTTCTGTGTGTCTGCATTTTTGCCACTCTGTTGCATTTGTTTCCAATTGTACAACCTTTTGGTATTTTGTAGCTGATAAAGACCCTAATTTATTGTTGAAAATCTCACATTTCTAGGTGCACCTCATCACCAGAGAGGATCCGTCTCAGGATTTCAGCATGCATGGCAGTGCCTGCTCATGATGCAGCCTGTATTACCCCATAAGCAGACACCCACTTCCTACTGCTGAAATTCCCGAGACATCTCTCTGCTGTGGCTTCTGCTGCGGTCTCACAGCTCTGGACATTGTGAGGTATATACCGACTGAGCTGACAGCCTCAAAAAGCTGCATGTTACCTACCAGTGGTACAAAACCTATAAAAAATGTCCCTATGAAGTAGCAGTGTCACTCTCACTGCTTGACTGGAGATCACAACGAGATTGCTTGAGCCTAAGACCTATCAGTGTCCAGTAAAAATGAAAAACAATGTTGTAATAAATCAGCTTGAACTCCACTCCCCAGGTATTCAGTGACATTATGATGAATTTCTCCATTCACATGCAATCTGCTTCTCTCTTTGCCAAAGTTTCTCCACCATATTTTCAAGCCCAAAGTCATAGTCATCAATATTTGATTAATTTAACTGAGGATAGTTAACCTGGGGATGTTATCTAGCTGTAGAGCACCAGACATTAAAAATGAAGCTCTGCCTAGAGTAGCCATAGGTCAATCATTACTTGGGTAGAAGATTCAATGCAGAATTAAGTGGTTTTCTACCTTTGCCTGATGTAGTTTTACATCAGCCCTAAAATAAGCCCTCCGTGTAACTCCACAACAATTACATCATGCATTGTTTGCATTTGACTGAGGTATAATAACATTTAAACTTGAAAAAAGGCTGCACTTTTTAGTCTTTCATGGCACCTTATAGCAAAATGTTCTCTATCAGGACATTTTGTCCATGTACTGTATAAAAAATGTATAATGTGAATGTGTAGTATAAATATTTATACCACATTCACTTAACCTCAATCCATCATATATATTCATCTTTAACTGTGTAAGTTTTGGGGGAGAAGCACAGATTCGAGGGTAACTTTTCAATAGTTCATGCCTGTTACAGGATGGTTTTTCCTTCCATCTTCCTCTGTATCCCACAGGGAAAGAACACAGTGGCCAACCCCAGAATTTATTATTGCAAAGCATTATTTATTATTAAAAGTCTAATTGTTGATAACCACACGCTAATCTTTCCTAAGTTACAGGCAAACAAAACAGCGTCACTGATTTCAACACCACGAGGCATTATCCAAACTCTGTTGGAGATATTCCCGGGGGTTTTCACATCCTCAGTAGGTTTTGATGGTATCTTTGGCTGCACTCTAGCTGATCTCCTTATGTATTGATTACCGCCCTCCCAAATTAGATCACTGTTATCATACTTTTAATTATAGGGGTTTTAAATTAATTAGTTGCATTTAGATTTCTTCGTTCTTGAGGCTTAATTAAACAAATGGATTGAGCTCATTTCCAGTTAGCCTTAGCGGATGAGTGTACTGCCTTGCTTACATAGGTGGGGATGGAAGCTTTCGTACTCCTCTTGTTTCTCAGGCTGCCCAGCCTTTGCCCTGAAAGTATAGGCGTTTTCTTTCACTACCAATTGCCATGTACCACGTCTGCAGAAGGTTAGAGAAATTCTTTAGCAAAAGTTTGGTTGCTTTAGTTTGTTGAAAAATATTTTTGTCGGGTCAATGAAAAAGATTATCAAAGAGATATGATTTTTATAAGTATCACAATATGGATCACACATAGCTACTTAATATATTAAATGTCATCCAATGTTGTAAAAATTCCTAGCATAAAAACCCCACATACAGAGTGTTTCACGTCAATAATTACAAATTACATCTGGGCCCCACACAAAAGCCTTTCAAGGCCTCTGTTCATTTTTGCTTAAAAATACCCAATTAGTACTTATCTCGGGCTGTTTATTCTTCAATCTCTTTCCAAAAGCCACATTTTGATGTACAAAAGGGAAACTCAAAATAACACAATTGTTCAATAACATACCTATGAAAATAAATGTTTAGCTGAGCTGCAAATGCTATGGGTGCAAATGCACTCACAGAATAAACAATTTAATTTTTCTCCTTAAGAATGACCTTGCAAAACCAACTTCACTCCAAGTAGTAATAACTGACTCATCATTGTGACTAGTTCAAAATTAAAAGCGTCTCTGACTTTCCACACCATGCAAGTCATGGAAGGCAATAGACTCTATCTTGGTAACAAGCCAGTGGGCTCCACTCAAGGTCATCCAGTCAGGCAATGCTATTTTTGGTAGCTAAGCAAAGCCAAACCACAGCAATTTTCAAAGAAAGGAGACCTAATAAATTTGAGAGGTAAGGGCTGGAAAGGAAAGCCAAGTCACTCAGATCGTGGGGAAGGAGGGTGAACATGGTGCAGCCAGCTGGGGTTTGGAGGGAGCCTGCTTCAGTTGCCCAGTGATATTAAAAAAAAAAAATAGGAAGGATGGATTATAAAAATGTCATAAAACTGTTTAGGGATTTCTCCCTTTATCAGCTCTATTGAATGATGTTACTTTTCAAGGGAAGGCATCAAGCAGGGGATATAAAATATTATAACTGCAGTACACAGCTCATGATCTGAAAGTCAGGCGGTTTTTCTTGGAGGGTGTGCAACTGCGGGATTGCTACCTGTCACTGAGGGTCTGGGCTCTCCATCATCCTCCGGGCTTTCCAAGTGCATGTGGTGCTTTGTGGCCCCCCTGCAAGGCACGGTCAGGGCCACGAGGACGTTCCCCAGCCTCCCAGGCGCTGGCTGGCGTGCAGCTGCCTATGGTCCCCTCGCTCGGGTACGGGGGGAATGTGCCCTGCCACACTCGCTCACCCTCATCTCCTGCCCCGCTCCTCCCGGAGGGCAGCCTAGGAGACGTTATCTTACACCGGAGCAACAGTCAAGAAAAGGTAGTATCTATTTTACATAGGCTATTTATGGACCAGAGCCATTCAGACTTGGAAGGGAGCAGGCTCAAAGGGGCAGTTTGCATTCCCATCACAAGCATCCGATGTTTTTACCATTATGCTTCGCACGGGAGGACAGGAGCAGTGAGAGAGAAGCACTGCAGCACTACAGCGCGCGACGAGACTGTATTCAGGATAGACAGGGAAGCTGCTATCTGAAGCCTGAGGGTTTCAACTACAAAGCCAGTGTTAAGATCACATTGATCAGATGTTTTTCTACACAGAGGAAAGAAGAAGACAATCAAGCAAATTAGCAGAGGGAGGTAGGAGACAGCGCATGTCTGGAAAATGTGCAGTAAACCACGGAACTCGTTATAAATCGTATCAGTGTGTACATTTGCTAAGCCAGCTGTGTATAATATTTTAGATATGCTTTAGGGTTGTTTTGCACCAATAATTCTTTAAACATTATTCTGTTTTTACACTGAAAATCTGTCCCTTCAGTGTACTGAACCCCACCATTTCTTTGACAAAACCATACCAAATAAATAATTCACCGCTTTGACGCTTTTGGTTTAAGGAAAATGAAAACTATATACTGTCAGTGAAAGTTGCAAGGATTTCCATTTTCCAGCATTATAAATAACTTAACAGAGACATACAGCAAGCAGTCACATCTGCATGCACATCTCCAATTAGTGTTGATGATGGTGCTATGTGCACGCATGAAGAATGGAAAAACATCTAATTTCTGTAGCCTGACTCGATAAGTTGGGTTTGTTTGTTCAGGTTTAATAACCTGATGCTGCACAACCCTGAGATGCTATTTAGCACTCCCTGAAGAGGATATCATATCATTATTAGACTGGCACCTTACAGTTATCAGCTGTCATTCAGAACCCTGAAAAAAGTCTAGCAGTTCCATAGGGTTCATGCTAACTATTGGGGCAGGTTACTGAGGGGAAAAGAAAGAGTGAGAGAAAGAGACACTACCATGAAAAGTGCTCTGTCAGGGAGATAATCTTTGAGATAGTGCATGGACTCCTGATCTTCACTTTTACCTTCAGCTTTGTGCCTTTTTCATTAAGCCCACCATGCTTAAAACACTGCTGCAACACGATTGTTTCTACTTGGCTTGTTAGCTTTCTAAGGGTGATTGACCTCTTGGTTAGCTTATGTCACATTCATTGGCAGCCTGCGTTGCCATCAGAGACTCTTGTTCCCAAGCTGGACTTCCAAAAAAAAGGGACCTGGCTTTCACTTGCCTTGGCTTCCCAAGTGGAAAGGCACTACAGATGCTAATGTCATCCAGTGAGCAAAAGATCAGAAAACAGCAAATTCAAGCCTTTTGTCATCATGAATTATTTCCTTTTCCAGGTGAAGCAGTTCATGGCCATCCTGATCTTCCTACAGTCCAAATGAACAAAGCCATGGCTCTGAATCCAGATTCAGACTGAACTGGGAGATTTGTTCCCTGCCATACTCCTACAAAACATTATTACCTAAAGAGCTTTTTGACAACATCTGTTTCTCCGTGATGGGAAGATCTGCAAGACACATATAGACATCTAGATATCTACATAAATACAGATAAACTTAGCTATAGATATAAATATCTAGATATCTAGATATCTGGATATCTGTATCTATCTACCTACCATATCTACATAGAGATAATATTGATATCCAGATTTACTATCTCCTAGTAAATAGATACATAGACAGATATCTGGCCAACTAGCTCTATATAGATATCTATATCTATCTAGATAGATATCTAAATGTATCAAGATATAGATATCCATATAGATCTATCTCTAGATACCTAGATCTATATGGATATCTATATAGATCTAAAAATATCTATCTACACAGATATCTATAGATGTGCATCTACACATAAATGTCAAGATATGTCTAGACAGATAGATAATCTAGATCTGTAAAGATCTGTGTCTACATCTATATATGTCTATCCCTTCCCTATGAGGTGGGTGTCGATCCTGGGTACTGGAATAAGACTTGTAGTTCAAACATTTGCTGGTTGCTTCAATAATTTTAGCCCAGATAAGAAAAGAAACATTCTCCCCAAACTAAAAGTATGGACAGAAGAAAGCCATATTGTTAACTATCCATCATTTGATAAAGCTACACTGCTGAAACAGCAGGAATCTGATTGGATTTCACCACAATCCTCTCTGATTCTTCATTTTCTTGGAGACATTTAATTTACATTACGGTTAAAGTAAATTAAATTAGTATTAACCTTGTCTGTGAAAATGATGCTTCAGAAAGGTAAATATAGAACTCTTGGCATGGATGAAAATGAAATGATAAATTGATGTGTGCAAATCTCAATGCAGATGGAGTCTTTCTAATGAGTAATTACCAATGTGTAACTCTATCGAGTAAGTTTGTAGATTGTCAGGTGGAATCGTACTGGATGAATTCAGAGAAATCAGTCTTTGGGTCTGCTCAGAGACAAGTCTATGATACAAGTCTGGTTCTAAATTATACCTGGATAGAAAAAAGTACGGAAGGTGCCCATCATGTTAGATGGACACGTCTCAGCAAAACTGACAAGCTGACATGCAGATTATCAGATTGGCTTTGCATGAACTGGCTAAACTCTGTTACCAGCTATAGCCAGTCTAAATGATTAACTGAGCAGAAAGAAATGAGACAGGAAAACATTTAATAAAACCCCACAGTTCAGCGGCAGCTATTAAACTGAGGTTAGCTTCCTATGTTCCTACTGCTTTTTTAGTGAATGAAAGGAAAAGAAATGGCTTATCTTATTCTTGTTTGCCTAATTTTGCTAATTTTGCTGATGATGATCATTTTATAGGGGCTGAAAATTGTATATTTGTCTCCAGAGTATCTCTATTACTGGGGTTAAGATGTACCCTACTGATGTATTATCTGAGTTGATTTTTCATAAGTACTGTCTGAAAACCTGGCTTTTCATGTTCAAAATAATTTAAAATAAAATCTTTTTTTAGTGAACATGAGGCATCATCTGCCTGCCACATATTTGTTTACTGCCTCCAGGTCTATTCCATAACTGTTCCTAAATATGTAACTAACAGGTAAGTCTCACTGCACAGGAGGTCAGTTTTAGCCATAGTGAACTGTGCCATGGTAGTTAAAGTGACATTTTCCTGAAAGAATACCAATGACCATTCCTACATGCTCAGCCAACTCTGTAACTCCTTTAAGTGTATTGATGAGTACTTTACAAATGCTGATTCTTTTCAGATGTGATAGCATGGTAAAAGGCAGATGAAGGCATGTTTGTCACACATAAACATGACTTCTTTTAATCATGCCAGGTTATATGCAGATATCACAGCTGAACAATTCACATACTATATTTCAATGCCATATTGTAGAGTCTTGCATTCCTGAAAATCCCTGGGATTTCTGGAGTGCAAAAGCAAAGCAAGAGTATAAAATTAAAAAAGGAAATTCAACAGGTTTGGGTCACTCATCTCCCACAAAGGTACATAAGCATTAATTTTATTGCAAAGAAAGACTTTGATCTATGTCTTTGATGCACTGCTCACTTTCCATCACAGGCTGTGTTGATGCACTGTGTTTCCAAAGAATAATAGTCACTTTGCGTTCCCCTTGTTTCAGAAAGTCAGCCCTAGCTGACGCTTTGACTAGGCTGATGGAGATAATATCGGTGCCCTGTACCATATTTTTTTTCTGCTATTCTTATAGTATAAAATGTTATTGCATGCCAATCAGTTTCATTTGGGTCATAAACATGCCTGGCATGCTAGGTCTGATGTTCCTACAGGTACAGTAGATTGTCTTAGCAGAACAGAAAGGAGACATATCAAAATTTTACAGCTTGCAAAAACAAAATCCTGGAACTATAATTTAATTTCCCTTGGGAAAATGCTTGTCCCAGCATTTAGTTACAGAAGGACAGAAGCTCCCAATATTTGTTTTCCACCAACTCAGAACAGCTAGTTTTCCTTTGCCTTCTTCCCACCTTATCAGTCCCACACTGTTTTTCTCTATATGTCCAATCTGGCCTTCTGAACCAGATTGGCTCGGGTCTTCTCTGGCTGCTAAGCCAGTGAAGTGGAGTGAAAAGGAACAGGGATAAAAAGTCCTATAGTGTAAAAGAGGCGATAAAGCAAAAGGGAAGAACATAGAGTCTGTAATACTCCACCCTTCCGATGGATACACATCACACCACAGCACAGCACCTGGAGTTGCATATGTATAATAATACCTCATACAACACATATGTTATAAACTGTTGGAAAAACTCCACTGAGGACTATGCTATTCCCTTGCAAACAAACACATGCTCTTAAAAATCACCTGGACGCGCCACGAAATCTCTGGGCTGACTTGAAGTCAGTGTTTGAAAATAGCTGCCTTGCATAGGAGAAATGCTCTTTGAAAGAAGGTGCTATTGGAAAGTGGGCTGATGCATATTTGGTTTTGAAATGGAGCAGATTAACAACAGATACTACCAACAGATCCTGCTGAACTCAGAAAGAGAACGGCTTTATCTCTTTATAGACGTGACAGTAGTTCAGTTCTCTAGTGAAGCTGTCAGAATAAAGGCTCAGTGGAGTTTGACTGAAGTAGTGAACTCTCTAATTTCTGGTTCAGCTATTTTCATAAGCTGTTTTCCAATGAGTAGTCAAAATGCCAGCTACCTAAAAAACACTATTAGGAAATAAAACCTAGTCTTCCTATCTTCCCTGCAACAAAACCTTTCCTGTAAAGTCCCTCTCATTTTTAAGCTATGGATTCAGTCTATCAAGAGCACATTTTGTCTTTGGCTAGATACTGCAAAAAATTCTAAATATAGGAGGGTAATATTATGTAGCTGTATGACTACATTATTTTATCCATGTTTCACTTCATCTTTTTGGGACACATCCATTTCTTTTGTTTCCATTGGACCCCGCATCCTCCATTGTTTATCAGAATAATTAGATCAAACAATAATTCAGATTTACTGGAGCTCTTACAGTTTATTCAGCGGGTTCCCAAAGGGTCTTGGAAATTGAACAAGTTCGTATTTTTGCCTTTTCCTTTCCCACCGAGGCATGTGCGAGTCGCCTGGCAAACTCACGGTGCTGCACTGAACTGCCATTTGGCAGAAAGGAGTTTGATAGTCTGACCACAATTTCCCTTTCTCTATGTGCCAGCGAGAGTGGGAGAGCTCGGGCATCGCTCAGTTTCTCCAGACGACCAAAAGGAACTGACTTACACGATGCAGAGAGCCAAGTTTAGTCTGCCTTGTCAAGAGCAGCGCAGTGCACGAGGGTGGCTGGGTATGAAATTAAAGGGGGATGTAATGAGGGCGGCATAAAGCTCAGACTAGGGTGCATGCAGGGGACCCTTTCAGAGAGAGAAAGAATGAAAAAGACTTAATTTTCCAACTGGTGATCCAAGCTCAGTTACAAAGTCCTCCCTGGAGGAGATATCACAAGGCATCGGCACAGGCTCGGGTGCTGTCACGCTGTATCTCGCGACACCACCACGAGTAACCTGACAGCACTGTGACTTATGTCACCCCCATATATACGTTGTGGGCATGGTCTCCCAGAATACAGACCAGGCATCTGACACTGCCTTAAGCTCTTCAAATAAATCTCTGGGTATCTGTGCCAAGGAACACACCACTGCACTTTTGCTATCATAATATTTCTCTTTTACCCCTGCACGGTCTAATGCAAACATACTCAGCCCAGATTACTACTACTGGTGGAAAGCTTCCAATCTGTAAAGAAAAGAGCAACTTTCTTGAAGGGTTAAAAGAAGGTCACGCTGCTTCTTTGTAGTGCTCTGCACCGTATCAGAATGGAAACTTCTTGAAGGCCACCTACACGTTTTTTTCCTTTTTTCTTTTTCTTTTTTTAAGGAAAGTAGGTATCAGATCTGAAATGTTGAGGCTGAACTGTCAGTTGAAGATTTACATAAAGCAGATCTCTGGCAAGGCTGCACATCTCTTCAGCAAGACTTCTCTTGGGAAACAGAATTTTAGAAAAGTGTCTTGAAACTTGAGATACGTAAAATAAAGAAAGATTACTGTCAAATAATCGGTTCATGGAAAGCATCAGTGGTATCCGAGGTGATCTTTAATGAGCTGTGTGATGATTAAAATAAAAGAGTAAAGCTGAACTACTCAGTGCTCATTTTATCATTTATGTCTTAATACATCACCAGTTAAATATGCGCGGTGACTCTGAGATGATCAGCTGCACAGGACCTGCGTCTCACCTCTCCAAAACAAAGCCACAGCACTCCACTTCCAGCACACTGGAAAACAACCCATTCATCATCGCCATTGGGACTGTAGTTACCTGACATTTCCTTGCTAGAGAGAGCAGCGGATTTTGCCAAAATCTATTTGCCTGCTCACTACCGCCGCGTAGCATTGTCCTTCTCCTTTGGTTGGGATGTTGTGCTCAGCACATAATAAGGCACAGGGCACACGAGAACAGAAGTCGGAGAGATATCAAGATGTAAAAGCAAATCTGTACCAGTGATAAACAAGAAACTACCAACTTTAGCTCAGCCAGGGGAAAAAAAAAAAAAGGGAGATAGCACAATTCAGAATGAAGCAGCAGACTACCTTCGTGATGGGTTGATGGCATATACTCATGTTCTGATATTGTTTCTCCCTTTTCCCAGAAAAGAGGATGTCAGGCCATAGAATCACAATCGAGTGTTGAACAACCAGAAAATTACAACAGAATTGTACTTCTTCCGTTTCCTTACTCTTTTGGGGACTGGCAAAAAGTGCTCCATTTCAGACACATTTCTGAAATGAGCCACAGAATGCAATAGGCACAACAGTGTGAGAAAGCAGAAGTGAAAATGAAGGGGAAGGAAACAGATGTGTGTTAGAAAATGAGCTACAGGATCAGGTAAGTACGTTATTAGCACTCCTGACCTGCATATATGTCCAGGGAGCTTTCTGATGTGCTGTTGTTTTGATAAGCAGAACACACAGTAGATTTGGGTTAAGAAAAAGCCAGATCAGCCAAAGGAAAGTGTCCGGTCCAGCATTTGTTAAAGTTGGCCTAAAACTAAACATCACTTGAGGAATGAACCTCTTATGGTTTTCATTAGATCAACATATACGTAAGCCGATATGGAAGCACTTACCCCAAGTCCTAGAATGGTGATGCAGGTCCAACAGTCCCCTGCGTGGGAGTGCAGAACCCAGCCTGACCAGCAAGGGCTTCCCCAGAACGGCCTCATTTCCCATTCCTTCTCATGAAAACATATCAACTGCCTCCTAAAAGAATAATGAACAACGGGCTGCTGGTATAAAAAGTAACACCAAATCACACACATGCTCAACTCTCTAGGTTATATGCCTTTTTCCCATAAGCAGAAACTCAAGAATTACAGAATATCTAAATTTTGCTCCCCCCTAACTCCACACTAATAATTCTTCCTTCTAAATCTTTTCACCCATTTCCCAAGAGATTTCACAATAATAACGAGCATTATGCTAAACCAGACAATACAGAATGAGGTGTTCACACAATACATTTCTCACCTAGGTCCTCACAAGAGAATTGGGTTGAACATCACAAGATAATTTAGTTTTCATGAGAAAATTGAGCAAGATTCTGATGCTGGTGCTTCCAGCAACACATAGGTGCTAACAGCAGCCAGGATCCTTTTATTTTATAAAACGGTAACATAAACCATATGCATAATGTGCGTTTACTTAACTTTATCTTGCCACGCGTATAGAAAGCATGATCCTCACACACACGGAAGCATCCACCTTTCACGTTCTCACTGAAGAAGCTTCACCATGGTGAGCTGCTGAACATGGCACAGTGTGACACCGGCAGTGGAAAGTACGCAGCACTGCACAAAACATGGAGAAAAGGAAAGAACTTTACAGAAAGCTCTTCTGTAACCTACAGCTCAACAACCCGAATTTTTCATGCTAAATAGAGAAGACAATTATATTTCCGTTACATTTAACTCCCACGGAATCAAAAATCCTTCAGAAAACTCCTTCTTCACAGAAGAAATTAGTCTCATGTGGGATCCCCTACGCACCCATTCAAAACGACACCCTGGAGAATTAACGACACCCCTCCAGAAGAGACCACTCACCCATCCATTCCAGGGTCCACGTGCCGATCCCAGCAATCACGAGGGGTATGGTACCAAAGCTGCTTTCAGGGTAGCGGGAGGAAGGAATTAAAGAGAGTTTTATTTTGTCCAGAGTCGTGTTTTGAATGTCTAGGATTTAGGACAGAGAATTATCCAGAAACAACATGATGTGGCACCATCAGGAGGGTAGTGTGGACCCAATGCCGGAGCTAAGAGTCTTTGTGCAACCAATTGCTGCCTTAAGACGAGCCAAAGTTAGGCACTAGTCGGGCTGAAAGTTTGTGTCAAAGCAGGTAACACTGTTTCTGAGTATACAAACTCTTCCTTAAAACGCAGAAGTGATAAAATAAATTCTCACAGAAGAAGAAAGATTACTATCTTGCCACAGCCCCCATACAACTGTCTATTCCTAGTTTTTGTACTCATAAACAATATCTGTACATGCAAGGGTTTGGATATGGAACCGTAGGAATTCCCTTTGGAAACTTAGCTGAACGTTAGCATGAATGTTAATGTATATTTTCAGGTTGTTTAGATAACGTAAATGTTTCTTTTGTGTTTTTGAGGTCCAGAGGTCCCTTCCAACCCCATACCATTCTGTGATTCTGTGATGTCGGGTATTGTTTGCGTGATTTTATATATCAGCTTAGCATTTTCAAAAACACAATCGAATCAAAGTCCTGAATGTAAGTTAACTCTAACTATAAAAATACATAAACACAACTAGGAAAAAAATCTGGGGCTGCAGGACACAATTTTCCTGCAATCAGAGCCTCTTTTTCTAAACTGTTCTATAGCAAAATGAAGTTCTTTTTTCTTTCGTTTGCACACAGATATTTCTTTTTCTTTCTTGTGAAATATAAGTCATTAAATTCTGCTCTTCGAATTCAGCAGGTCTCTCTGTTGAAGTCTAGGAGCAATATTCCCATACAGTGACTTACTTTTACCTTCTTTAATATTGATGGAGGTAAAACCGGAGAGAGAAAGCTTTCTTAGCTATGGTACTAATATTTAGCACAGAATTCACTTGGTAGCAACATGACTTTAGCCTGGGATGCCGAGCAAGCAATAAAACCCTTAAATGGCTCGGGGACCACTGGGTCCAGCCCTGTGAAGAATTCATGAAGCGGGGCCAGCAAAGGCTGCTACCTTGATATTACTTTCAACGCCTGAAGCTTTCTATCTGCATCCAGCCAAGCCTCTTTTGTAATCCCGGACACTGATCCATCCTCGAGAGCACGGCTGTGGGCAAAGAGTTTTTGAGCTGGAGGTTAAACCCAGAGCTGAAAATCACGGCCATCCTCTTCAAGGCAGCCAGGCTGGTGCTTTCTGCCCACTTGACTCAGCAGAGGGGCCCACTGCCAGTCGGTTTTGGGAAGCAGAACTGCTCCCCTTTTGCAGCTCACCTCCAGCAAAGGAAGGAGAGGGGGAACAGACATGAAAAACCAAATAACAAGGCTTCATGGAGCCCTGCTAATAAAGATCAAGAGCACCCTCTGATATAGAGGTGGGTTCTGCCAATATATTCAGCGCATTAACAATAAAATCCATTTCTTTCCCTATTTCCTACCTCCCTTTATTTATTTTTTTTGCTTACAGGACTTGCCAGGACCCCTTACTGTGCTTCATTTCCATTACTCTTTCCAGTCTAGTTGCTTTAGTACCAAGAAGATCTCTTTATTTTTTTTCTTTTTTCTTTTTTTTTTTTTGTAATATAGTCTAGGGTATTTTTATTCCTTCACGCTTGATAGTAATTTTCTGCAGTCTCCTCTGGCCTCTGTGGCCATTTACAATGATTAGCAGTTTGCAAGAGGTAATGAGTTTCTATCTTTCCTTCTTCCTCTCTCTCTTTTCCTCTGTGCTCCTTTTTCTGGCACAGTCTTTCAGTTATTCAAAATAAACAGACAACTGCATAATTAAGAACCTTAATGCCAACAAGAAAATATAATTGAGCCTTCTAAATACTAAGGAAAAAGAGGGAGAGCTTGATAAGTATTGCTACATTTTCTTTCAAGTCATGGGGTTGGGATTTTTTTTCTTCCCCACTTAATTTCTGTTTAGGAACAAAAGATTTTTGTGTTTTCAAGAAAGAGAAGATGAGTGATTTTAGATTTGCATTTTCTCTTCACAAGAGCCTGGCATTTTATTGAAAATAAAAAAAGGTTTCCATCTTACAAACGAAAGCATCTGTTTAAATAAAAAGCCACTTGAGAAGGAAATCATAGAAAAAAATTATTATTATTTTTCCAAAGCAGGACTGAAATATCCAGAGGTCAGTAGAAAATGACTAGCACTCATTTAAAGGTGTCCCTTTCATTTTTCTGAAGCCTCCATTTAAACTGTGGATAAAAAAACCACATTAAGCGATTTGTCTTCGTTTCGCACAAAATATCTCGACTCTCAAAAAAACGCAGAAGCCTTTCAAATATATCCATTTTCATGAAGCCTATTTATCGAGGTTTGTTGGCCATATGCAAAGCCACAGTCATTATCATCATTTTTTATTACACCGGTACTCAGAGACAGTAGCTAAGACCACCTTCCCTGCGCCGGATGGATGGCACCAAAGCAGGTTGGAGAGCAAACAGCCTGGGGAGGGGAGCAGGAGAGCTTAGGAAAGAAACTGTGGGGTCACCTGCTGCAGCAAGTGTCCTGGTGGAGACCTTGCGGGGCTGAAAACAGAAATCCGCAGGGCTCAGTGCAATGCCAGTCCTGTCACCCATTATAAAATGGTGACAACAGGTATGAC
>JAOXJK010000012.1:63467040-63505273 GCA_025774025.1 Xenus cinereus | reverse complement strand
ATTATAAAATGATGACAACAGGTATGACGAACCCAGCCAAGGTTGTCCTGCACTGGCAATTTGC
The DNA here is from genome assembly GCA_025774025.1 of Xenus cinereus. Lineage (NCBI taxonomy): Eukaryota > Metazoa > Chordata > Aves > Charadriiformes > Scolopacidae > Xenus > Xenus cinereus. The sequence continues at coordinate 63,505,209 of JAOXJK010000012.1, read as the reverse complement.
TGTTCTCATGGCCGTGATGAACCTTGGGGACACCTCCGAGTTACCTGCTGGCCACATTCAGGACTCTTCATTTCCCTTAAGTTATTGGAAAAAAAACTTGCATTGTTTTTCATGTATTATAAACAATTCTTTTTGGAGGGCAGAATATAAGAATACACAGAACAAAAAGGAAGAAAAAAAGAAAAATTTGGAGATTGATTCTTCTCACTTAAATTCTGCCTCAATTTGGCCTGAGAGGAACTAGGAGTCTCATCTTTGGAGTTCTGAGAAGCTATTCTCAGACATCTCCTCAGCCTTGGAAGTACCTGGAAGTAATTGATTTCTCCACTTTGGCGACTGAGCTCCCTAGGCACCTGAGCAGAGACTCCTGAATGCCACTTCAGAGCCCAGACTGGCCTGGTGCATTTGAATTTCTCATTATTTCACTCAGACATTTCAATCCCAAAGCCCATCGTGATGGGCATACTTCTGCTACTCTCCACCTTTATGAAATAATTTCTGAAGTGCAGAATTCACACAGGGAGATGGAAACTGTTTTGAGGCTCCTCTCAGCCTGAGGGGACTTGATGTGATTGCTCCCACATCCCACGAAGCAGCCAAGACTGAACTGGGATCAAACTGCTTCCATTTCTTGCAAAGCCTCATCTTTATGGGGCGAGTGAGAGGCAGAGGCTAAGAAAGGCCGAGCCTGACTCTGGCCTAGCTAACAGTACAGCCTCTGGTTTGAGGGGCTACCTGGCTTCTGGTCCCAGATGAAAAATTTGCTTATGCATTTTTGCATTGGAGAATCACTGACAAAAGTGCCAAACAGCTGAAAAGTGCACGGCAAGGCTCAGAGTCCCACTCACCCCACTTCTACTTTGGTGCAGGGACCCAAGAAAAATGATCTTTGCTTTGTGGAAAAAAAGAAATCAATTTTTTTTTTCCCTCAGTAACCCAATATTTCCTCAAAATTCATTTTCAACAAGTTGTACTTGTTTCACGTTTAATCTGATATTGCAGTCTTTTCCTTTTTCTTGCTGAGAAAATACTATTTGAAAAGATCCTATGATCCTTTTGGAAAAGCATACATAGCCGCTTTCACCGTAAGACCAGCCAAGAAGAGCTAGGGAAGGTCCTCTGTCCTGCTGCTCCTCAAAAAGCCAGAGTGAACCAGATGATGTGGTGATGGTGTTGCATTGTTTGTTGTGTGGGGGTTTATTTTTGTCAGTTAGGTTGATGGTTGGACAAGATGATCCTGAAGGTCCCTTCCAACCTACAAGATTCTATGATTCTATGTATTGAAGCCCTGTATGAGAACCGTGCTTGGTGATGGCTCATGGATTAGCCCAGCTCCAAGGCCGGTGCCAACAGGCAGCCAGGATTCATCCAGCCTATTTTAGGAACAAATGCTTAGCTCTCTGGACACAAGTAATGCTCTAGCTTCAGGGCCAGGGAACAATCCCTGATCTATTTTATTTACAATTTAAAATGTAGCCAGGGAGACCATTTTCCTAAGAATACCTAGTCAGCCTCAGCATGTTTTATTAATTATTATTATTACCTGCCTCTTGTCTTAATAGAAGACCGACTTCGACAGGGTTTTTTGCAATAACAAAGTACGTGGAATTTGACCCAGAAGGAACACTAACATGGGAGCTCCCTCACAAGCTGCTTTTGTTTTACGGAGCGCACGGCCAGCGCGGCTCCAGTACTGCTTTCTCCACTGTTTATTTCTCCCGCAGTTCAATCTCGTCCTCTACATTTTCCAGTTGTCATACTGAAGTACTTTGGCAGAATTCACACGCCTATCGAGGTCTGGCCTGGCTCGTGTCACTTTACCACACTTACACGCCTGTATATGCCCTAGCGTTACAATAACAGAAACTTAACACACTGTAAATAAATCCTATTGTTTTTACCAATGTGCAAGCCTATTATCATTAGCCTTAACTTCACAGAGGGTGAACATGTTCCGACTTATACAGCATGATTTTTCCATTCTCCCGCTGATTTCTCTCAATATTTTATTTTAAACTCTTTGCAGCTGAATATGGGCCAAACTCGGGTAATTCAGCTGCTCGCACAGAAACAATCTACTCAAAGTCCCAACTGTGAGCCCGAGTCAGCCAAGCTGCACAAGAAACGGAAAATGAAAGTGGTGGTATATTTTTTCAGTAAGAGCCCCCAGAGGGAAAGGAGCCCGGTTTTCCCGCGCCAGGCTGCTGCCCGGGGGGCACGGACCCTTCTGCAGGGAGCCTGCCCGGCTCCCGCTGAGCCCAGCCGGGAGGCACAGCCCTTAGTGGGGAGCTGGTGCCCAGCCCAGCCGGCGCCAAAAGGCAGGTTCAAGGATCGTGGTGGTGGTAGGAAAGGGGCCATTTGGATGGCCTGATCTCCTCTCCCGCCTTTGGCTAGAGAGCAGACCGGGTGGAAGACTGACTGAGGCGGCATCGCTAAGTCGCTTGCCCAAATGGCTGATTTCGTTCACTGCCACGCTCCTGTGCTTTATTTTTCACGGTGTCACACCTTTGCTTTAGCTTTGCACCACGCTATACTGCAATCTATTGATGGGACATCTGTTTCTCAAGAATCTTTTTCCCGCTTTGGTATTTTGGAAAAGGATTAAGTATTTTCTTTTAGTTTCTTTTTACTTTCTTATACAAAGGAAACAGGTTGCGTTTCCTTAGGTATAGCGTGGGGAATTAGGTTATCTATTTTCCTACATATTTTTTCCACTGGATGACTATGAAATGGTACATAAAATACCCCATTCTAGGTATCACTAGATTGAGCTAGAGGAAAAATAACTTTGTTTTCACTTTTTTGTATTATCTGCTTTGGTTTCTTAGGTTCTAATTGGCTCTTGTACCTTCAACATCATACATGGACATCCTGTTCAAATGGTTGGCTTTTTTGAGCCCTTCTCAGAGGCATTGTTTTCAGAGGTAAGAATTAATTTCAAATTTGGTAATTCATAAACAAGGCTAGCAATGATTGGATGCATTTATTTTCTGGAGTGAACTGAATCGCCGATAAATGAAGATTTTCATAGTGCCTGGTTTTGTGTTACCACCATGATATTAAATATTGTTAAAAAAGGTTCATTTTGCAAAGTGCTCCAATATCTTTACATGTGAATATCTGCAAAAGGAGAAGAAATAATACTGTCATTCCAGTTCAGAGTTTAACACCTTGAAAAAAATAAAAGACATTTTCTTTTGAAGTCTTTCCTGCCAAGCATGAGTAAAACAACAGGTCTGCATTCAGACTCTGGCTCATGGATATTCATTAAAACAAATAAACAATGAAATGGTAAAGAAAGCATTACACAGCTTAAAGCCTGGTCTAGTATCAGATGAATAATAAATACGTTGGTGTTGGCTGAGCAACGGCGAAATACATTTCTACATTCTGGGAGATAATGAGCTCACTCAAGGAGCCTTGTGTATGCAAAGGGATTTACGAAGAAACACATCGCAATGTAATTGAGAATTTGTTATTGCTAATCCTAAAGCTTTGAATTTCCATCCCCCAGCTTTCTCTTTCTTCTGGATGGTCCCAGCATACATTGTGTTGCAGTAAACACATATAAGTGAACCCAATACAGGCAAAAGAGGGAAATACAGAAAACACAATGCCTGCAGAGAGGTGTTAGAGCCAGCTAAAACAATCGCCCAGTTGCCCTGCTAAAACACGATGTGTATAGGAGTGGTGAGATATTTTAGTAACGATTATTCTTTTCCTTTTTCTTTTTTTTTCAGGCTTTTTTTAATGCTAAACCCTAGCCAACATATTTTAAACCTTACGGATGCCAAGTGACAAAATGTCTTCAGTCTTTTAGCACACACTCTTAGTAATCATAACAACATTTTTGTATTATTATAGGCAGTATTGGCAGTGTGTTCAATTGTGCATGGAATAAATAGCTCACATTAGTAGTTTGCCTTAAAATTCATGTGGTGGTAGCAGCCAGCTTAATTAAGCGCATCTTTCTGGGAAATCAGTAATAATACTAATGAATGAACCTGCTGCTGACCTGCAGCAGCGAGAAGCCATTCAGAGCATTTCTGAGTTCAAAACTGGGGAACACCTATATCTGCGTGGATTGTTACTACTCCATAATGCTGCCATCGGGAACAGCAGCCAATACCACCAATATTCATCTTCATTTAATAATTGTCCGTGTCTTCCTTACTGGCCACTATATGTAATGTTTGGGTTGGTTTTGTTTGGGTTTTTTTTCACTGCAGAAGAAAGTCTCAGCCAATTTAGATCTCCCATGACTTTCCACTGTTTTCCACTGTTGGGATTTTCAGCACAGTGTTTCAACCAGATGAGGGGCTGCTGTGTGATTAGTTGTCTGAATTCTTCCACGAAAACACTCTTTAAGAGTAGTTTAGATATTTTGGCCAGTTAACTAGACACAAGAAACATCCACTTGGTTTCAAAAAGTGGATTCTAAAGTTCAAAAAACTAAATGTGTCTATTCAGAGCACACCAACCTAAAACATATGTGGCGCCAAATACCTTCTGCAAGATAATTGTCTCCAATTTTACAAAAATTACTTTTCAATTAAAAAACAAAACAAAGAAGCTTTTCACTGGAAAATTCCCAGCTAGCTCTAGCATTGACAGATTGTGACTTCTGAGAAAAAGCCAAAAACAAACACAAAGACACAGGGCCTGGAAAATTTGCCTTGCAAGGAAAAAATTGAAAAAGCTGAGGGCAAACATTTGACAAAGATGGAAAGACAAATAGATGTTTAAACATATTTGAACTGCATAAACATCAAGCATGGAGAGATTGCTGTAGTTAGACATGTGCTGTCATAGAATAGATCAAGGAGACGTATAATCATGGAGTGGCCTCAAAAGAGAGCAAGTCAGAGAGACAGAGTAGATTTTTGTGGGTGACATCTATTTTACTAATAGTAGTAGAAAAATAGAAAAAAGTAGAAAAGTGTCCCAAACACTACCTTAGTGTTTGGGACATAGAGAAGGAAGCAGAAAGCAAACTAAACAAATGGAAATACTACAGAACGTAGTTGATATTATATAGGAAATATAGGAAGAACTACAAAATATCCTATATCCACATTAGCAAGGAAATGTGCTGCACAAGCTAACAGGGCATTTTCTGATTTTTCATTTCTATAACTGTAAAGAGAACAGAGTATAGGGAACCTGAATACCATGCACGGGACAGCATAGACACAGAGAAGGCATTGTTGGCAGGCAGTGAGTTATCATTGGAGATAATTATTTAAATAAAAACTATTGCATTCTTCAGAAGTCCAAGGAAAAGACCAGCAATAGCTAAAACCAGCAAGAGTAAATAAGAAAAGGAATGGGGGAGAAAACAGTGTTTCGTACCATGATCAGTCTCTCCTTCAGCAGCTTGAACTCTTCCAAAGGGCTCAGTCAAAGAGAAGCGACATGGAGGGAAACTTTTCTTTTCCATTCTTTTTCACCTCATTAATTAGTAGGAGTGTTGCATCTCACCTAAGCCAAACAAAGGACAAACGAAGAGATAAGAAAAAGTATTTTACACCCAAAGACTCTGAGATGTCTGGCTGGCTATGGAGGACTTCTATTTCTAAGGGAAAAAAAATATAATTACATTTAGCAATATTAAAGATATAATTAAGAATACCAACCATGAGTATTAAGATACTTTTAATCTTCATCACAGGGTCAAAAGTTTAGCAAAGCTGGCTGTGCAAAGCTTCCCTGAAAACTTAAGTGAAAAAATTCTAGAAACCACACCAAAAAAAATAGAACCATGAAATGCAGGATTGATACCACTATGTGCTTTTGCCCCTGATGGCCAGCAGCCAAATTTTGACTGAATTAAGACAAAGTCACTGGCTAAAGAAAAGTCTTTAGAACATACATAAAACCATAAAGGATCCCAAAGGGTCAAAGTCCCAAAATCAGGAACCAGAAGTTAGAATTTTTTCAGTAGTCCAGAGAGAATATTTCTAGGACTGTCTTTGAAATGCTTGGGGCCTATAGCTCAGCAAGCAAGCAAGCAAGTCCAACAAGAGGTAAGGGAGCAGATGGAGCAAAAGATACTGAGGTTCAGCTGAGTCCTCTGTAGGGATTGCTGAGCTGCGTTGGGTGCTTCACTCCTGATCTGATATAGTAACATAGCTTCCCCATAATTGCACCATGGAGATAAAACAGAAAAATAAATATTTCCATGCACTTATCATGTTAGCTTTGCTTCAGATTAGGTCTCTGAGTGTTATTGTTACAGGGCCAGACCACAATACTCACACAATCTATACATAATCTGGCTGCCCAGAGTTAAGAAAAACCAGATCTGGATTTCATTTTTGTCAGTCTTGAGAGAGCCTCAAAAGTTTAAAAAGCAAAATAAAGCCAACTAAACCCTCTTCACCTCCATATCCACCCCAAGGAGCTGTGGAAAGAGGAGGATTCTTGGGGAATTACACTGATAATCTGCTCTGCTCCGTTTCGAGGGTCCTTATCCAAGCCCTGGGGCCAGCAGCACAAACAGTGCCTTGTTCTCAGCAGCAGCAGTGGCTGAATTCTCCTGCCATGTGGTGACACTGGTTCAGGGGAAAAGAAAGGGGAGGGGGAAGGGGAGAAGCCCTGCCGTTTCCATCAGTCAGACAGACAGCAAATTGAGGAAGGAGCAGAAGTTGTTTAGGACTGTCTAGCAAGTGACAACTGTTTGATTGGCAGAAAGCCACGATAAGCATGCTGTGCCTTTAAAATAGGTGTCTATCTGCAGCCTGGAATATATTCAAATCAAGTTGCATAAAAAGCTGTTCCAGCTACTTACAAGCTACTTACAGTAATTAAAAACTGAGAGCTGCCTTTGTCTCTCAGAACCTGCACAGAATAAAAAATCAGCAGAACAAAACAAAACAAAACAAAAAAAGCAATTCCCAAGGTCAGATCTAAGGTATTATCATCCTTTTCTGCATATAAAAGTTAGGTTTACGTACACAGGGTGCTACAAAGTCACTGCCCTGCAACTCTAGATGACATGAGCTGCAGGAGGTGAGGGTCCTTCCAAATATAGGAGTACTTAGTCTACGTAATTTGGATTGTAAAATACACGCAGAGACAGATTAGCTGAGCTGTGAGCAGGCAGGCTCAGGAGTAGGCAGGCAAACTATTAGGCTCCAGTCCTCTGTTCATCTTGTCTTTTCCCTCAGATTTGGCTACGTTGGCCAAAAATGCCATACACCCAGAGATCCAGTTTCTGAGTGCTCCTGGGACAGTTCAGAAGTGTGGGGCCCAAATACACCGACATGAGGAACTGGCAATAGCTGGATTCTGCCTGCCACGCACCTTTGTACTACAGCTGGTACTGGGAAGTTCTGAACCTCAGTCCACCCCAGTGGACCCCTGCAAAGGTGTGCACCTGTGGAAGCGTTTAAATGAATTTAATGAAGAGTCCTCTGTCCCAGTCTGCTCTGCTGGCAAATATGCACTTTATTTGTTTGTCAAGAGTGCAAAAGAGCAGCACTGTTTCTGCAGAGGAAGCACTCACCCTCAGATCTCCAAAACAGCCAGCTGCCATCTCTGTGCTTTACTTCCAGACCACACCGAAAAGGGCCGGATGGGAGAGAGAATACAAGGCTAAAGGCATTGTTAGGTGACAGGATATTAACTTGGACACAATTTGGAAACATGAAAAGAACTATGGTAAAATATATCAAAGAATATTAATATACACAATATGCAGTATATCAATACCATATACGCATATGTAAGTACAACATATCGAATAATACTAAAACAATACTTGTAGTAAGAACTGCACCAGCTTCTTCAGCTAAGTTAGCACACTAGGAGTGAACACATTCACAAAAGTGCTGAGGTCTATTCAATAGTACACGAACGTTGCACGTTTGACCAGCGAGCATTGTATCCTATGCATTTGGTGATTCCTTCAGGGTACGCAGTGTTGCAGGGGCTACCAAACCCAGTAGCCCAATTAAGGCAAGGTTGCCAGGCAAATGCCCATATACAATACACACATCCACATCTGCTGGCCATGCAGACCAGCGCAGACACATTTGCACTCACTCAAGCACACGCAGCAACGGCAGCCCCTTTCTGTTCTTCTCTGTCTGGCCAGGCTATTCCCGTATCCCTCCTTTTTGATCCCTCCCTTTCCCCACCGTTGATGCCTCCCCTAAAAATCACACAATATATCTCATGTAATCCCCAAAGGCACTTCCCTGCATCCCACAGAGAGTCTCATTCCTCTAGGGCAGCCTGTGGATGCTCCAGAGAGTCTGTCCATGTACTCATCTTTGACATGGGGCCGCAGGCTTCCCTGGGATAGCCTTAGGAGCAGCTGGGGAAGGGTTCCCCTGCCTTCCCTGTTCCTCTGTGCTCCTCTGTGTGGCTGAAGATGACCCTTTCATCACACAAACTACCATTCCTATTCCAATTGGAACAGCCTGTTGCGACAGGGCAAGGGGTAATGGTTCTGAACTAAAAGAGGGTAGATTTAAGCTAGATAGAAGGAACGATCTTTTTACAATGAGGGTGGTGAAACGCTGGCACAGGTTTGTCCAGAGAGGTAGTAGAAGCCCCATCTCTGGAAATATTCAGGGTCAGGTTGGATGAGGCTCTCAGCCACCTGATCCAGTTGAAGATGTCCCTGCTCATTGCAGGGGAGTTGGACTAGATGACTTTTAAAGGTCCTTTCCAACACAAACTATTCTATGATTTTACGATCCTTTTTCATCAGTCTACACAAAACAATGAAACCAAACCCAGCCCACCTCTGATTTCTTCCTGGAAAAACTAATAAATATCTTTAATAGACACAATTACACCAAGGCAGACACCTGATTTATCATTTTTTTCAATCCCATCTATTAATAAACATCAGAGGGTTAACCTAATATTCAGGTAGGATGGCTATACATTCACAGAATCATGGAATTGTAGAGGTTGGAAGGGACCTTCAGAGATATCTAGTCCAACCTCCCTGCCAAAGCAGGTTAACCTACACCAGGTTGCACAGGAATGCATCCAGGTGGGTTCTTTGCATCCAAATTATTTGCAACTTTACTTAAAATCTCTCCTAGCAAAATAGTCTGGACTGGAACATGGGCTTAATCAAAATGGAAAGTTTTTGTAATTAAGATGAAAAAGTTCTTTCTTGCTTTTGCGGCTCTCACTCCTTGGTTTGTCTGGGAAGAAGGCCTTCAATTGATTAACTTTTTAATCGTTCTTCCAGCATATTAGAAAATAACTCTTTCATTTCCACTATTTTATTCAAGTAAGCATTGTATTCTATAAAATTTCAGTTGGTTTTATTCCATAAAATAACTATCTTATTCTAGTGGAATAAAATATAGTTGTTTTCCACACTGAAAACTTTTTGTGGGAAACTTGGGAATATTTTATTAAATATTTTTCCCTAGCATGTCATATCCTTTTAAAATTTTCATATTTAACTGAAGCATTTGCGAACACGTTTCTAAGTGGCTCTATTTGTTTGTAACATATTCAAATAAGATGAAAGCAATCTACAAATTTCAAGGTAGTTTTTATCCTTTTAAAGGATGTTGGAAATTTTATAATAGAAATACAATTATATATTTAATTAGAAAAATACCCTCTCAAATACAAAGCATTTGTAAAGATTGTTCATTGTATATCCACAAATAGTGTTGTTTATTTTGAATGGCTTTTTTAATAGATATAACTTGTCAACAGCCAGCAAAATTATCTTTATTCAATGATAAAGGCTACTCATCTTATTAAATATGTTTTCAGAACATGTCTAAGCCATTTACGAAAAAGGACAATTTTTATAATATAGTATACAGTCTATGTTTGCAATAATCTGTGATGCTTGATAATATAACTGTCATGTCCTGTAAATGCATTGTAAATTACTTGTAAGACATTTAAGTGACTGTACAATACTGACAGCATGGTTTTAAACATGTCATTGACTCCTCATAACTTTTACACAAAATTCAGAAGATTTCTTACCACCAAGGAAATATGAACTAAACCCTTACAATGTCACAAGGTGTATATGGGAAGGAAACAGAAGAGGCCAGACAGGCTAAACAACAAATTTTATAAATTGAAATACTCAGGTGATTGTTATTTCTGAAAAGGAACATCTTATCTTCTACGTTCATTCAGCTTATGTGATTGTCTCACAAGGGTTGTGCAGTAAGGTGCACATACCATGAGGTTATACAAACCTCATTTCACTCGCACAATGAGAACTGCTGCATACATCACTGCAAGGATAGCAAGAAATAATTCAGAGCCCCTGGGGAAATTAAAAAATGCACCCTGGAAAACGATCAGCTAATCTCTTGGAAGAGAAATAATCTAGAAATATAGAAACACAGAGCAGCAGCATGGAAAAGAGCAAATGGAGCATGAATTTACAATACCCCAAACTCAGAGGAGGGGCCAGCACGGTTTAGATCTCCAGATACAGGACATCACATTATGATCTTGATGAAGATCAATCTGCTGCAATATGCTGAGTGTGAAGCAATTCTGTAACAGAAAGATATCAACTGACATATTGGAAAGAATTATGATTAAGGCAAGAAAAAAATGCAAGTAATTTTTTCCACCAATCCAAACTCACCTGCTCTCTCTATCCTGATGACCTATAGACCTCTCTCTCTGCTCCAGACCTGTCTCCTCCTTTACAGGCTAAACTCTGGGCCTGCCTCCCTGACATCTCTTCACGGGTGTTTACCTGTCAGCTCAAGCTCAGGGTGGTTAAAACAGAGCTGCGATTCCTCCTCCCCGACTTGGTTTTCTCAATCTCTGCAGACCACGCCATTATTCTGCTTGTCACTCAGTCTCACAGCACAGGTATCTCCTCTGGAGAGCAGTGCGAGTTGGCAGTGTCCGCCATTCTAAGCCAGCCTAAGTGTGAGCTGCCACAAAAAGTGCAACTCGGTTTTCCTAGGAGAGGTTTGAGCTGGATCAGCTCCTCGACCCTGCTGGCAGCGTGGCTCCATGAAAACTAATGGAATGTGAGGAACATGCAGTGGGGTGTCCCTTTCCATGACAGCCTGTTCAGCCTCACAGTGATTATTATGGTCTGAGTCCCGGTGCTAACATCTGGATATTTTTCTCCTCCCACACAGCTGCAGAGGTGAAATTCCCTTCACAGGACATTTAGCTCCTGCACTCTCCTTGAAAAATGCCTGACCTTGAACAACGTAATCTGGCACAGCTGAGATCCCTCCAGAATGCTACTGTAAATACCACAGTCTGAAGCTGCTTTCACCACAGCTATCCATCCTTTAAATCCTTCACGAGCTCCCTTCCTCTGTCACATCCAACATGGACTGCTTATTTTCGCTTTCAGATGGTCCTGACTTTACAACCACCCTGCCAGTCACATCAGACACTGCTCAAACCACTCTTTAGCTGTGGATATAACTTTTAACGTAGTAATCAAACCAAAAAGATCCAGCTGCTTTTAATTGGAGTCTAGTCCCTGGCCTATGGATTGATCCCATTATTCTCTCCCTGAAGGTGTTGATGGATAAAGTACCCACAAGTGTCTCCTGCTCCCTGTTTTTTTCATCTGAAGCTCCACCAGGTGAAACAACTTCAGTGACAGGGCTTGTTCCTTGCAGGGAGTCCAGCTGCTTGGAAAGGACATTCCTCTCTCCTCAACCCAAACCTAACACAGACACAGACTGTGAGTTGAACCGTGTGCCGGTCAGTCTCATACCAATTGAAACCATTGCTCGACAGTGCCACAGACTCATCTTTTCTAAGAGCTTGCTGGTTTAAAGTTCTCTGTATGATTTTATCTACAGCCAGCCTGTTCAGTGTCTAAATGCATGCCACCCAGACTCATCAGCAACTTACTGCAGAGAGAAGCAGCTCATGGTTAATGCAATGGTGTCACCAGCTGTCAAACCTTTAACGCGCAGTAAGGTGAAAGCTTTGGACCCAGACTTATGGCAAAACAGAGCCCAGATTGAGTAACTGAAAGGCACAGCTACTTTTCCTCGTATTCTCTTCACCATTCACACCAGAGGCCTCCTGCCTCAGAGCATGGTAGGGAACACAACTTTCACCTTGTCCTGCCTTGGCGTTGCAGCTGGCATGTCTCCATTCACGATCCCGGAGAATTATAAGAACTGCAAGAGCAACATGGTTGGTGGGAAAGATGTCAACGGCTTTAAAAATAAACATAGGGGGTATGATATGAGTAGGGAATAGAGCACTTTTTATTGGCTACTTGGTCATTAGCTGTTCCACCACAAGCATAGGAAATATACGTCCACTCTGTTATTATAGGAAATCCACTCTCAAAATGATCTCTTTCCTGCTATAGCAAATTTACGTGATAAAATGTCCAAGAATAATCACAAAGAGAGGAAAAGATTTTGAGATAGAAACAATGAAAGAAAAAAAAAAAGAAAGGAAGTAAACTTCATGCAGAATGATTTGTTAGGAAAAAATATGCATTAACAATACAATGTATCAGCCCACAGAATAATCTCTGGAGGGGATAGATGGAAATATCATCATTCAAGGTATTTGCATATAGACAGGACAAAGCACACCAGAATGTATAGTACAGCAAGAATAAATCTGCCTTGGCATAAGAATGAATCATGTGCTCTTATTATAGGTAGACCAGTGATGCAACATTAAAATTCGGATTAAAAAACTGAGCTCTGTTTTCTGATTCAACACTCAGTCTAGACTTAACAGCCTTTCCCCTTTCTAATCTCTATGATTTTCACTTCTTTTAAATATGTTGGTGTAGCAAGAGTATTTGAAATACCATGAAACAAAGATGGTGGAAGATGGATCTAAGAAAAGGGAAAAATAGGAATGACTCCACAACATTGCAGGTTCAAATCACAGCCTGCACTTAATATCGTCTGCAGGAGCTACAGTCACTCTTTGCATATTTTACTGACTCACTTCAGTAGCCACGAGACTCTGTGCCACTCTTTCTGCTAGCATTCACTTCAACTTTCCGCAAAACCTAGTTCCTACTAGGAATTCTCACTAAGGTCCCCCATGCAACACGTGGGGCCAACAGCACCTGGCATGTTCAGTTAACCCACCTCGCTGTGCTGCTAACCTCATCCCCCTGCCCTTCCCCAGATGCTCTGTGCTTCACCGGGAGCATAAAGCAGCCACTTCAGCTGGAGAACACCTTGCCTTGCACACGTGTGAATCCCAGCGACATAAAATCCTCTTTTAGCCTCTACTGCAAGAAGCATAACCAAGAGGAAGCAACAGCAGCCAGAGAGAGTCTGCACCTTGGTAATTCCACACCCCTCCCCAGGATATCAGCCACCTGGGAGCCATAGGTAACGATGCATAAACGAGAGCTCTGAGGTTACTGCAAGGAGGCCAGGGACCAACACGGTTCCCAGACAGCCCTGGGAAGAGAGAGGTATAAAAGCGGTATAAAGCTAACTCTTCTTCCTCACAGTGACGTACAGCTGAGCACAGCTCCAGACAGTTTGGAGAGTAAGCCTTATACCTTCAGCTTGGATACGTTCATTCAGATTTCAGGTTTTAGCAGACAACTTGGATTTATTTGTATATATGATTTAGTTTAAAAAAATACTTGATTATGAAAAAGTAATTATGCCCAGAAAACCGTATAAAATCAATGAAAGCAAAGCAAGATGAAAATTATCCCAAACATTTTCTCTTCTAGTGGTTAGCAGAGATACTTAGCATGCTCATAGTGGACAGGACTATGAAGAGGAGAGCACCATCTTGCAAACAGTGAAGGAACATTTGACACTTCTACTTGTGAAAATCAGCAAATTCACTACACTGACTGATCGCCAGGTCTTCCGAATTGCATAAAAAAAACCCCATACGAAAGTTGAAGCAAAACTAAAAGCAAGAATTAAATTGAGCAAAGTCAATTTAAACATTGTGTAAAGGGATGTGTTCCTGTTTGGTGTTGTAAATAAGCAGCTGAAAAGGTTCACCTCTTCCCACTAAAGCTTTCAAGTCTCGGAATTTTAGGATGGAAATCATTTGTGAAAGATACAGAAAGAGAAATATTTGGGTACGTGCCATCCATTTTGCAGAGTCTTCATTTCTATGTTATAAAAGAAAGAAATACTGCAGGAACAACCCTTGATGCCAGATGATGCTATTTCATGACACAGGTGTGTGGGGAAAGCCAAGGTTCAGCTCTGGGACTGTATGTAGAGTTGGTGTTGGGATGATGTGCTACATGATGATGTAGCTGTTACTCATCATTACTTCCCACCTCCCACTTAAAGTACATTTTGTTAAGCAATTCCTGGATTGGACGTTTTATTCCTTAGCACACGATGACCTGTTTCCTCCTGCTTACCCACAGCTGGATCCTCACATCCCAGCTGCAGGGGAACCTTTGCCTGGTCAGGTTTGCAGGTGTGAGCGCCACGTAAACACGGGAAAACTGTTCCCAGAGTAGCTCAGCTCTGCAGAGAGCACAGCAGCTTCGGCTGGTATTCTGGCATGGCCCCAGAATAGATGAAATACTGCGTGGTGTTGGCTATGCCCACGCAGAGCCAGGACTGGTGTCTCCGTATTTCATTTCCCAAAGCAGAGGGAACAGCGAAGAGATGCTCTGGGTGTGCAGCTGGCTGTAAATCCAGCTGTGCATGTGGGACTCCGACTGGTGCCACCAGGAGCAGTCTGCATCCCCAACGTGCAGCATTTCCACAGGACCTGTTCGTCTTGCTGCCGTGCCGTGCCGTGCCCTGCTGGGGCGAGCTTCATGCATTTGCATCGGGCCAAATCAAACGAGACCTTCCCCCAGAAGTTGGGGCTTGCTGCAGACACACTCGAGGAGCTCTGTGGGAGCCAGGCTTGGTCTTTCATGACCAGAGCCAAGGACCTGGATCCAACACGTATGGCTGCACCCACCCTGTCTCTTCTCAGAGACACTGGAGCATCCCTACACTAAATCCCCACTAAAGCCCAGTGGCACCAAAATGATCAATCCTTTGCTCCTGCCCTGCAATCTCAGATCCCCAGTGCCCCAGCAAACAAAGAGCCCTCTCTCTTCTGTAGACGTGCACGTAGCCACTAGCCATTAAAACTGATGTAAATATTGGATTAGAAGCGCCACAGTTTACAAGTGACAAATATTGATCTTATCTGCAGCAATACAAAATCACTGATTGATGAGTAGCACAACACACACCAGTGCCTGCAGACTACAGACATGGCATCACAGAGAACCCCAAAGGTATTTTTTTAACTAATACAGGGAAATAATTCAATATAAAAAATTAAACAAACTCATGTGCCAAACTTCTACAAAACAACTATTCAAAGTCCAATTTGTGGAGGTTCTTCTTTTTTTTTTCTGCTGCCCTAGCTTACTTTTGTAAGTAGTTTTGCCATATAAACAGAAATCATCCTGAAAATTGGACTAGAAGTCTTCTAATTCCAAATCCTTTCAAGGATAAATGGGGTAGTTCATGTTAGTTTAAATTAATTATTGTATATACGTTATGTGAACCAAATTGCTTCAGAATAGGAAGGAGAGGAAGTCTGCACTAGATTATGCCAGATTAATTTCACTGTAACTCCTTCAATTTCAATAGGAATAATTTATACCACTATTACTAGGAGCAAAATATGCCACAATGTCTGGCAGCTAATGGAAACTCAGAAGCTCAGGCAGACGCGATGCCCAGATTTCAGCTTTCCTTGTATAATCTTGTAGGTTTTTCCACGTGATTAAAGAAAGTACAGAGAGAATCCATCAATTTTCACCTCACTCTGGTTACTCTTAGGGATTATTACTTACTTTGAATGAAGTCCTTCCAAAGTCTCTTAAAGAAATATGGGGATTATAAGAGGCAATTTATTTTCAAGATTCCTTTCTTTCCTAAAATTAGATGTTGAGCTAGTTTGCAGTCCAGTCACTCAGAAGAAAGTTAACACTATCTATGTACGTTAGTCTCTTCTTAAAAAGAGGTCACTTGGTTTTGCTGCTTATTTTCTCAATGAAAATCACTCTGTTAACAAAAGCTGATGGATTGTTTTGAAAGACAAGTGCATTATACAATACAAGATGAACATATAAGCATGGGCAATTTAATGCCACTGAAAATGTAACAATAAGAGAAACACACAGAAGGAATGAAAAATTAAATTTAATAAAATTTTGATCAAGCCTTCTACCAGCAGTTTACTATCTGGTTTAGGCTGTAAACCAATGTACTAGGCAAGCAATAAGAACTGATCCTGGAAGGGACAGGAGCAGGTCACGAAGAAGATACACGCCTCCAAGCAAGAAGCCTGAGGCAAGTTTCTAAATGGTCAGGAGGCCTTGTCAGACAAAAGCATTTTGGGGAAAAAAATGTCACAGCACATCTTATAAGATGTCACTCGGATTGCTAAATAAGAATGTGATTTGGCTAAAGAGATAAAAATGACGCTTTTTTCCCCTCTTCCCCTGAGAAGAAATTATGTTAAATAGCATTAAGGGAGAAAAAAAGACCAACACCAAACCACAAAAAAGCAAAACAACAAAAAAACCCACCAAACCAAACCAAAACTGCACAAGTCAAGACAATCAACAGGAAAACCAGGTTATAAAGGGAGTGGAAACCTTTAAAACCAGGCGGAGAAATCATTGCGCTGGGAGTCACAGAGACTATTTCTGTTTTCCCCAGTCACAGCTTACATTTTATTATTGTTGATCCCAGCACACTGAAAGCGTTCAGCTTCGGGACTTCAAAATATTAGAAAATATGACTGGCAGAGAACTGGAAGAGAGGAAAACCAGGGTCTGGGAACTTAAAAACAAAACAAACCCCCCATAACCTAGAATTCTTGTATTCATTAGATGTATTTACTTGGCTGATTTACAGGAAGATGCAGGGAAGAGAGCGAGCAGTTACACCAAGCCTGGGACTGACCACAATTAATGAGTTCTGACCAAGACAGACACGAGCAGTTTCACAGCAAACAGATTTCCATTGTTCATTAGAAGTTAGAGAAGGCTGCTGCTTAGAAAAATACCAGCTGTATCCAAGAAACTGTCAGCTGCTGTTATCAATATTGCCTCTCAAGACTTGACCCGTTGCCCAGAAGTCCACTGGGTGACCTTGATCTCAATGGCTTGTGGTGGTAAAGCAATATCTATAAATAATGCATTAAAAGTGTCCTTACATGTTGGCAGACTCACATTTGTCAGGCATTTCCATACTATTCCAGGCCGTTTTTTACGGTGTTCTCTTAATGTGCTCTGCATTTTTCTTCAACTGCTTTAATATGGATTTATCCCTTCCTTAAATATATATTTTAATAGTGACTTGTCTCCTCATCAAATGTGGTCTGAAAAACAACAGTTGGTGAGTAGAGTGGGGAAAAAAAAAACAGTTTAGGGATATCAGATGAAATGTTGGCAACTTTACTACTTTTTTTAATGGTGTTTATTGTGAGGGAGCAACTTGCATGCTAATGGCATTTTTCATGTAATCTGATGTTTCAAAGTGCTTCACAAAGCAGTTAGTTACATTTCTAGGAATACAGAATATTATTATAGGCAAGTGGGCATAAGCAGGGATGCAACTTACCTGCTAAACTCAATAACCTTCTCTTTATCATCAGATCATCAAAAATAGGCATAGAAGGTGCCACAAGTGGGCAACATCTACTTCAGTGCAGGATCACCTGCCCATAATCCAGCTTTCTCATCCTCTCAAATCTCCCAGCAATGGACTCTCCACACTCCTCCTTGGCACTCTACCTCTTTACTTAACCATTTCCACCATTAAAGAGTTTTCCCAAGTTCTAAGATAAATCAAACTCTGCAATTACTGAAGTCTGCTTTCTTGCAATTGATTTTCTTTAACCATCCTTTCCTAATTGCCGCCTTTCTCCTCCACGTTCTCTGCAAGGCTTTCCTGCCAGAATCAAATTTGGTAGATCTCCCCGTTAATTCCCTTATTTCCCATCCATACAAAAACTTTTATCCCAACACAGTCTGATAAAATTTTGGATAATCCCTACTGTCCAGCTGCAGCCCTTCCCTGACAGGTACTTAAAAATCTCTGTTGAAAGTCAGATGTTGGACAATTTTTCTGGGTTAAATCCACACCCATCTGATCCTTCTGGTGTGATGGAAATTCCCTTGTTTTATTACAGATTTATGGTAGACAACTATCCATGCAAATATCCTTGTTCTTTCCTCTTTTTTCCATTAACTTGAGACTATCAAGAGGAATATTTTCCATCACATCTTGGACTATTTGGTGTAGGCATCCTTTTATTCACACCTCATTTCCTTCTTTTCTGCCAGTCAGTCCTTCCTAAACCAACTGCCCTTCTGTTTTAATGTTCGGTTCTGTTTGTCTTTACTTAACTGATTGTGTACTGGCACTTTAGGGTCCTCCTGTTTTTTTCCTCAAACTGCCTATGGCTTCCAGTGAGCTTGTGATGCCACCTCCACCTCTGAGCCCCACTTCCATGCCCTTCTCCTTGAGAGATTAGCAGACCTCCAGCCAAAGTGGTTCCCCTCCTGCTCTGAGCGATGAACCCCATCCCGATGCTTAACACCACCTCTGGCAGCCAAAGACCGGGGCAAAGCAGTGTCCTTCAGCAGCACAGACTTGCAAAGATGTGCCTTCACAGACTGCATCAGCCTGAACACTTAATATGGGAACATATAAATTCAGAGAAGCATCTTATTTTCTGTAATTGCCTTTTATCCCAATCCTGAAGAATGCAAGAAAGTGAAACTGAGCCGTGCTTGGCGTATACTCAGAGTAACATCCTTCATGAGGCTGAAGGACACAGAGAAAGAGGAACACAGGCCATCTTGAAGAAAATGCACCTCCAGCATCCTCCCAAAGCTAAGCAACCTGATTCTAGAGGAATTCAGCTTCTAGCTTTCAAATTAGTATCATACATCTGAGAGAGCATGTTTGGAGCAGAGGTGTCCTCAAAAGCCTACAGCAGGGCTGTATCTCAAAGAGGCATGCTCTGACAAGCAGTCTTGGGAGACCAACGGTGCTACGGTGTCCCTTCAGCTCCTGCAGCTGAGAGATGCACCGGAGGAGCTCTCAGAGTCAGCAGGAACTGGAGATCCACATCAGACACTTGCTGAGTCTTCATCTTCCTGCTCTTAATAGCGTTCTCTTTTAGCTGTATTTCCAAACTTGTAATCAGGAGCTTATTCCTTTGAGGCACTTGATGTGCTTGTTTGGTTTTTTTAAACACTATTTCAAGTTTTAAGGAAGACTTCAAGTGATGCTGTGAGCACAAGGTACATTTCCAGAAACACCAAAAAAATCTTAATAATGCCCTATTACATAAAAATCCCTTTGGTGCCTAGAAACCAAGACAAATTTGCAGTACCTTAGCAGCTGGGATGTGTTTCCCACCAACCTGCTAAAGTCTTTTTCAAGGGTAAAAGCATCAAGGGCCAAGACATGGAAAGAGCTGTTCCAGGGAAACACTAACCAGTGCCTTCTGGCAAAGGACAAGTGACAGAGACACAGTCCAGGACTGTAGGAATCCTCATGTTGTCACAATCTATAAACAAGAAGTTTTGGGAAAGTTTCCAGGATTCCTTGCCACTTTCATATCACCAGCACAAGTTGCCAGGAGAGACTTCTCTGCTTTTTCCAGTGCCTATCAACATACAACATGTGTCCCAGCTTCTTTGCCATGTGAAATTGTGAGAGTAATCACTCAGTCTTATACCCCATGGACTGTTTTGTGTAAGTGTGACATAAACCACTGTCTCAGCTGGTAAAATGTCACGTGGATTAAGCAAAAGGCAGTAGATAACCCATAAACTTCTACAAACACTCAGGACAATACTGGCTAACCAAGAGCTACTTCTGGGTGGGGAAGAAGATGGCCCCAAGATTAAGTGATCTGGACTTTTTTCAGATACGCGTGCATTTTAGCAGGTGTTTAACCATCCTCTCTAAGCATGATCTTTTGATAAGAGCAAATCTATTAATTGACTTTTCTAGATTCTGCTTCTAGATTCTGAGAACAAAGCTCTTCATTGCACGATACAAGTGCATTTGTTGGTAGTAACCAGGACGTCAGGTTGACATTGAGTCATAAAGTCATGATAAAACATGACATAATTATCAGCAAAATTCTTAAACTAATTACTACCCTGGATAGTGCCATTTTTCCTTGCAGTAAGAACAACAATCCTGACCTGCTGTCACACTGTATCAGACAGGAATTTTTCCCAACCTTAAATAAGTATTTATTCAACTAATGTGCTTTAAACAAACACTTGCTCAACCTGCTCACACCAAAGAATCACACACATTCAATCTCACTGTCAGAAAATCTGAAAATATATCAGACATTAAACAAATTTTAGTCAAAGAGAAATTTTAAGTCATCACGAATATTACAGTATTTTTAAACCACAAGTTAACACAGATGTTGAAACAACTCACAAACTACTTGAAGTATTTGGAATTGATCTTAAAAGATTAAAATCAGTGTTTCCAGCAATTCAACCTTCTTCACCTCTGCTAAAATGTAATGACATAGAAAGGCAGGCGCAATTTTAGCTATAATACCACCGCTGTTTCACTAGTAGTTATGCTTGCAGTAGAGACAGAGCCCAAGGGCTGAGAGTGGCATGTACAGTATATTTGGTTTTCTAAAGCATAATGAAAAAGAGTGAAGATGGTTCCTTAGTTCCGACCTCTGAACGAGCACCCATACAAGTGAGTATCCTGCACCTTGTCTTCTGAGGCCACAAACTGTGTTCAGCCCAACAGTCAAATAGAGGACGTAGCGATCAGCGGTGTGTGTGAGAATGCCTCGTGCACATCTACCCATATAACAAAGTCAAACATAAAATACCCCCCCATTACGAAAAAAGGCTTTAAGCTTCTCTGTGCCTGTCCCCAGCCAAATAAAAGTGCACTGTCACCACTGCAGCTACCCGATTAGAAGACAAGAATAGTCTCGGGGTTTTTTCCCCAATGAATTAGTCCCAGCCAAATATAAACCCACTGGCTTTGGGTCCCAAGGGGCACTGGGGAAACACAAGTGCCTGGTGCAGCTGCTCGAGCAGACAGGCCAGTACAGGCAGGGCCACCAAGGGCAGCCGGGGAGCCTGGCCCCTCAGCACACCATCCTCGGTCTCACCCAGGCAAGGGACACCTCCGAGCCTCAGCGTCCCAAAGGATCTTTGTTCTCAAAGAGGTCACACCGTGCTACAAAAGCTCCACAATTTCTTCTTTTGTTTCTACCCATGTGGGTGCTGTATGTCGAGAGCGGCACTCCCCAGGCTATTGCTCTTTTCTTGTTTCTCTCATGCTTCACACAAGCATTATAACCCTTGCACAGCAAATAACCCTGATTCTCTATACCCCCCCGGCTCTTATCTTCAAACAGCCTTCGTAACACATAGGTCACTATGGCCACCGAAAGGCTCTGCTTTCAAATTTCAGGTGCAGCTTTTTCAAAAACTTGGTGGCTCTCATCCAAACTCAGTGGACTTACAGGCACATGTGAGTGGAGGGCTACATGCAACCTTGAGAGCTGAAGTTATTTTTCACAGTCCCTGTCCCAAGGCATATTTTTTATCTCTATTGTCTTAGAGAGGCCAAGAGACTTATTACAAGAAATTCTTTTTCTGGCTTTCCTTCCTGCAGTGCTCAGCCTCTAGCCCTCACACTGCTCCGCAAGGATGAGTACCACAGCCAAGCTAACCCAAGAGCATTTTTTTCCTTTTAAACCTCCGTGTTTCTCCTAACGCACGCACTCCTGTGCCTGTCTGCTGCAGAAGGTTCAGGGCATCACACTCACCATATGCAACTGGCCACAGTGGGGACGAGGACGTGGCCAGCAGCTGGCAGGAAAAGTGACATTCTCTTACACTGATGTGATGTGCAATCCTGTGCTCAATGAAATGTATGGCACGATATTAACTAGCTGAGCCATCCTACAACGGCAGAAATTGCCTGCAGCTGTGACAGGCTGTGAACCCGTCCAGGAAACCGGCTGGAGGGGGGGGAAGTTCTGAGAAAGAAAATCACCACTAAATTATAGTATGTTCCAATCGGGCAGTTGTCTTCCTTTACCGAGTGTTCCTACCACAAAGTGTCAGCAGCGGAGCAGGCAAAGTGGCCCGTTCCTGGCTGACTGGATCCTGCAGATTTGCGGGAGAGGACAGAATTCCTGCACTGCAGCGCAAAAAGCCTGTGACAAAGGGCACTGGGGGCCACCACTGGGGAAGGGACACTGGAGAGGCTGCAAGCCAAAAGGTGGCCCGTCCCAGCTCTGACTCTTCCTTTCCTGTGACTCTAGGGGAGTTAGTCGCAGCTGCTGGCATTCTGCTTCCTAATTATAAGAAAAGCCTAGGCATAAACATACATGCGCACACACGCATATATGTATTTACATTCACACATGGATACATATATGTGTATATATATAGGCACCACAGAGAGATATGGTGAAGCTGCGGAGAATTCAGCATATCCCAGCTTTGCTGCTCGAGCCCTGTACAGCAGAAGGATTTTATTGGAATTTATTATTATATTTTTTTTTACCTTGCTGTTGTGGACAGGAGCGGTCTGGGGGGAGGGGAAGGATGCCCAGAGGCTACTTCATAAAGCTGTGGTGTTGCTGCCATCTAGTGAGGTGCCTCCGCCCAGGGACACTAACACCCCACCATCACCATCACCACCACCCCTTGATGGTGCTCCTTGGCCGGGGGAGCCAGAGGCATGGGACGAAGGGAAGGAGGGAGGGACAAGCTCCCCCCCAGCAGGGACCCTCACCAGTAAGAGCCGGGTTGGGAAGGGTAGGTCTTTTTTTTCCCCCCGTAGTAAAGCCTGCAGCACAGCCAGATTACAGCCTCTAGGAAAGCAGTTTATAGAATGGCTCACAGAGGCTGTAAGAGAACCTGCTAATGCCTGGACGTTGTCACTTCAAAGAAAACACACAATATGTACACATGAGGCTGTGTGTGAAGCCATTGGTCCAGGCCGTACTAGCGATCAAAGCATGAACATGACAATGATTTGTGCACCGCGTAGGAATCATCACAGGAGACACCAACACCTGGGAGCGCAGCCTGCGGTCGGACAACGGGAGCAATGAAATGCAGCTTCTCTCTGCCAAGCGCTTTCACTGGAGAAAGGAAGCCTTCCTACCCACCAGGCATCTACTCTTCCTCAACCTATAGCCACTCCCTAGAGATTTAGATCACTCCGCATTAGGCAGGAATAAAAAGCAGAACCTGAGACAATAAAACGCAAAGCGCACAGAGCTACCACCTTCACTTGCAAAAAGCCGTGTGATTCATACGTATTATCCCAGCACTGGAGGAACAGAGCGTCCGAGGACAGAAGAACCTGTCTTGGAGGGTCTCCATGTCCTATCACACAAGGAGACTGTAAATTTTGCGAAGCTACCCCATCTACACCACCTCCTTGTGGTCCACCTCCACTTCCCCAAGCTGCCTCTTGGACTCACCTCCCACTTCAGGGGTAGACAGGAGAGTTTAGAAAGAAGCCCAAATCTACAAATGTGGGAAAGGCAAGGAATGAATAACAGCACAGTGTGTTAAGTTAGGAAGGGGGTTAGTTTTAAGGCTATTGAATTAAGGCTCCAGAGGAAAGTAAGAGGCCTGGGTATTTGAAGTGCTTACTCGGGAGTTCTGCTTCATCCCACGGCACATCAAAGCAGCTCCTCCACAGGGAGCCCTAGACACATGGTTATCTTGTGATGCAGACATTTGGCATATTTTCCTAAATATGTTGAAAGACCTAAAGATGATACTGTAAAATCTAGTTTGCTAAAATGTCTGAGAAGTGGTAGAAAAAGAAAGCACTTAAAGTGGTTTCTGAGTTATTAGCCATGGCTCATTAGCTTGGAGACTTAAAATAACAGCTCTTCCAGGACTTCATGTAACCTGTATGAAAGTTAAGCCATTCAGCAGTCTGTATTTCTGTTCTTGCTTTATGGATTCCCCACTGACTGACTTGGTTGCTCATGGGTCTGAATTGAGCAGAAATAACTGTTAGAGAGGTATGTCTTTTGGGTTGCACTGGGATAATGGGTCTTCTAGAAAATAATCTTTTTCTGTTTCATTCCCCTATTCTCAGGCTCATCTAGGTTCTGGGCATAAGAGTGTTCTTAATTTGCTGAAGTTTTGGGATTTTTAATATTTGGATTCACTGTTGTGCTCTGATCCTGCCACAGCTTACAAAGATTTAGCATTATGCTCTTAGCCTGGTACACTTTAACTTGATGACAAGATTAAACATTTATGTGGATCTTGGCAGGACTTGGGACTGTATTTTCTACGTTGAGGATCTAAGGCAGTGTTGCTATGATTTGTAGAAAGATATCTGTGAGTACCTCATTTGGCCAACCACCTTCTAGACAAGGAAAGTGCAAATTGTGACATTTTCACAGACAATTACCAGCCTTTTTCGCAGAGGGAAAAAAAAAAAAAAGAAAAAAAAAAGTGTAGTCTAATATTCAAGCTTCCTCTAAATCAACCGATCAAGCAACAGTCCCTATTCTGTCCAACATGGGTGAGAAATCACCCCCCTTCCCGAATAACAAACTGTAGACGCTAACTATTTCCAAATCCTTATCAGGCTAAAAATGATATGCTGAGTAGAGATGGCACGCACCCAAAGGAAAATAAAACAACCTCTAAAACCTGGACTGAGTTGTGATTTTGTTGAAAAGCAAGAAACGAGAAGATCTTTCAGAGCAAAAAGAAGCAGCTTTTCTGCCAGATCCCTGGAATCAGGTGACCCCAAATTACAGAATAAATAGAAACAAGGCGTTGTCCTTGAAATAAATATAAGGATTTCATCACCCTCTCCTGTAACTAACTGTCACTAGGCAGAGGGTGAACTAGTGGAGCACTGGAGTGAGTGAAGGAGGAAATTTGTTGGTAGTAGGATGAGACTATCAGACAGAAATGGCCTATTTCCGTCAGAGCTGTGAGGAATCAGGTCCGGCAAAGCAAAGGATCTGGTGAAGCCTCAGTCAGAAAAGAAAACAAGACACACATTTGGCTTTCTAGGGACCTTCACGGCTCCTTCACTGGTTTTCTTCCCTTTTCTCCCTTTCCCACCAAGCTATATTCACGTTGAACGACAAGCTATTCCATGCCCTGTTTGTCGCCTGTGAAAGAGCCACAACCAACACATATGTCACACGGGAGAGGCAGGGGACTTAATTCACCGCTACGAAGAATTTATGAATTTATACCCGAAGCCTAAATGCCAAGAGATTAACTCTGAGGCCTGCCAGATACTGCTGCTGTTTGTTGTGCCCCAGCAAGCAATACCACTGTTAATGTTTGCCGGGGGAGAAAAGTAGTATAGTCTGTAACACTGTGAGCAAGTCACACGTTTTCTAAAAGGAGAGCCAAAAATAGCAGAGGAAAAGAGAAAGGTAAGGCAGTAGAAAGAATAAACCAAATGAAAGGGAACACACAGCCAAGAGCCATCTTTTCCTGCTCTCTCTGCCCTCCCCTCTAGACAGCCCTATGGAGTTATTTTAGTTAGGTTGGCTATTTATTATATCGTAAGCTCTGTCACTTGATTTATTGGGCCTCGGTTGCCTCAAGGAGTGAGAAAAATCTTTCTCCCTTCTCGGCTCAGAACAGAAGAAAGTTTTATTACCATCTCTGCGGCGCACCCTGGCCCTTTCCTAGGGATGCTATTTCTGGCTCCGACTGATTGAAAAGTGCTGCTGTCCCCCCACACGGCTGCCGGTTTGACACTTTTTGACATTTCTAAACAACTCGTGCTCTTCCTGCCAACTCCCCATTGCTTTCTAAACCTTTTTAATCCTGAAGAATGCAAACTAATCTACTGAGAGAAGAGAAAAGAAGCCGATCCTGGGAAGCAGCGCTGGAAATGTCAGAGCGGTAGAAATGATGAATATACCTGCTAGGGAAGGAGAGCCAGGACGGGAGGGGGGGCTGCTAAGAGACATCGCTAGCGCTGTGGCCTGTTAATGTTATCTACTGTAAAGAAACACGCAGTATATTATTAAGCAGAACTGTGTAATATCTTCTTTAAAAAAGAATGGTCTGGAGGCAAGCACAAAGCGTGCTTCATCAAGTGGAATAAAGCAGTGGTCCCTGGGGGAGATTTAAACTACTTAGACCTAAGTATGGCTAATAAAAGTTTGCAATTCAAGAGAGTTTCCAAAAGCCTTTACTATTATTACTCCTCTGTCATGCCTGATCTTTTGAATGAAAAGGTCAAAGAGCTGATCGCGTGCTAACCTGATTGTTTTATTTTCCACAGAGCACTCTGTGTATTCAGAGAACGTCAGTGCCCCAAAACACTCCCTCTTCCCTCTTCTCACTTTCCACCTTGTACAACTACATTTCAGCAGGCCTCCGCATTCCAGAAAGAAGGAGACAAAAGTTTCTCTTCTAACTATACCACCATAAAACTCTGTGATTTTGAACAGAGTCTCCTTTCATGTTATTTTCTTTCATCCACAATATTGTATTTAAAAGAAATGTCCTCTGTCGTTTCTTTGTAGCCACAGCTTTTTTGCAGAAATAAGGCTACCTTCAGTCAGGTAACCAGGCACCTAAAGACATGGCTTTGCAGCTGGGTTGCAGCTAGCAAAATGCAAATGTGATTTTTACCCTCGAGCACCCAGCACTACCAGCAGGAAGCCCAGCTTGAAAAACCTGATCTGTAATACACCATGGGGACGAGGGTCCTGAGCGTTTCTAAGTCATACCTTCCCAGGTGGCCTGGTAGTCTTAATCCATTACTCGAATATGCCGGAGGCAGCGTCATTCCCTTCAGACTCAAGCATTTCCCATTGACGGTGCCTGGCTGGAGCTGGCTGCTCAGCATCCTTCCACCCCGAGCATGCCTATTCCTCACCCCAGCGCGGTTCCTCCCAGTTGCGCAGCCGGTCTGACCACCTCGGCTTCTGTCTCTTGCTGCCATGCTGCATATCTTCTAAAAATAAAAAATAAAAATCACACCTCATCTCCAAAGCCTTATTTATACAGGCGAGACTGGCAGAAATCGGGAGCCGAGTTTTTAAAACCTCTAAGGGCTCACAGAAGGTGCGCAGCATTCAGAAAACATGCTCCTCGTTTGAATGTAATTAGGGCGATGTTAAGACTGCCTAAATACCACCTAAGTTTCATTGCTGTTTCAAGATGCCAGAGGCACCTGCCTGGTAAAAGCCAGAAGTTCAAGGCTATGAGCAGAAATTAGGCTGTTCGATTCTGACCATAAGGCAGAGTATTCAGAGATCAGACAGTCTGGCACTATTTTCTTTTTTTTTATTCCTGCTGTACAGTAGAAGAATGGATTAGACATTGACATTTCAACATAATTATCCTCAAAAATAAGTTAGAAAATGCATCACCAGGAAAATAAAACTGTTTCTTTTTAGTGCAAGATTCACCCCTTCTCTAGCTTCACAGACAATACACCAGCAAAGAGCAAAACTCAGCCTTCACCCAGTTTCTTTGTTCCTACTAAAGGGCAAGATTGAGAAGAAATATAAAGACACCAAGAACGACAATCTATACAGTAAATACTTCAGCTGACATTCTGGGTTAGCTTTAAAATGGAATTTATGTGTATTTTCTTTGACATTTGACAGCATATATTCCAGTACAACACGGAGGCTCCCTGCTATGAAGTATCTGCTTATGAGAAAAACTTCTAGAAGAAAGTGAGGGGAAAAACGTTAAGAAACAAGAAACTAATTATAAGCTTCATGCTCTCTGCGCCCATCAAAATCTTTACTTTCTCTTACACTCTTCTCTGCAACAGCTTATTTTTGATGCAAAACCTAGAAAACTGCCTTTGAAAACTCCTGTACAAGTGGAAGTAAAGTCCAAAGACCCAGCTTCAGTGACCTTCCATTTCATACACCCCAAACAGAGGTATCTACCTGACTGCTCAGTCTGGTGCAGGACTGTATGCAGAGTGGCCATCTGGCCTGGGAGGATTTTGCCACTGGAGCAGAAGCAGCAATGAAGTGTGTTAGCAGTGCTGCTAACTGTTGCAAATATTAGCAATTCAGCTGCGTTAAGCTGGAACTCACTGGATTAATTAGAAACCTGAAATGTATAGTGCGAAACAGAACCCCCAGTTCCCTGCCTGTAAGCTTAATAAAAACTATGAAGATGCACCAGGCGTTGCAGGTTAACCAAGGAAGAACAGTGCAGAGAAGGAAGCAACTCGGGGAAAAAAACAATTAAAGAACAAGAATGCATTCAAATAATTTAGCCTGATCCACAGGATTTGCAAAACTTCCCCTTTTGCACCATACACTCATCCTATTTATTCTTTCAAACAGTGGGACTTTGGTGGTCTTTCAGTCTCAGATGGACTTTCAGCACACCAGTGAATTTCACCCGTGCACCCAGTCACACAGGACCCCCTGAAAACTAGCCGAAAACTCCAAGGGGCAAAAGAGGCATGTTCAGTTTCACTGCAGGCACAGCAGTGAACACAGGAACTAAACCTGGAGGTTTACAGCACAGGGCTCAGTTGTCAGCTCCATCACTGGCCTGTAACGCCACCCCAGGGACATCCTCCCTTCTTGTCCATCCTTCCTGATTTAGGAACATCCGTACTTCAAAGGACCATTGTCTCCTCCCATGTCTAGCACAGTGCAGCTCTGATATCAGGGGATTGGTGTGACATAAATAACAACAATGGAGGTACATACCATGGCCCTGTGAGGCAACCTCCAAATCTCTCGAGGTTAGGATGACTTCTCCTCCCTCAGACAGGCAGTATACTCTCAAACTGGATGCTGGTGCTGCGAAACACACATTTTCTTGGGGAAAAAGAAAATATACCTCCAGCAAATCTAGAGATATCAGATTGTCATTCGGAGGAAGCAGGTGTGCTACAGAATGTCTTGAGACAACTTCCTCCAGCAGAGTTTACCAGAGCATCCCCAAGTGAGGGCCAGGGGAAAAAAACTTCCCCCCGTAGGTAACCTTTTAAAAGGGCATCCTAGCAGCGAGCAACCATTTGGCTTTTGGAGATCCCTGGGTCCCACAGCCAA
Organism: Xenus cinereus; assembly: GCA_025774025.1. NCBI lineage: Eukaryota > Metazoa > Chordata > Aves > Charadriiformes > Scolopacidae > Xenus > Xenus cinereus. The sequence goes on along the minus strand of JAOXJK010000012.1, from coordinate 63,476,196 downwards.
AATCCCTCTGCTTATTCTTCCCAGACAGAGAACTCAGAAATTTAAAAGAGCAGTTTCATGAGAAACAGTAGGAGTAAAAGCCTGGTTTTAATCCTTGCCAGTCAGTGGTGAAACTCCTCTCAACTTCTCAAAAGCATTTTTAAGTTGCAGATTATTTTTTTTTTTAAAGTTTCTGAATTTTTAAACTTTTCCTTCTGAAATGGAAGTTTGAATATATCTATGAAAATTTTATATGTCAGTGTAATGGCTGCAATTACTTATGTGCCATAAAATACATACAGTAATTTGTTGTTATATAATGGTGAGTTACCCTCACTGTTTTCCCTCAACTCCTAAAGCTCACATGGTACACAGTTTGGAGACAAAAATTCCATTTCAATTTTCATGTTATTGCCATGCTGGTCTGCTGGGCTCATTTTGGCTCTGAATTTAGAAAATGGAAATTCTTATCTCTCTGCCCATACACCCTGTATGATTTCAAGCAGATTCCAGAGTCCCTGATACTTTTTTACGCTACATAAATATTAGACCTGCAGAACTGAGTTTCTCAGCTCATCTGTCCTCTTTTGTCCAGATTAATACACTGAAGTCACAACTACCTACCACGGCCCCTTTCCTGACTTTAGATAGTGGCAGATTAGGTGGCCTAGAAAATCCACCTCGCTCCACACGACTGTGACATGAGAAATTTAGACTCAAAGAGATAGTCCGCTGCATATCCACAGTAAGATTTACACCTCATAAGGGCTGGACACTGAATATTCTTTACCTAGGAATTCCTTCAATTTATCCTTCACTCACTGAGCTTTACAAGTGCTTTCTCTCTTATTAATTGTTATTAATTAGCCTTGAAGCAAATGTTCCTTTAATTTCACCTTTATTTCCATTGTAATCACCCCTTGTACAACAGCAGCCTCTTATTTTTTCATGCTTAGTACACATATATTGGAAAATGGGTTTATCTACAGAGTCGCACAGACTATCACAATTTATAACAGTGTGTTTAATTTTTTGGAACCAAACTGAGCACTAACTGCCTTGAGCTGTTTGGTGGGAAATTAGATTTGTGCTAAACAGCTTAATGCTCTGGGGACTGCAGAATAAACTAGACGTGGCAATTTTGTGAGTTTCAGGACTTCAAAATGACTATATTTTTATCTCTATCACCAAGCTTCGATGTCATTATCTAGTATTTTTTTCTACATATCGTTGTTCCAAAATAGATTTAAATAAATAAATGGGGGGTTACAAAACATGTCTAATTTAAAACACTTTACACTTGAAATATGGAATAAAAGACAGAATATATGGGAGCAGTTTGATTTAATCAGGGTTGATCTTACCTTTTAGATAAAACTACATCAGTACATTTGATGTGCTTTCAGACGGGCAAGCTAGAAATAAAAATGAAATTGAAAACATTGAAAAACATTTCTATCTTACTCCTTTTCCAAACTGCAGTGGAAGGACAGATCTCTTAAATCCATTCTTTCCTGCCATTACCCAGGTCCCATAAGAGAAAGGGAAAGAGACAAGGAAAAGATGCTAAAATCATTTATGCTCAACCATTTAAATGGGCATTCCAGCTGACACCACACTAATTCTGAATAACAGCCACTTTTGTATGGACAAGAGTTCCTTATTTAAATTCCCAACCACTGGTAATATAATATGATAATGCAACTCAATTAGCTATTTCAGCAAGACTTGATATTAGCAAATCTTTTATTTCATGATGAAGTGCCATCTCTATTATGAAATTTTGTAAAATACATTTATCATGGCAAAAAATATATATTTACAATAGAAGGACAATACAAATTGTTAATGAGATGATGAAGCTTCTGGAGCAGTAATTATGTGGCTAAAAGGCTGTGATTGTCACACAGTGCTTCCAAGGCAGGTCTCTGCAAGCAAGACCCATATTACAATGTTTTGTGTTAGACTCACTGATGATTCTGCCTCTTACCCATCTCAGAATTGATAATTTTTTTGTCCTTAGCAATGCTGTGGAAAGATAAAACCCACAATGGAGGAATCTGGATTTGTAAACTAACTCAGCATGACCACTGACTTATGAAAATATAGGAACCTATCTTTGTGCTGAAAATAGCAGAGTTTGAGTATTTCTGTATTCCTTTAGTCTGATAAATAGGCAAGTCAAGCTTGACCCATCCATCCAGTTGCTGTTCACAGGACTAAAACAAAAAACAAAAGGGGGGAGGGTGCAAAATTACTTCCACAAATGTGTTAAAATTTAACATCCTTTTTTTGTGAATTAGACAAAAAGCTACTCAATTAAGAGGGTCTTTTTTAATGATATACCAATGAGTAAAGTAAAAATCTCTGCAAAGGTTCACAAAGTCCTCATAGGACTTTCTATATTTTAAAGTCCTTTGCCAATGAACATGTTTTCAAATAACTGGAGCTTTTAATAAGATTAGATGTAATTGGGATTCATGTCATAAAGTGGTATTAGACAGTATTAGCCTGCTGTGACAGGGAACTAGGAACAACTGGGACAGAAGGACAAAAGTGAGAATAAGCTGGGGTATGTAATATACCATAGTTAAATGAATAGACCTGGAGATCCATATAAACCTGAATATCTAAATAACAATGAGGAAAAACCTTGTCCTGATATGGTTTCAAAAAAAGTATATATACACCATAAAAATTTGAGTCTGTACAAACCTGGACTTCTAACTCAGTGTTTTTCTTGGGAAGGGATCTGAAGAGCCAGATGCTGTCCTCATACAGGGTGACTAATTATGGAGACTAATATACTAAAGCTTTAATAAGGGCTATTGGCAAGTAATTACCTCCATTAGTATTTCTATACTTACATCATTGTAAATTGTTGTTAAATGATGCCCTTTCCTGTCAGATGCATATCTACTAGGGCAGTGGTTTTCATAAAGCCAATTTTAAATTTTGGGCAAGGTAAACACAGTCTGTTGAAAAGCAGAAACATTTAATGAAATCAAGAACAGTACCTGTACTGTGTATGTAGATTGAAATCTTCAACCCATCCAAGTTGTTGAGCAGCCAGGAGTTAGAACAGATTAAATGGATTTCATTCTGCAGCGTATAATGGAAGTAATTTCTTCCCTGCAACCAGTAAGTCTCCAAAGGTTTTCATTAACTTCTCTTTACTGCTGATAAGACCTAGAAGAAGAAAAGTTGTCCAGCTGATGATAAAAATAGTATTTCTGGTTGTTTGTTATTATTACTTTTATTGTTGTTGCTGTAGTCATTATTATTTTGGGCATATGATTATTGTTAGCATGTTCATTAGGACACAAATACAATTTAATAAACTAATACTATACATCATAATAATCAGATAAAATTAAATAATTATATTACTATAACATGAGTAGGAAGGGGCACAATGCATTACAAGAAAATTTAAAAGTCATGTTTATCAATATAGCTTGAATTTCAATGTTTGGAAGGGCAAGTGGAAAGAACAAACACCTGTACAGCTGCAGCCAGCACCACCTAATATGAATCACTACTGCTTGAATTCTTACACACTTTCTGTGGTTTCACCACTGGTGAATCTCTCTCTGACATCAGTAATACCGCTCATAAGGCAGCATACAATCCAATTAAAAAGATCAGGGAAGACCAATTACCACTAACAAAGAAAAAATAACCAAAACCACAACAACACAACTGCACCAATCATTATAAGTTTTCATTTGGGCTATTTTAGTGACATTATGCAAGTCCGCACAGTTGGACAACAGCAAAAATTCATCGTTTTCAATAACAGAAATTAATTTTCATTTTGGAGATTTAATTATTTTAAAAATCTATGCATATTTAGCTCTAAGTAGTTTTTAAACTAATAAACATATGTATTGAACACAAAGCTTTCTACATAGCTTTACATCAGGCTTGGTTTTTGTCCTGGTTTAAGGTAAAAGAGGACCAACTTTCTGTTCAGTAATTTTACTTCTCAGCTAAGCCTCTTCTCTCTGAAATTAACAGCATATTGGGGAGAAACTGTTCATTCTCAGAGCGATAAGACCAATGTCTGTACTTCATGCCAAGGAACGGTGAGTAGAGAGGCTCTTGCTTATATTTATTGCTATAACAACCAAGGTCAGCTAATTTCGTTATTTGCCTCGTTGGAGGGTCGGAAACAGAAAAGTGTAGAGGGGTCACACCTGCAGGGTGGAACGGACAAGAAAGGTGACCCAAACCTGACCAACAGAGTATTCCATCCCATCTGCCCCCTGCTCAGCTTAAAAGCTGAGGGATCAAAGGGTCAGTGCTCTTTCTTCAATGGCTGATGTCCTGGGAGGACTCTGTTCGTCTGCTTTTGATCCTGATCCGCATGTTCCTAACTCCAGATCCAGAAACCAGTTCCCATCCATCACTGAGTCCAGTCTGGGACTTCCCCAGTGCCTGCTGGTGACATCACCCTGGCAGCTTGATATGGTTTTGTATATATTGTATTTATTTCATTATTTACTTTTTATTTTATTATTAATATTTCATTAAAGTAGTTTAGTTCCTTCTAAACTTGTAAATCTCTATCTCTCCTCCTCTTCTCCTTGGCGCGAGAAGTTGGGGGAGAGCATCCGTCACCCATCGTTGGCCAATTGGGACTAAACCACAACAGTTTTACAGGTATCTTCAGATTAGATTTCACTGTTTCCACGGTACTTCAGCAAATCCCCTTTTCTAAGTAACAGTTTGCATAAAAGGTCTTTGCCATGGGACTCTTCAAGGTGAAGCAGAATATGACTTTTTGTCTTATGTTACTCTGACCCCAGGTCAGTGCAATGGTATGTAGCAGATCCCTCTAAGGAGAAGAATTGGAGAAAGTGACACTGGCAACCTGTCACAAAAGTCTCACTCGGGTATTGCTAGGATAGGTCCAATATAACAAAAAAATCAGGGACCGAGATTTTAGTAGATATTTTTTTTTTTTTTTAAATCTCTCAGAAGGAAGTCTCTGCTCCATGTACTTTTGTCTTTATACCGTGGGAACCATCTGGATCGCTGTGTTTTCATGCCATCTGTATGTGATCAGCAAAACGAGCACAGAAGTCCCACAGCCCAAATGCTGTGCACTTCTGGAGCCCTCCCGAAAGAATGAACTAATAATTGAGCTAAAGAAATGGCTGAGACTTAAGATCACTCCCCCTGGTTCAGTCCTGAAGACAGCAAAACCACAACTACAAGAATTTGAGATAGGAATAAATGCCAGTTATGTGTAAAAAATATTCAGATATTGAGGATATTTTCTTAATGGTGTTTACAAATACACCTAGCAGGATTTGAGATACCACTAAGTGCCGCTGGATTTCAGTTGGAAAGGAACAGCCAGGGCAGTAACTTTTTTAACAAGTAGCACATCCCCGTAGGAATAGATTTACACGCCAAAACCTTTGATGCTGAAGACCTGGCATCTTCACTACATCAATTTCAGGGGAAGTTTGTATCAAGTTAACTCCAGTCTGGCCTTGTGTATTGAAAAACCCATTGAAGCTCAACTTCTGGGTGAAGCTCGTGGAAAGGTTCAATCTGCACCATCTGGGGCTGATGCCCGTTGCAAATCCAAGCACAGGAAGGTGGGCAGCCTGGAGATTCACTTCAAAAGCACAGTCAGGGCAAAGCAAGCAACTCCTAATGTGGACACACCTAACTTTCTCTGGCACTTCAATAGCTCCTACTTCATCGCTCATCGGTGAACACTGGAAGATGAATGCCTTAGTAAATTCATCTCTGAACCTCCATCTAGCCTTCCTGAATTCAAAGGAAAAGTAAAATTTTAAGTATCCTCTCAGATTACTTCCTAGGTAATACCACAGTGTGCACATATTACATAGGTCATGGCATGAAGCATGAAGAAAACAAGGATTTAATGAACTGCCATGGAGTCAGTCCTGAAAGAAACTGTATAAACACTTGTTTTAAATCATTTCTATAAGAAAAAAAAAATAAAATAGGAAAGCATGTACATTTTTTCAAGAAATATTTTAAACAAAAATGACTATTTTCCACATTGATTTCACTTAATGGCTAATTTTGACCATCCTACACATAACAATCTCAAGCAAACAAAAGCAATGGACACAGAGGACACATGCAAAATGCTTTATCTGGAGAAGAGATGGGGTTTTGGGTAATATTCAGAGATAGCTTTTTTTCCCTCATTTTCTCGACTATCTTTTTTTTTTCCAGAAAAGACAGGGGAGTCATTTCTAACCACTCAGAAGTCTGGCTGTCTTAGCAGTCAGGGCTATACTTAAAAACATATGTAAATACCTATGGACAGACAAGAGCACCCGGAATAAATCATTTAAGTCCAGTACATGTGAGGAGCCCAACTCAGTAGGCACCTTTGGGGACTCCCCCAGAGTCTTAAATGCTCATTTAAGTTATTGGTTACTTGGATCATGGGTGCTGCAGTCAATCAGTTCTGGAGGAAGGAATCCCTGGAGAAAAAATACGGTTTTAATTTCCCTGATAATTGCTGCACTTCAGAACGCACAGGGCACACACAAATATACAGGGAGAAGGTCCTCCTCTGGGAGCAGACCACCTACTCAGCATCCCTTCAGCCCTCTGTCTTTGGGGAATGCTGGGTCTTCCCAAGAGTTTCCACTGGACTGACTTCGTTTAAACCAGTGCTTATTGAACAGCCTACAGGTTTGCTCTAGGAACTCAATGGGTTTTCTTGCTTACCTTCAGTGGAAGAAACTTGGCTTTAACTTTTTTTCCTCTCTCCTTCATTTATCATTCAGAATCTCTAGCTCCTTATGAACAAAGGAGAATATATATAACTGCATTCAATTTATCAGATGTGTTTGAGTATTAATCATTTCATATATGTCAAAACACATTTTGGAAGCTGGCCAAAATCATATATAAATTTCTGTAATTTTAAAGGGTAACAGCAAAAACTACTAAACACAGTGCTACAGCAATGTGCTTCTCATATATTTATTCCTCAACATCCTAATTTAAATTCAGGTTCATCAATAAAAAAGCACTACCAAAACAGCTTTGAAATTTTAATTTCCTTTTGAAAAAAAGGTCTTTTCTAGATAGAGCTGGTGTTGCTTGCCTCCGAACACTCCCTACTTTCATTACACAGAGTTTTTTCTTACAGCTGCTAAATCCTATTTTCACAAGAGAAAAAAAATAAAAAAGCAATTTTGCACCTCTAATCATCAAAGCGGTATAATTTAGGCCTTTATTGTGTCAGTCATGAATTGTCTTTCTTGTGAGCTCACAATGTCATAATATTCTTTTTGATTAATGAGGATCCTACAATTACAGGGTAGGAACCGTCATGCAGTACTGCAGAGCCTGTCTAAAGGCAAAAATTACAGTTAATGCTAATGCATTACCAAAGAGTTAGGGGTGGAATTATTACTGTCAGTGAATCGAAAGGGTCTGCACCCGCAAGACTGATAGCTTTTGTCATTTCTGGAATGCAATTCTGGACGGATGATGAACTTTCGCATGGGACCTCGCGAATTCCCACTCCTGCTTTTTGCACGTTTAATGCCGTTGCACACATTATCTGGAATACCTCTGCCCACCTAGGAGGCTGGCAGATGGGGACAGAAGCCTTTGAGTAGAAAACAAAAGGGGCCTAGCAAAAGCCAGCCTGACTAAATGGAAATCTATCAAACCACTAATAACCGGTTTCAGGCTTCACAGTACAATCAGCCTCCACCACGCAGGTTAGCAGCAGCGAAGGGCAAGGCACACGGAGGCAGGCAGAGGGCTTCGTCTTACAAAAACAGTGTCAAAAGGCTGAACTAAATCAAATCAATAACTATTCAAATCAATCCTTGCATTGTTACAGGCTGTTTGCTTCCTTGTTAGTTGCTAACAATGCATTCTTCCCAACTGTAATCACCAAGAAAGCAATTTCACAAACCAGTATACCTTGTGGGACAGACAAGATACTTATTTTGTATCCATGTGTCCAGACACTGATCCCTGCTGTAGAAATACGAGGATATTTTCTAAAAGTTTCTGTGACTTATATAACTTAATCCCATGACTAAATGAGAGAGAGACCTGAAAATTTTGCATGCTGCATAAGTACTTTTCAAATTTTGCTCTCAGCAATTTGAGAGTACTCCAAGCTTTCTACTGTTTATTATTTTTCCACATCACCCAGTAGTACAAGTATATACTAAAGATCAAAAACATAGGACTCGAAATCTGAAAACCAATTTTTCCCTTTAGAAAATAAGTACTCAGGATGGGAATGATTAAATAATGAGCGGCACAAGTGATGTCAAAACCAAAGTCTCTTTGATGCTGCACATTCAGAACACACCACCATCTTCCTTGAATCCTCCTCTTTTGTCACATCTCCTTATTTAATTTCACTCTGGTAGGATGTATAGCGTTTGAACAACTCAAGTGGGGAGGCTCATTCCAACTTCCAATATGTCAATGCCATTAACTGAACACATGTTTTGCAGTGGAAGAGACAGGCTGATGTAGCAGCTCGGTCATTATTCAGCAGACAGACATCCAGCTGAAAGCCATTAACCCAGAGAAAACATACGACTGCTCTCAGGCTTTGCCCCTCCAAGTTTATGTGGCCTGTAAAGAAAAACATCTAGCCCCCCCACCACGGTGCCCCTCCACATGAAGAACTTCCTTTATAAAAAAGCATCCCCTTCAAATTAACAGATTATTTTAAATATTTCTCTTAACTTGGAAAAACAACATAGATTTATGGAAATGGTTCTAGAAACTAGGAGAAAACAGAAGCAAATAATAGCTTAGGGCATAAGAAAATATTACATCATTTTCTACCACCTAAGTGGCTGCAAGCAGTAGGGAGAGGGAGAAGAACAAAAACATTTTGATCTACCACAAGCTTTTGAAGTCCTGGTTAAAAGTACCAGTCTGTGATAAGCAGGAGGTCAGGGGACTGCCTGATTCAGTAGCATTTAAAAGTTTAATTTCAATGACATTTTTAATATCAGTCACAATATTTTAAGTACATTTAGTGATCTAATGATGATCGGAATCAAATATCAAGCTTATTAGGTAAACAAAAGACTCAACTTTATGATATACTGATGTTGCCAGCATCAGTGAGAGTTTAGCACCTAACTGAGCTTGTCCTAATATTATGATGGACTGGTCCATTTCAAA
>JAOXJK010000012.1:63453671-63466940 GCA_025774025.1 Xenus cinereus | reverse complement strand
ATCCATTTCAAATAGCAAATTTAGCAGAAGAAAAGTTCACACTAAAAGCTCCTAACAGCCCAACATACTCCATGTGATAAACAAATCCTAAATACGGTCAAATATTAATAGATTTTTCCATTGAATGTCTTTTACCAGGAGCAGTTTCATGCAAATGAAACTTGGGAAGATAAATAATCATCTATATTCCTTTATGTCATTTATTAATACAAACAAAAGTTTTGAAACCATAAATTGATACTCTGATTTTTCAAAACTCTTCACACATACTTCTTTCAGAACAAAGCCAGTCAGAGAGAAAGAAGTATTTGAAGAGCAGGAATGAACATAGTGGCTTCATGGTGAGTGAGGCTTGTAGGTTATTCATTTCAGAGCCCCGCTTCTGATAACTGGTAGTAGTGAATATTTAGACAAAAGTATAAGAAATGGAACATGACTACATCTGCATGCTCACCTGTCCTCTAAATTCTGCTGACCAGCCTTTTAAGAGCTTCTGAGCCAAATGCTGGACAGTCAGGGCAATGGTCAGCAGCTGCCGATGCGAGCCTCAATGAATTTGTGTGTCCTCTTTTTGAATTCATTTTGAGGAAGGATTCATGCAGCAAAACCAGTAAGCAACGAGTATCCGTTTTGGGACAGACCACCAGCAAATGGCAATCATCACAACTTCACTGAATTCAGCACAGCCTTCCAGACTTTCACCAGTCAAGCACCTAGCATTTTTTTTTTTTTTTAATTTCAGGCAACTTTGGGACAGAAGATGCAGATGAGGTGTCCCTGCCCTGTCACTGATACTACTGTACCGAGACTACCTTTGACAACTTTCATTGACACAATACAATTGACTTTGGGGAAAAAGTGCTAGGTGCCACAATTTCGGGAAATACAGCCTTTCTTCCACTGTTAGCTAAAGTGACAACACAGACTCTATTTCTCCTCTTAATTCTAATCCAGTTGTCACTTGCATCTAGGAGTTCATAGTCCACGCATTAGAAAGGACTTGCAAAATCATCCTACAGGCACTCTTAGAAGCCAATTAGTAGCTAAGAATAGCTTCTTGTTGGCACTGATGTCAGTGGAAATTCCTTGTGATTTGCAATAATCATAGGGAACAACTCACCTCTGCTCAGTGAGAAGTGATCCATGTCCATCCCATTCTTGGTCTCTGCATTCTTCATCCTCACTCCATAACACAGATGTTCATCTTTGTGGATTGAGATTGCACTCCCTCCCATTGCACAAAGGACTGAAGACAACAGCATGAACTTTTTTTATTTCAGGCCCCTGCTGTTGCAGACAATCATCCTGAACAATCCCATGCAGAAGTTTATCAGGCTTCAAAAAATTTCAACCATCTCATTCCACTGTTCTTCTAAAGGCTGTTCCACAACCTTCTGTAGGCTGCTTGCTATTCCAGATGGTTAGAAACTGTCTTCTAATTATCAGCCTGAATTTATTCATAGGATCCATTTGTTCTTCTGCCAGTATTGTTCTGTAGCAACAAATTTTAGTCACTACTGAGTTGGGTTTAGATCAGCAAGTTGTAACCTAAAGATAAAAGGATCATTGTCCTGCATTTGTTTATGAACTAATTTCCCTATAGCTATTTTAATAGAAAATACGCAGTGAAGTGCTGAGAAATACAAATGAATGTCATTGGCAGTTAAAATGATAGCTTACAAAGTTACATGACAATTAACAGGCTTCCTAAATTATAGTTCATGCTTTAAATGATTAATATCTTAATTATCTATATAAGTATATCTCTATAAACTAATTATCTGTTAAATACTTAAGTGTTCTACAAAAGCTTCAGCCATTAAGAATAGAGTAATTAAAAAATTATCAATAATGTACTTTGAGTTAATTACATAGAAAATATATTTATTGCATATGTTAACCCGATAAATTGTTTTGGCTTGTTAGAAAAAGCCTTTGTATCCTGCTGGTGTCTTCTGTAGCACCTGAGCCTTCTGTTGAACTTAACCTTCGTCCTTTCTGGGAGGCATGGACGCCCGCTCCTGCTCTGCACCCAGCGCTCATTCTGATTTTCCATTTCTGATTTTCCATTTCTGATTTTCCACACAGCCACCCCTCACCCTGCTGCCCATCTTCTCCTCCCAGGCAGCCCCCACTTACCTTCTTCACCTTCCTGTGCTGCTGATGGAGAGGTCCACAGAAAACAGCCATACAGGGCCCTCTGCTAATGTACAGAAGGGAAAGCCAGGCTATAGAGCAACCACAAATGCTGTTGATCTCTCAAAATGGACAGTGGAAGCAGAGGTCTGTCCAGAAGGATGGCAGGGAAGGATGGCTGCTCAGGAAGCTCAAAGTCTGTTTTCTGGCCTGGGTGAAGCAGGCAGCTTGCTACCTCCAGCACCACTGCCCCTTGCAAGGGTCAAAGCTATTTGCTTCTTTTTAATTTCTCACATGTTGCCTTTCAAACAAGCATGCAAAGCCAAACAGTCATCGAGTAAGGCACAGGGAGCTGGAGCCGGTCAGGAGACAAAACCTGCAGCACTCATCCCAAACAATAAGTTTGTCAGACAATAATTTCTCAAGCCACCAGGACAGGAAAAAATAAGAAATCAGTACCAAACAGATTAAACAGCATATACTTCTGAGCCTCCCCAGAGCTGCTTACAGACTTGAAGAACAAAAGAATAACAAGTAGGGTTGTCCAGTACATGGTTGGAGTATCTCTCAGGCCAAGTGTGGTATGAAGGTCACTCCCGAGGACCTACCGGCCAACTCTGTTGGCTGATAAAGCAACATAGGAGTTCTGCCCTTCCAACCTAAATTATACTTTGGCTCTGCCGGGTCACTGCACTCAGGTCCTAGTTCTCCTAGTTCTCTTGATGGGCTACCTGATGTATCGTGAGTACACAGCCAGTCCTTAACAATCCTTAACGTTTTCCAACTTTTTCTTACAAAACAGGTTTCCACACAACTCAATTCTTCTGCCTCTTTGCCAGAGCTGTCTCTCTGTCCAGAACTGTCTCTAAAAGGCATGCCTGAATAGTCTGCTCATAATAAACATATGCGGGCACATACATATAAGAGCTGCTCCTTCAAACATGGTACCTATTTCTCCACCCATGAGCAGAAGGGGAAAGGCACAGGCTTGCTTAAAGCTTGAATCCATTATGGCTTAGCAGCTGGAACCATTTCTGTGAAAAAGAAATAAACTCCACTGTCAGTAAACTTTGTATTTCTGCTTTACAGGTTATATAAGATCTTTGCTTCCCCACAAAAACCTTAAAAAAAAAAAAAAAAGCAAAGAATTAAACAACTCTGCCACAGTTTCCCTGGGATCCTCCCCAATACCTGTTGGAGACAGTAAGAATAATTTTGCTTTGCCTTAAATTAAACCAAAACCTCCAAAGACGACAGGGATGACATTGAATAAAAGGATATATATAAATAGTATTTCCCTTTATTCCGAATTACATTATTAGTACATTTCTTTCTTTCAAACATTCATATTTAAAATAGGATAATATTCCTAAAGGTATATTTGCAGATATTATTTGCATATATATTGCTATCTATAATTTTGTCACAGATGAGTAATAAAATAAATAATACCAAGATAAATAATACCAGTTCACTGAAGTTAATGGTTCGGTCACTTTGTGAACAATTTTTACAGCTTATTTTGTAATATTTTTTGCCAAGAATATATCATTTGAGTCCAACTTTTCAATAAATTTTGCACAGCCTCTCAGAAAAAAAAAAAACAAAAAACCACCACCAAAACAAAACCAAACAATCAAAAACTCCCTAAGTTTTAAATTTGCTCTTGCTGGAGATGGCAAGGAAAAAGCAGAAACTGCTGCATGCCCATGAGAAGAAAGGCTGATCCAGAGTTCACTCATTTCCACTGGGATAAAAGAGAAGCAGCCTCAGGGGTACGGAATTTAGGAAAATAGATGCAATCACCCTCCACCCTCCCCCCAATCAAGAAAAAGATGTTGTGTGTGGTTAATTTTGCTCTTTAAAAAGAAAATCTGCTCCCAGTGACAGCCTGGATTGTAAATGCAGTATTTCAATTGGCAGATTAGTTAGCTTTCATGGGAATTAGCAGAGTCCCATCATTCACAGCTGACTTGGACAATAAAATCTGCTTTCTGCCATTAATCTGGCCCCAACTGGCTGACTGATCACCTACAGCAAGCTGTGAGAGATGGGAAGTGGGGAACAGTCATGTTTATTCACCAGATAGTAGTGTGGAAAACAAACAAAAAATTATCTTGGGAAAAGTGTGGGCCACAGAGACGTTCTTGTCCGTTCAATGCAGGGTGCAAGTTTATTAATGTGATTCTTCAGAGCTCTTCTCTTACCCACAGCTCAGGGAAGGAAGCTATTTCCTCCTTACAGGAGGAAGGAATGAAAAACAAACATACAGAAGATTGATAAAAGTACGAAGCATAAGCACTGACAAGTCTTTGAGGAACTACTTATTCATTAATAATATTTACTTAGCAATAACAGATGTTCGAAAGCCAGCTTTTCAGTGTTTCAGTACAGGATCTACTTTAATGTCATTACAGCAAGTCCTCAGCATGGTTGCAGACCAGTTTGCTGGATTTAGAACCACACCACTGAAGGAGCTTGTTTTACTCCAGGTAGACTACTTGAGAATTTCATAACTGGGTTGTATGAAATTAGGCACTGATGTCCAAGCACAAGCCACTTTGTCAACTTGAAATTTCTGCTCCTGAATGCTGAAAGTGAGCTCAGGCATACCTAGATCAGAAAACATGTTTGCTTGGCCGCACAGGAGCCTTTGTGCAATACCCAGGACAAATCTCAGAAGGCAGAGTTTGGGTGACGTCATTAAAGCTGGCTAAAAGTGAGTAAAAATAACACTGAGTTTTTGGGAGGCAAACCAGTGCCAGATTCCACAGGTGCCTGACTGAGCTCCACTGGAAAACAACCCATTTTCTGGAATAAAAGTAGAAACATGTGCCAGTTGCTCTTTTTACAGATTACTGGTATCAGAGGTGGAAAAAAGCTGCTAAACGAGAAGAAATAAAAATCTCTATCGGAGGAGCTTAATTAGTTCTGCCACCACCTCCATGATTACACAACTTCTCCAAATCCATATTGAAAGCAACCAACTGCTCATACATCTAGAGAAAAACAGAATATGCAATAGGGGGTGGAATTTTGCATCTTACATCTCAGGGCATTCTGCTGTACTATGCACTCCTCATCAATATTACCATGGGCTGAAAAAGGTGGAGATACTAGAATCATATAACAGTTTGGTTTGGAGGGGAACTTAAAGATCATCTAGTTCCAACCCCCCTGCCACAGGCAGGGACACCTCCCACTAGACCAGGTTGCTCAAAGCCCTATCCAGTCTGCTCTTGAACACCTCCAGGGATGGGGCAGCCCCAGCTTCTCTGGGCAACCAGTTCCAGTGTCTGACTACCCTCATAGTAAAGAACTTCTTTCTAATATCTAATCTAAATCTCCCCTCTTCCAGTTTAAAACCATTACCCCTCATCCTATTGCTACAGTCCTTGATAAGGACTCCCTCCCCATCTTTCCTGTAAGGCCTCCTTTAAGTACTGGAAGGCTACTACATGGTCTCCCCGGAGTCTTTCTTCTCCAGGCTGAACAGCCCCAGCTCTCTCAGATTGTCTTCACAGGAGAGGTGCTCTGGCCCTCTGATGATTTTTGTGGCCCTCCTCTGGACCCACTCCAACAGGTCCGTGTCCTTCTTATGTTGGGGGCCCCAGAGCTGGATGCAAGTACTCCAGGTGGGGTCTCACCAGATCGGAGTGGAGGGGCAGCATCACCTCCCTCGACCTGCTGGCCACGCTTCTTTTGATGCATCCCAGGATGCGGTTGGCTTCCTGGGCTGTGAGGACACACTGACTGGTCATGTTGAGCTTCGCATCTAGCAACACTCCCAAGTCCTTCTTCTAAGGGCTGCTCTCAATCCATTACCCACCCCCACAGTATTTGTGTTTCGGGATTGCCCAACCCACGTGCAGGACCTTGCACTTGGCCTCGTTGAACTTTTCGAGGTTCACATGGGCCCACTTCTTGAGCTTGTCCAAGTCCCTCTGGATGGCATCGCTTTCCTCCAGCTTGTCAAACCTGCCACAGAGCTTGGTGTCATCAGCAAACTTTCTGAGGGTGCGCTCAATCCCACTGTCCGTGACCCTCACCACTCACAAGCACAAAATACCCCCAGCTAGCTAACTGGAGCTGTTTTGCTTCCCTAACAAGCATCATCTCCAGGGTTACTCTATTTCAGGGTCCCCCCAGTGGCAACAGCTCCCACCTGAGCTCCTCGTGGTTTCTGTTGGGCTGGTTTCTCCCACAAAAAGCCCATGACTATCGACCAGTTCTCAAGTGACAGCTCTAAACCTTGGCCTGAAAAAAAAGACTTAAAGTTTCCTGCTAACTTAGTTTGAATAGGAGATGTGTATTAAACTGTGTCATTTATGGCTGACTTTTTTCACAGCACCTGTAAAGCCTTGCAATAAAACCACTTACAAACAGCTTTTTTTTTTTTAATCTCTGTTCAGTTCTGAAAAGAGTTAGTTATTAGCATGCACTTGATCACTTAATTTTTCAGTTCTGCATGATTAATTATAGCACTCTGAAGTAAACATCCTATACAACAGCCACTCACCCAATGAATGTGGTGCTGTGTCTTCAGTCCATTTCTTTCTAAAATATACATATACACAGGAACATTAGCTTTTTTTTTTGTAAAAACAAATCCATTTAGAAGTTAGAGAGCTCCATTCTAAGCAAGTCAAAGTTAAAAACAGGATACAGTGAATATATCACCAAGGTACCAATTAACACATTTTTTTTTCATCTAGAAAGTATATTTTTTCTTTTGGAAACTGAACTTTCACTGAAACAAAATACATTAGTGAGAAAACAACTTTGCACTCTGCAGTCTGTTTGGCACTTGCAGACTATGTTACAGTAAAGGAAAATTAAGACTTTTAAACTGAAGTAAAATATCATCTCAGTTTAAAAAAAAAAAGAAAGAAAGGAACAGAACAGTACAGAGTATGGAGTTAAAGTGAGCCCTGTTCACTGACTTGGCAGAAGGATATATCAAAGGTAGGAAAAGCTCCATTTTTTGAGAACTGCAATTAAGAATCAAAACAATACTTGGCTTCATGGAAACGGTCTATTATGATAATAATGCTACACTTATGCAGGGCTTTTTATCTTTAGACCTCAAGGCTGTTTATAGTAAATGCATATAAGTGTTGTTCAGTAGTTACAAAATGCACAAAGTTTGCTTATAAAATATGTTTTAAAATTGCTCCTCGCCCTCTTAAGACACACTTAGATAAAAAGATGACCTGTAATGCCTGTAATTTGGCTCTTGATTGCTCTGGCACATGGAAGAATTGCCCAAATTAATCCCACTGATTACAGAAGTGAACCTAAACAAATGGATGGCCCAATTCCATTTATATATAACATTAAAAGGATATAGAATTAGAAACCTAATCCAAGTCCACTGAAATAAATGGGAAACTTTCCATTCTCTTCCCATTCTAGGTAGGAAGGTGAAATACTCACCAAAACCATCAGAGTTGGGAACACACAATTTCCCTAGAAGGAAAAACTTCAACTACTGCACATTTAGAAGTTAGGGAGACAGATGTGGAAGCAAGGCAAGCAATCAGATCCCTGGAATTAATAAGGCTTCCCATGGAAAAGAAGATCTTTCAACTGCGGGATATGCAGCCAGTGCCAAAAGCTACTGAAATAAATGTGTAAAGACATAGGCAAGATGGGAAAGAAAGTGAGCACATCTGTGCCAATACAGAGGCAAAGCTGTAAGTGCATTAACCAGAAGAAAACACTTCCAAGAGTTATCACAGCAATCTAAATACTGAAAACCAACAGTTCCACTACTAACCTCACATACCTTTGAGGGTCAGTCTATACTAAGAAGCAGCTTCAGGCCACACATTAAATTTCTTCAAGTTCCTTCAATATGTATGTTGTACCATGCAAAGGAAAGGAGACAAAGACTGCAATTAATCCTATTTTCTACCTCCTTCAGCTGCCACCTTTCAGGCAAGAGCATGTGTGAAACAACTAGTGCCTTAGTCTTCCACATGTCTAGCTACGGCAGCTTGCTGTGGCCAGTAACATATTGAAGAAGACGTATTATGCAAGACTAAATTTAGCTAACGCTACCACTGGGGAGTTCCCATCTCTGGGATCAACTCTCTGGGGAAAGAAAGACTTCACAGTATCCAACAGGGCATCCGAGCAGAAGGGCAGATGTTGCTATCTTTCAGGCTGTTCCTTAATATACTGATAGCATATTTGTGGGCACATTATAGATACTTCTTAGATTTTATTAGATGGAACTTACCATAAAGGCATCAAAAAAAAAAAATACATATTATCTTCTAGTTGAAACAGCCTCATGGCAAGTAGAATCCCACATCTATCCTCTAAGTGGTCAAGGCAAAGGTGTTTTCTACTACTGATTTCCTGAACCATTTGCTCCAAGTTTTGATGTTGAGTGGAAGGCAGGTCCACCCAAAGTTTCAGAAGTAATTGGGATTTAGATTAAAGCTTTTCAGCAATTACATAGAAGTTGTTGAGGTACATAAGCTTGGCCCATAAGACGAACAGGTTCTAGGAATTTAATTCTATTGGAAAGCTTTTAATCAGGAAGACTGGAAAACTGATCATCTTTCTGAAGAGAATTGGTAAACTAACCCTACAAAACAATGGACTTAATGTGAAGTATGTTTCACGCGTGATTAACTATGCAAGCAAATCTGTCATTGAAGTAATAGAAGGGTGAGCCTATAAACTAGAAAGCTATTGGTAACAGGAATGGTTCTTAATAAGTGGATCTTTCTGCTTTGGGAACAATTTCACTGATATTTTTTTAATCTTTCTTTTTACAAATAAATCTTGGGATTGCAACCTAGCAAATTCCTTAATTATGCAAGTAACCACACTATCCATTATGTATAGTGCAGTGCATATTTGATCAATAGCACTGCTTTTGTTAATGCTATATCAACTAAATAAGTAGAAAAAAAATCTTTCACATTTTGTGGGTATTTTCAGTTGCTGAGTCAGAAAACAAAATAAGGTCCAACATCTGCATTTATTTTTGTTCAGTAAAGCTTGCATCTCCCTTCAGGGCTGAGAGCAAGCAAACTGCTGCTAACCATGATAATTACACAGTACTCAGCATGGTGAGTAGAATAACATTGTAATTGTCCAAGGGTTTGAACAATTTGGACTGATTTTGTATAGTGTATAATTTACAGTAAAGATTCAGAATGTGTTTTCTTTGCTCCAAGAACACTTTCATCCTTTAGCTCTGGATCATTATGCATGGAGACAAGCATCCACAATCAAATTCAATCCAGATGAAGAACATCTGCAAAAATAGAATAATTTATTTTATTGACATTTACATTTACATAATTTTATCTGGGTCTGATTCTGCTTGTGGCAGTCAAGGTAATATAAAATAACCAAGACCCCACAGAGTCATTCAGACAAAATAAAAATATGCAAACTCTTGACATGTTACCGCAATCATAAGAAATTAATGACAGTGACTGAGCCAGGGTAAAAGGACTCGAGAAAATATTAACAAGCTCTGTGCTGCGTTGTTTATTTTCCTTCATGAGGCCAGGGTGAGACTTGGTCATATGCAGTTACATATTAAGACCCTCAATCTGCAAAAATCCAAGTGCTTATTTTCACACACTGAAGAGTCACTGTGAAGCAACTAGGACTAATATAAATTGAGCAGTTATGGTTCAGGGCTCGTATAATTTCTGAGTATCAGCTGTGGCAGCGCATTGCAATGGGAACAACGAGTACCAGAGCAAACTTCATTGCTGCTGTGTTTAAAGCAGCATCATGACCTAAAAGTGGGTTTACTTTTCTCAGAAAGAAATGAAGAGTTCAGCACGCTGAATGTACGGTATCATCCTTCGTGAGACACAGACAAGAATCTTTACAAAAATAATCAGAAGTCTTACCAGTGCTCTGTTTTCTATGGCTTTTAAAGACCTATTTTTTGTGAAATTGTTTTAATTGGGGGAGGAAAGGAACAAAGGGAGCTGGGGGAGAAGGAAGCAGAGAGGGAATACCTACAAACATATTTCCATTTATCCAAATTCAATTTTGCAGCAAATTACAACTCATGTATTTCCAATATCAACAATAATTTTTAAATTAGTGCAGAATTTATAAAAAATAACAATTTAGGCTTTTTTTTTTTTTTTGGTTGGTTGGGTGGGTTTTTTTAGCCCCAATTAAAAAGTTTCTCTCATTCAAAAACCATCTTGAACAGTTGTATTCCTGACTTGAAATGTGGGACTTTCCCTCTCAGAGATTCTGCTCCGTTCTCATACTGGGGAAAAAAAAAGAGACACTAAAATGAGTAGGATTTTTTTTCTTTGTTTAGTGTTTCAGGGCTGCCACCTATAAAATGGGAATAAGAAATACCTATCCTGCAGGAATCTAATGGGAATTATATAACCAGTATTTACAGAGCACTTTGAAGAAAGGATTAAAGTAACCATAAA
Organism: Xenus cinereus; assembly: GCA_025774025.1. NCBI lineage: Eukaryota > Metazoa > Chordata > Aves > Charadriiformes > Scolopacidae > Xenus > Xenus cinereus. The sequence continues at coordinate 63,456,366 of JAOXJK010000012.1, read as the reverse complement.
TATTCCCGATATTGTTGCAAAGTTATATTCCCTAGCAGAGAATTAAGACCATTTCTGTATCACAGGATTCTTGCCAAAAGGACCTTTCTAATTCTATTGAACTCTTTGCTATTAAAGAACGTAAAGGGGTGACATCTCCTATCATACCAGTTGCCAGCTTTTATAATTCCATCTCATCACAGCAGTGGATTAAAAACTATATCCAATACCTGCATTCCTGAAAATTAGGTAGTAGAAATATGTAATAGGAGGTTCAATGCCACGCCAATGCTATGTTAAATGCCTTCCAATGTTTCTGTGTTTAAGGTAACGTCTTAATTATGCTATGCAAAACTGAGCAAAATTTTTCACTTTTTTAATTACAGTTTAATTTAACTAGAATTAATATTCTAACAGATAATCGTAAAGGAATTTGCTTTTGCATACTGGAGTTTATATAATTGACTTTCAGATGGATCACATAGTCCTTCAATAGTACAATTCATGATATAATTTTTAACACGCTTCCTATCAAAATGAACTTCATAGCAGTTACTGGACATAATGTATCAATGGCATGTGACTGCCATTTTATGCTTGAATGGCTTTATACTATATGATGAAAAGGGAGGAAAAAAATGAATTTTGTATATAAAAAGCAGTATCCTCCTTCTCAATGTCAGCAAGCACTAATAAGATCTGGAAAGCAAGCCTGTGAGCTATTGAGGCTAGGTGACCTTAACATTCAGAAACAGATTTTTCAGTGAATTCAATATCCATCCTTATGATGCATTTAACACTGTAATGTTGCAAGTCAAAACTTCAGACAAATCTCGGTTTCCAACAGTTGGTCTAATTCACTGAAAAGCAGATGCTGCCAAATTAAAGAATAAATAACAAAAAGAAGATGGAAGAAAATAAGGACTACTGGCTACACAGTGTTTTCTCCATATTATTATGGTTCTCAGGAAAGGGTTTGCTTCTTTCACTACTTTCATCACTGCCCACAGCTCTAAAAGGAGGTGATGAAGGACTATAAACAGAAGACAACCATTTGAGTTGCTTTCCAAACTACCCTTGGCCACTAAAGCATCGATTTCAGCATTACCTCCTGGAGTGAAAACCCAAAGCAGAGATGCAAAACTAAATGGTCCCAGGTTGGCTGCTGCCCTCAGCAACGTTGTTTATCCAACACACATTAGGCATAAGACTTCCTGAATTACATCAGACCCGTAGCATTAACTCAGCAGGAGGTTAAAAACTCCTCCCTCAGAAAGGAGAGCAAGATGGAATGAAAGACAGCAATCTGATCTAGGCATAAAACATCTCAGGAGACCCACTTCCAATGGGGACATAAGCACTGCACCTTAATCTTGTCATAAGCACTAATGTTAAAGAATGTTACCATAGGCCACATTCCCACATTCTCCTAAGCTGTTAGATTTACCTGTTTGTAGGTATATATAGTATATTGGCATATTCAAACATGATCTGTGTACAATCAGTCTCTGCTTCATAGCCCACAGGACTTCACGTTGCCTTGCTCCCTTTGTAATTCTTTGGAAGAACGAAGGCAGGAACGCAGCAGGGACACCAAAGTAACCTCATCTTTGCAAGAAGGCCCCTAAAACCTTCACACTGACTTTGGTACCATGGTTCAGCTTCTTGGGAGCAGCGATGCTGGCCCTGCAGTAGCTCCTGGCCCCAGGTGTGTTGTCTGCAGAACTCTGCAGCAGTCCAGGTGGAGGAAGCAGACTCTGCTCTCAATCAGCAAAGCACATCATCTCAAGAAAGAACGTGTTCATAAAAAAGCTACCAAAGCGGACTCCTCACACCCCTCATTTCTTCAATAAAAGGAGTAATTTTGAGTTTACTGAATACGCTCTAGCCTGGTGCACCCAAGCTGCCAGGACTCCCTCTCTGTCCTGGGAGAGGCAATGGATAGTTCTCAGAATGAAGTAACATACCACAAGCATGGAGGACAAAGTGGGAGGGAACACCTCCCACCCACTGAACAGAAGTATTTAATCAAGGTGTTTCTGGGCACAACAGGAAAATAAATTTTAAGTAGCCTAAGGCTTACCTTAATACAAATAAAATAAATAACATAAACTAGAGGTTCTTAAAAATATCATTTATCCATATGGCTGCAGAGACAACTGAGTAGGATTTAGGGAATTTTTGATTTGAAAGCTCTAATGATTCTCATAGCCATTCCAGTGAAAAGAATAAGAACCAGGAAACCTCAAAAGTAAATTTTCCAGAGATCCTGAGGTTCTGTCCATCTCCCACAGGTTTTCTGGCAGGACAATATGACTCTATATTTGCCCAGCATTTCCATGCTTTTAGCAACACTCAAGTTCCTCTGGCTTGAGAAAATTCTAATCACAAATTTAAGACAGTCCCCTGGGTTAAAAAAATATACCCATTGAGTTCTGGCATCAAAACATACTGCAGTTCAGGAGGGCTGGGATCTGGACCAGAAAACTTATTGAAAATCAGAATTGTATTTATGTCAGCTTTGCAGAAACCAACATTTTGAATTCTAATGGAAGACCTTCATATCTAGGTTGTACATTAAGCAGTCTGTTGTCTGAAAAATCATGCCAGTTAAAAGAAAGCTGTTTTCTTAATTATCTCAACCCTTTCTAACCCACACAGTCTTTTCTTTTTTTTTTTTTTTTTTTTTTAATAAGACTCAGCCGGGGGGGGTCAA
>JAOXJK010000012.1:63393639-63421462 GCA_025774025.1 Xenus cinereus | reverse complement strand
AAAAAAAAAAAAAAAAAAAAAGATGCTTTAACATACATGCTATTTATTGAGAAAATGAAAACGGGTTTGATATATTAGAATGAAAAAAACCCACAGTACTACCTGGATCAACCTTTTTTTGTCCACAAGGCATTATAGCATCCACTCATATACCAAATTTTTCAATTTTTGGTTAATGTCAACTGGGAGTTTTTTCTCTGTTATTAGTTTGAAAACTGCAAAATTAATTATCTTTATTGGTCTAAAAAGCCATCCCTTCTAATTTCACATTATAAATAGCTCTTTCCTTCCCCTGAAATCCTTTTTTACAGAGTCTAATTCACTCCTGACACCCCAAATGATTATTTCCATTCCAAATATCAACTACAATTGAAATTCCTATATTGAATATCTGTGTGTATTTCTAAGCACAAAACCATTTTCTTTCAGACTACTAATTTCAAAAGTGAAACTAGATGGCTTTCTCTTTTAGGTCTCTTCACCTCTTTTTAGGTCCCTCTAATAATCCCAGCCTCTCCTTATGAATCTTCATGACCGACAACAGGAATATGTAAACAGCATAACTATGATCTAGCTTAAGATTTATTAGATGAATTCTTAAAGGACCCAACTTGCACATTTATGTAGGAACAGCAGTAAAAAACGACAGGGTAGAGTGAAAACCCTGAATACAAACAAAATAAATATTCAGTTGTGATCTTTCCTTTCAAGTAGCTTTTTATTTATTGTCAAATAAAATAGTTTCAGTAGGAAAATTCCAGAACTGGTAACTGTTGACTGCCTGCTTACATATTATGTGCATCACCATCAATATATTTCCAATCTGGTCTCTAGCTCACAGTAAATTACTCACACCAGCAAAGCTCTGGCAGCTTAGGGAGCAGCACTGACAAGCTTTGAGAGGTGAGAGCTGCTATTTTTTCCTCCCAGGTTTCGAAATACATACAGTGAGTGTAAGTTCAAGTTGTCAAAACAAAATATTTTGCACACATTTCATTCTAGGACACATTTGGGGTACTCTATGAAATATCCACTTTTTAGTAACAGGTTTCTTTTTCCACAGGAAACCCACATTGTGTGTGACCAGTATCCATATCTAAGAATTTAGCCAAGGCAAACCTGGGAACTATATGTAATGAAGCCAAGAAGAGAAAGGTAACTGATTTCAACAGTACAAGATTCAATCCACAACCCCCTAAATCAGACAAGCATTAGAATTAATCTTAACTTTTGCCCTGAATCAAAGTATCATTTCTTAGGGAGCACTGGGCTTACCCAATTAACAACATATATATGAAACACACCTTTTATTTTAATGGTAGCTATGCAACTGAATATACCGGTTACACAATTTCAGAGTCAATGCCTTGAAAAGTTATTCTGTTTATCCCAATCTGTGTGTAGCTTGCTGCCTTATGCTAAGCAGTAAATAATGGTAGTTAAGTTAAATTCAGAAAAAAAACCCCAAATTCTATACTCCATGAAACTGAAAAAGTTATGATCTAACAGCCCTAAGCCACTGTCTCATATAACACAAAGCTATGTTTCCCTCATAAAAAAACTGACATGATTTTGGCTAATAAGGAAATCCAAGGAGACCATCCCTATTTTGCAATATGGTTATTGAACTTTGTTTGTTTTATCACATACTTCCACTAAACTGATCAAAATTTTCAAAGAGTATATCAACAGGTTGAAACTGCTTCATGAACGAGCTAAATAAGAATATTCAGTGAATCGTCCTTTATCAATCACTGCCTGTTCCCCTTCTGCTCCTCTGTTTATTCAATATTAATAATTTAATCAGAAAGACAAGCTATTTATAGGAAATAGAAGAGACATTGTGGGTTTCCACAGTGTCTAATTAAAAAAATCAAATACATCATTTTCCAGAAATTTTCTGCAACATTTGCAATGAAATTTTCTCTTTTGGTAAACATTCCTGACATTTTTATTCTAAATTGGTTGCAAACACTTTCTCAAACTCAATTCATCTGAGACATGGAATCAATAATCCATTTGGGTTGGAAGGGACATTTATGTGTCATCTAGCCCAATCCCCCTGCAATGACCAGGGACATCTTCAACTAGATCAGGTTGCTCAGAGCCCCGGTCCAACCTGCCCTTGAATATTCCCAGAGATGGGGCATCTACCACCTCTCTGGGCAATCTGTGCCATTGTTTCACCACCCTCAGCATAAAAAATATTTCTTCCTTATATCTAGTCTGAATCTACCCTCTTTTAGTTTAAAACTACTACCCCTTGTCCTATCACAACAGGCTTTGCTAAAACAGTTGTCCCCATCTTTCCTGTAGGCCCCCTTTAAGCATCGAAAGGCCACAATAAGGTCTCCCTGGAGCCTTCTCCTCTTCAGGCTGAACAACTCCAACTCTCTCAACCTGTCCTCATAGGAGAGGCGTTCCAGCCCTCTGATCATCTTAAGCCATTGACCACTGCCCTCTGGATGCGATCATCCAACCAATTCCTCATCCATTGAACAGAACACTATTTCCTCTAGTGATGCTTTCATTCTGTTCATGAACATGGCTAGACATTTAAGGCATTTCAAAACCTACCTCAACTCTCCAAATCCTGGGTTTGTGAAAACGGTTCTTGAACAGAACATGGATTCTTTGCACCTAAATGAATAAAAGAAGCACAAGATAAAAGGGAAAAACCTATCAACTTATATATTTAAGAAAATATTTTGGAGGAGATACATTGAAATAAGTAATAAAGACAAAACAGTTTTAATTTTGTCCAAACCCTTTTACTCATCGTTACTAGTACCTCTTAAAATACATATTTAAAAAAAGAGATCATCTAATATCTGCTTTCTTTGTAAAACACCAAAGCTATAGAGAACTGCTAATAATGGATATGAGACCTCAAAATTAACTTAGTCAAAGAAAGACTGGAAAATGTCTTAGTACATTACAAAAATCCCAAGTGACAATGTTGGAGGAGATTTATTAAAATAATTCTCAATAGCAAAGCAAAGCGTATCATAAACAGCAGGGGACTTTTAAACTAATTTTTGTTTAAAGAACAACAGTGCATTTCTGCAGTATACTTAACCAATTCGGAGAGTCCTAACACTGCAATAAAAATAAATATAGCTGGTCAGAATGCAAATGACTGAGAATTTCTTCACTTGTTTAGAGAGAAGGAAGAGAAGGGGGAAGTGAAAGATCATACCCTGTAGCAGCAAGAATAGATGACTGTGATACATATTAGTAGGACTCTGTTTCATTAAGCATAGGAGAAATAACAGAGTTTAAAATCAACACTGGAGAAAGTTTATATCTGTATCAGAATTAAGACTGCAACGAGACTCCAAGTCTCCAATATGGTCAGAACCAAGACATTAGTATTATTTCTAGCCACATTCACATCTTTATTGCTTCTAGGTCTGAGAAGTCCTGGTCTGATTGGGGATTTAATTTGTTCAGCTCCACTGCCAATTATAAACTTCTGCAGCTTTCAAAAGTTATTTAGAGCTCAGATGGGGAGACAATATGACTGGCATATATTCTACTTTTGGACCCAAAGCCATCCTCATTCACAGCTGTCAAAAAAACTTCAGAAGAAAAGATCGTGGACAAAATTTGTCGTGGAGTGATCATGCTAGTAGCTAGTAACATTGCCAACACAAGCATTAATTTGTTCCCACGAATTGGCCAACCAACTCAAATTAAAAGTACCCCCCGGACACAGGTTAAGAGATGATTGATGCAAGAGGGGAGTTAAAAGCGGTTTAGGTGTATGCAGAAAGGGTCTGAGAGAGGGCCAGTCAAGACAGAATTCAGTTAAATACTATATTCAAGGAGCGTGGGTGCTTTGAAATTATTCTAGCAGGTCACTGAATTTCACAGAAGACACACACACACACACGCACCCCATGAACGAGCATCAGCTTTTAATTTGCAGATTCAGTTTGGGGTTTTTGTTCTGTTTGGGTTTTGGGTTTCTTTTAAGCAGCGGCTAGACTGGAGAAATAAGGACCTATTAAAAGCACAATCTATATTTACATGATACAGCAGCATGTTCTAGGGTCCCTGCCTGCCCATCTTCTAGATGGGAGATCTGGTTGAAAATCCCACGCTCTTCTTCCAGGCCATCCTTACACAAAAAGGAAGAGTATATCACATCTAGAGCGTGGTGAGTGCCTTGTGCAGCCTGGCATGGACTTGAGATGCAGCCACAGAGCAGGACACAAGCTGACACAACAACAGGAGTGCCTATGTGACTAGTACCTGAGATGTAGCCCAAGCGATCTGAACAAGAAATAGTTTGAGTTTAAGAGCAGAGCCTAACAAAGACAGGAGCTTAGTATCTGGCAAGTTAGGAGCAGAGACCAAGTGCAATGGGAGTTTTCTGCTCCTCCAACCAGTGCAGGCAACTAAATGTCAGCAGCATGTGTGGCAGTCGCCTGTAGCTCTTGCATTCAACTCCATTGTGCTAAAATGTCAAACAGGACCTTTGCCACTGGCATAAACATTTTAGAGAAGCTTCAGGGAATATACTTCAATGCTTATATTTCTGCTAGTTCTTGTCTTGCAACACAGGAAAGATCCCTCAGAAACACACACAGACTGTGACTTGTAGCAAAGACTAGGATTTCAGCTGTGAACAGATGAGGTTTTGGGAGGGGAGGAAAGGAGTCAAGATTTGAGAAATTACAGAAAGGTCAGGTACTTCCCTTACACATGCAGCTCTTTCAAAACAAACCAATGCCACATGGCACTCTTAAAAATATAAATAACATTGTTCCTGCAGCATTTATAATCTCATATCCAAAGTTTTCAAGCAGAAGCAGCAGCTTCAAGAAGCAGTGCAGAGAAGAATGCGACACCAAAGTCCAACTCAGAGTAAAGAAAGAAATGCTTCTCTTTGGCTCTCTCTGTGCCTACCAGAGTGGTGTTCACAATAAATGGGAGAAGGCAACGACAAAGGGGCACTCCAAGCATATCAGGTTTCATGGCGCCATGGCCTATGTGAGATAATGTTCTTCAAGAAAACATTCTCTAAAGAATTGGTGTTCCTCCTCTTCATCAAACCAAGTAACCTTTGAGACATTGCATGATGCCTCATGGAACTTTTTTGCAAAAGAGGCATGTTCCCACGAGTGCAAACAATTGATATTGGAAAGGATCAAAGTAATAAATGAACATCCAAAGTCCATAACCAACTAAGAAGTCAAAGGGAAAATACTGCAGTAATGATCTGTATTTTTCCCCACAGGGTTAGGTAGTCTTTAATTTAAAAAGATTGAGATGCACAGCTTTATATAGAGACTCTATTTCCATTCCAGCTCTTTTCTTAGACAGTCATTACCAAGAGGATAACAAATTACAAATGCACACATACACTAGGGAGCGTGATGTCCTGAAAAGATAGCCAGCCTTGTTATTTTTTCATCCCTTGTACAGAACGTACATGATTGCGGCAGGGTTGTTGAGAGTTATGAGTTATAGGGTGCTATATATAAACCTAATACAAGTTGTGCTCTCACTTACAATTTGAATTAAGCAGAGCAGAGTGCACAATGTGGCTAATTGCATATATTCTTCCCTTTATGATCACATACAATTTCCTTTCATCTTAAGAGCTGTGTTGGAACAATGAAGAGACTATGCTTGTTTGTATTTTGTTAGCATTTATTTTATGAACTGCGTTCTCAGACTACATATTACTGCTGTCAAGAACCATAAAACTTTAGAGAAGCTCCACTGATGGTTTTTTTTTCCTTATTTTATGCTATTGTGGCACTGTCACAAAAAATATTAAAATGGACAAACATTGCTTCTCCATTTATGGCTTTGTGCAATTGTTGCACCGTGAATGATACCCAAATAAAATCCTTTTTCCCCCCCTTAATTCTGGCAGATATAACAGATTGAGACATTGCTAGACAACTACTAGACTGAAGTAATTAAACAGTGTAATGTGCAAACAGCATTTTAGAGTCAGCAATTAGACCACTCAAATTAGATGTTTTATTTGCCCAAACATGTCTGTAAATCTCATCGAACAAAAGGCTTCTTTTACAAACAATAGAGCATCAGGCTCTCAAAGCGCGGTGCTACAGCACTGTAGGCCGCTGCCTATAGCCAGTGCCCCATATACCCACTTGTCTATTCCCTTTCCTACCTGCAACCCAGAAGGTACAACAGCAGAGATCCAGCACACTGATGCATTGAGGAGACATCTAAACACCCCACAGGTAGCCAAGCTCCCTGTACTTACAACGGTCGCTCAAGTGGTACGTACAGGCTGTACCTTTGACTGACTGACTCCACATTTCTGAACAGAGGAAACCATAATCCCTCCCTCAGCCCTACGGGGATGACCTGATCAAATACATTTATTCATCATTTGAAACGTTTCAATTTGAAGTTCTCTCAGTGTTTCTGAAACATTCCTGTTCGCAGCCTTGAAAATCGAAGTTTTTGAACCCCGTTAGATGCAATGTGAATAAAAGCAATGACCACACTGAGTATTCTTATTTTTAACTGTGGTATGTTTGAGTAAACAGCTTCATAAGTAAAAAAAATAATTTCCCACTGCCTGCTCAGATTTAGATCTGCTTGCCCTGTACTAAAAAGAGGACAACTGATATTCTCGTGAATTTTCTCCATAGTCCATGTCCATTTATTATATAGAAAATGGTGTAAGTCAATCCACTGAGTACACACAAACCTTAAAAAAACCTGCCACATGAAAGACTGAGACTGTATCATTCATTATTGAACACTGAAAAATTCCCACAATTAATTTGTCTATACAGTAGCACAGGAGACATCTCTTTTATACTTCACTAGTCTTATAGACCAATGACCTTTGTTTCTCCTTCTCTCCCCTCATGTTACTTCTTAAGGGATATATTTTCATCATTATGTTGTCTGTGGATGAGAGGCCACTTTCAAGAGAGAGTTAAAAAATTGCCTCAGAGAGATTAAATATTATCTTTCAATCCACTCTTGGACAATGCAATAGGAGGAACGCACACCATGTATTTTAGGTTAGAAACATTTCCCTTAATTAAACACTGTTAAAATCCATCCAGCAATCTAGTATGTAATTTAAACTAACCCTTGACATTACCCCCCCAACGTGTTGTCCACATAAAGCAAACTGAGCATGTCTACAGGTTCCAGCCAAACAAAAGACCACAACTCATTCAGGCACAGAATATTGTAATCCACCACAAAAGCAATAAAAAAAACCCAAAAAACAAATTCTGTGTTGGCCACAAATTTCTTATGAAATATTGTCAGAGCAGTGTTAAGTAACGATTATAATATCCCGCTGTTTACAAACTAACTGCACTCTCTACTGAAGCCCCCAAACTGAAAACGTTCCACATATCCATAACTAGATAGCTGAGAAAGGTACTGGGTACCTAAATCATGTGCATTCTCAGCTAGGTATGGATTTAGGATGCAAGCGGCCCAGTTCAAGTCCATTTCAAATCATGAGCACCTTTTACACTGATTTCAGTGGAGTTGGAACTAGATATTAAACTACTTCTCTTTAAGGTTATTTTGAATGATCCACATCTCTAGGCACCACAGTAATAAAACCAGCAGGAATAATAATCAATGGCACCATTTATAAATAACAGTGATGGCATTGTCTGTAGAAAGAAGTCTCTATTCCTTCTTTCCTGGGACAGGTGAATAGCTCTTGCCAAAGCAAAGCTACAAAGAACACCCTGGAGCACAGCAGAACTTCTGTCCCTCAGAGGGTTAGCGTGTTTTTGAGAAGGCATGTCACCTGTCACGAACACTTTTCAGTCTGATACGACGTTTAAAGGGGGAGTAAAAGACTTTTCCCTTAGTTTCCACCTCTCAAAAGTGCTGTGCCTCATTTTCAGCCAGGAATTTCGGGGTGCAAATGTAGAATATGATTACTGCCAGGGTTGGTTCACTGCTTTTCAGCAATATATGTAAAACTAAAATCTTGTGACTGCAGAAATAAGGAGTTGAGGTTAGCCTTCTCCATGCACATGAAGGGCAGAAGGAAAGAGCAGAAGCAGCTCTTGTTGCTCAGAGGAGCAATACTCCTAGTATCACATGCTTGGAAGGGATCAGCCCTCTCTGAGAAATAATTAATTCGCCCCATATCTTAATGCTTCTTTCTGTAGCATCAGTCAATGCTTTGCCACAGGAAAAAAGGTACAGTTTTGTTACACCCACAGATAAGATCAGGTGCTGTAACAACCTTACCTATTCCTAGCACAGTCCCAGATTATTGTGATATATAGGTTATTCAGTGTTCCTACCTTATTGTTCTTATATTTCCCAATGGCTTGAAAATGGGAACAATCTTTTCTATCAAAGAAGTGTAAGGAGTGAGAAAAGGCAAATTTTCTTCCCTCGAGGAAAAACAACCCACCCACTGAAATCACCAGAGAACTCACAAAAGATGGACCAAAAGGAGAAGTTAAGCTGAAGGCAACTGAAGCAAATCCTAAAGAGAAGGCATAGGAGACCACCTCTCCTATGAAGACAGACTGAAAGAGTTGGAGATGTTCAGCCTGGAGAAGGCTCCAGGGAGACCATATAGCAGCTTTCCAGTACCTAAAAGGGGCCTACAGTAAAGATGAAGAGCGACTCTTTATCAGGGAGTGTAATGACAGGATGAGGGGTAACGGTGTTAAACTTAAGAAGGGGAGATTTAGATTAGATATTAGGAAGAAATTTTTCACTAGGAGGCTGGTGAGACACTGGAACAGGTTGCCCAGAGAAGTTGTGGATGCCCCATCCCTGGAAGTGGCTGGAGGGGGCTTTCAGTGACCTGGTCTAGTGGGAGGTGTCCCTGATGATGGCAGGGTGTTGGAACAAGGTGAACTCTAATGTCCCTTCCAACCCAAACCATTCTATGATTCTACGACAAAGACCTGTCCAGGTCCAAGGAGTGGTCGTAGCCCCAGGGCCCCAGCAGGATCTGTATTCCCTTCAAGGTGCTCGCTGGCAAAGGGTACCACTTCTCTTTCTGTGACAGACAGATTTGCCAATTACTCTGGCACCAAAACACAGCTGACCTTAGCTGGTGTTTACCCCTCCTGCTGCAGAGCATTTGCTCTGAGGGGCACTGGAAACGCCCTGGTGGCGAGTACAGCCAGCCTCTCCAGGATGAGAAACAAGAAAAGATAACTCTGAAAAACGTAACACATGCTGATCCCAGTTACCACCTTCTCCAGGCTAGCAAGAGAACATCAGTATTATCTCAGCTACATAGGAAGTCAGACTACAGAGGCCATGAGCATCATCTTACAGACCTTAATCTCTAGACTCTTCTATCTCACTCCTTGAGCATGTACACAGAGCCCAGCATTTATCATTTCAGCAATAAGGAAGCTCAGCAAAATGTAAAGATCTTTCCCTTTTTTGCATACATGTGCTCTTTGTTTACTTTTGCTCTCGTGTGAATGTCATTAGAGCAGGGGGGAGGTGAGGGAAAAGGGGAATGAAGGCATCATTACATATTATTATCACTTATTATATTACCTTGCCACTGAAGCTTCCATTTCTGATTTAAGTAAAGAAAGCCAAAAGGATTAGAAACAGCTGATAAAAACAAACCAGAGCTACTGGAGTGTGATGAAAGCAAAAGAAGATTATTAATGTGTTGCAGGTACAGGAGAGAGATGCAATTATAAGATTCAAGGGAAATAACGCAGAAAAAACCACACATCTGCAGTGAAAGCCTAATCCTTTGAAATGAATTAATTTACTAAATACTCCTATCACTTGAAGTTTAAGATTCACAGCAAATATCATTGCTTGTCAGAAAAGCTTTGAAAGAACACACTTTGAAATACTCATCATCCAAATCCAAGGATAAACTAAGGATTAGAAATAATGTGTTTTCTTTTTCCTTTTTTTTTAAGGTAGTTATATACACTAAGACCACTACTACCATTTCTGAGGGCACATTTCAAGGAAATTAAACAGAAAGGTGAGGTTGCATGCTTTTTTGTTGCTTTTTTTTCTTCCCGCTTAGAAAAACTTTCTATGATCTTGACCACTACAGTGCACTGAGCTGTTCGCACTGTATCAAACATGTACATGGGGTTTCCTTCTAATCATATACAGATCAAACAGCCCTACAAGAGATTGAGAAAAATCAACAATGTCTGCAAGAAATACTGACGTGGAAAAATTAGCAGGGATGCCAAAAGATAGGAAAGTAAAGAGTAAGGAGGGCAGATCACCCAGGAACTGACTACAGATCCCTGTCTAACGTGTGGAATTCCCATCACCAGAGAGCTTCATGAACTGGTTAGTGAGGGATGGGCTAGATGAGTGCTTGAAACACATCCTGAGTGGCTTGTGTTTGCATTACAGCAGACTGAGCCATGAACCAGGACCCCCTGCTCTAGCCACTGCACACATAGGCTCTTATTCCTACAGGTTTGGAAAGGCTGGAGACCAGTCACATCATTCACATAATTTATTTTAAATGTTAAGACTCCTTGAACCTCTGCAGCAAGGCTTAATCACCCACCATTCAGCGTGCTTCTAGGTCTTTCCTTCTCTGTGTCGCATAAAGCAGAACCTGCCCAGTTTAATCTGAGTGCCACGAACCAGGAGGGCACCAAAGAGGAGATGTGTCACTTCGTACACAGCCCAGGGTGTTCACTGAAGGATGAGTGAGGACAGCCAGCCCCAGCTACCACAGGATGTGGGGGGCAGCAGCCCCTCACCTAATGGCTGGCAAGCTTCTATAATGGGCTACAGCCTCTTGACCAGGAATTTAAAAGCTGTTTTATAGTATCAGCATGTCCTTGCACAGTACGCCTCTGCAGGGCTTGCCCCTGCATGAAAAAAAAAGATTCCACTCTTTGCCTTACAGTGAACCAGGTATCATGTCTCAGCCTTCACGCAAGGTTTTATCTGCTTTATAGCAACAGCAAGAATGGAGCCTGAACAGAAACGTTTACCCTCTGGCCTCTCCAAAACAGACCCCAGAACTCCCCCAGACAGGGAACCATTCAAGATAACTTTCCTCTTCAAAGCATGGAGAACCTGAGAGGGAAAAGGGGATTTCCACAAAACAAGATTCTGAAACTAGGCTCTGAATAGATATTGCAACCTTGGTATTTGGAAGTGATCCTACCTAGATAACAAAAGCGATGCATTACTAAACCACAGTCCCAGCATTTTGACTCAGATCCAAGCTGCTACTCAAGGGGCAAAGGCACCGCACACCCACACCCCCATGATACTGAATATGGTTCACCAAAGCCCAGCCCACAGACCTGCACACCCCACCTCCTGGACAGCCTGCTCCCTTAAAACAGGCTAGATTAAATCAAAGGCACCTGTCATCAGGGAAGCAAGGAGCCCCAAGGAGCCTCAAAGAATTCCCACCAGACAGGTAAGGAGGACAAGATGGTGACAAGCGTACCATCTGGCAATTCACTCTTCTCCTCAGGCTGCAGCACACAGCCCACGTGAAAAAGCTTGCAGGAAATGCTTCCTAGCCCCACTGCCTCTTGGCTTCTCTGTTACCCTCCTCTTCATGTGACTTCATCACAAATTGGGCAACATCTGGCAACGTACAGAGACCACAAAGGGATCTACAGTGGCTGATACCACTGAAGGATCCTCAAAATGACTGCCCTCATCCCCTTTCAGTTTAACCGTGCAATGCCGTAGCATCCCAGCCTCCAGAGCCAGAGGAAGGCAGGTGGTGCGTTTGGAAGCTGCACAAAAAAGCAAATCACCAAGGATCTGACCCCACTGCTTCCACCCTTTCCGAAACCCACTTTGTTCTGCATATGATAACCTAAGAAATCGGGGGAGCCATCACGACAGGCAAGGCACACCTCAACATAAGTAAAAGGAGAGAGAAGTAGGCTCCATTCAGGATCTGGAAACTAGGACTACGAACACTATATCTCGGTTTAAAGCTGAAGCAGTAATCTGTAAACTGTTTAAAATCAGCCTTTTCGGATTCAGCTTGGCACAATCCACACCTAGAGTCTTAATGAACTCAGGTTTCTAAGCTCCATCTACTTAAAAAATTTATTCTTACTAGGAAGTCAACTATTTGTGAAAGGGATACATATAAAAAACATAAAAATATACGTTCCAAGTCAAGTTAAAGGGGAAGTTGCTGGTACAGGACATGTTAAGTTTATTAAAGAAATGGTTAAAAACACAGTACCAGGTGAAGAACCCACCGATCAAGAATGAACCAGGTAATTAACCAAATAAAATAACTCTTAAAAGATCTCCCTTCTACAAAATTTTCCAAGCATTTTACATTTAAAAAAAAAAAAGTTTCAGTGGCCAATAAGAGCTGATACTAACTGGCTGCAGTACTCAGTCAGGAATGTTATACAAACATAGAGAAGTCTCAATTATTTTTGACAAAAAACAGTAACTGTCGGCATCATTGCACTGATACTAGCCTATCTTTTAACATACTGGGAGAGAGAGGAGGTTTACCCAGGTAGAGCTGTGATATATAAACTCAGTCCAGCAAGGTGATCCTGCATTTGGAGATGAGAATTGGAAACATGAAATCTGTTATATCTTTCCTGCCCTCTCCTGATTTACCCAGCAGGACAAACCGTGATGTAATACGTAACCAGTGGAAGTTGTACAGAACTCAGACGATATAAGACATCAAGCCCAGTTCTATTCTCCTAGTTGAATCAGATTAAATGCAGAGACTCGTTAGATTTCAGTGGAGTTTCTGCTAGTGTAAACGTTAAAAAAAAAAAACAAGAGGAGAGATAGTCCTGAAATGAGAATATTTATTAAAATGAGCTTCATTTCAAGGAAAAGTGGTTGGTGATAATAGCTCTCAGAAAACCTAACTGATTGCTTAACAATTGTATTTACAGGACAATAAATGCATTCAACCAGCTATCAAATAATGGCACTTTTTGATGAGCTTTAAGCTGTCTTTATAAAAACCTTCATTAGATTACTAGAATCCTTCCACATTACCTTCAACTAGAAGAGAAGCAATAAATCAGTTCATTGTTCCTGACCCTGCTCTGACCCTTGACAACTGAAATTCTCATATATAATCTATTTTTTTGAAAAAATAAGTAAATACTGATTCAGACACAATCTTTTTCAGCCACAGAATTATTTCACAGAGAATTAAGCTAATTTGGAATAAGGTCATTCTTTTAGCAAATCATTAAAGAACATGGAATAAATTCAAACCACAGGCTAATCTGAACTCACCGCCCTGTATGGAAAATGCTCTATTTACATCCCAATTCAAATAAATCAGCATAAGGGAGACACATTTACTTCAGTTTAATATATCATATGCTAATCTCCTTACAGTAGATATTTGACAGACTTCGTTAAGATGCATGCACTTTACTGAAAAGAGACAAAAACTTTCTGCACAACTCCCATAGAGCTTCCCTTGTATTTTGCTTTTGGGATTATCTTAGATAAATACAGGTATATCTACAGGTACAATACAGGAAAAATCCATACAGTCTTTTGCAGACTGTACATATAGGCTATGTTTAACTCTATCGCAGGTACACATCTGCTCCACTACAAAAGCCACATATCTATGCTAGTGCAGGACTGTTCTCCAGCTCTGTCCCTCCAGCTCTTAGCACAGTGTTAATCGTAATTTAGATTAATTTATTTCATTGCTGCTTTTATGTCTCTTCTAGAGTCACCGAAATGAAAAGGCACTCCTCTGGCTTTCCACTACTGAACCACTTGAAAAACACTAAACCTACAGGCACCTTCTCCCGTGTTCATCGTGTTGGACAGACCATATGCTCTTTTCCTGTTTGTTTTTTTTTCCTTCTAGAGCCCCTAGACCACCCTCACTAGCAAAAAGACAGAGCTGATATCCTCCCTTACAGTATTAATGTCGTTACTTTTTGAACAGTCAGATGAATTATCTTCCCCACAAAATTTCATACAAGTATTTTCCCTGATCTTCTTTCTATTTCTGACTGTACACTGCCTGAGATGTAGGAAGGGCTTTTTTTTTTTTTTACTCTCAATTAAAAGAACCTTTGAATAATATCTTTTTTATTTGCTCAGCATCTTTCTCTGCATGTAGTAACTGGCTTCCTTGGTTTTGCTTGATTGTTCTTAAGAACTCCCTGAGTCCTCTTTTCAGCTTGCTGTCATGCATTATTTGATTTTCAATCTTCAGATCCTCCTTTTCTATGATACCATTCCCTATCCCAGATGGCCAAAAATATGTTCATTTGCAATAACTTTGTTGCTTTCTTCTTTCTTTTCTTACGTTCGCAAACTTTCTAGTGCTGCTATCCTGGTTCAGGAAAAAAATGATCAGAAATACTATCTTACCTAATTTTCAAGCTCTTGTTAAGATTTTCTTCTACATAAAGATCATAAATCTTCCCAGTCAAGCAAAATACAATCATGTAACTTTTCTGGAGTCTTGTTTAGAGAATGTGTCATGATCAGATTTTCCTATCTTCCTCTCCCTCTACAGAGTTTTCATTTTTGCCTCTCCTCTTTGTCATTTATAAGCCAAATATTAGTTTAAGATACAGCTTGAGAGGCTCTGCAGGAGCCACCACGAACTAGCAGTATGCAAGGGGGATTCTGGAAGACATTTGAGAAGGTGACTGTGTCATAGGTTTTGCCATAACACAAGCAACTAACCAGTAATTCTAAGTGTTAAAAGGGGTCAGGGCATACATGAGTAATGGGCATCTGATCTCCAGGCACAGGATATATCAACTGCAAAGCAGGGATTTTGATATGGTAAAGGGGAATAGATCTAAACAGAGGAAGCATTATCTTCATTTACTGGATGGAATCCCATGGTAGTATCTCAGTAATTAATTGCTGCACATCCTAACATGAAAACTTAAAACAGATAAAATTTTAAAAGTAGAACCCTAAAAGGCAGGCCTAGATATGAAAAACTAAATGCTTCCATAATAAATCTGCATCAAACCTAGGGGGACACATATAAATTACTCTAAAAGAGGCCTCCAAGAAGCAGTCCTGTGGGGATGAAGGATCTGTACTAAATCAAGAGGCAACACCTTACCTCACTTGCTTCAGGTCTTGCCACAAAGCATTGTGAAAATACCAAATGTAGTCATTTGTAGCTTCTCTTACTCCTTCGCTAATTCATAATTCTTTTGCTCTTCCTCCACTTTGGAAGAACAGTGATCTGTAAAAACTGGTTATCACGCGTGTTGCCCTCCGGCACCACCCTGCAGCCTGAGTCCGAGCCAGCTCGCGGTATCCCAGACAGTTCCCAGCTACATGGTGCTGGGTAGTGTGTGACAGGGACTGTATCAATGGACAAGAGGATGAGACAGTCATACCTGGTTGCAGAAGGACAGTTCACCAGGATGGATAAGAAATGTCCTTACTATGCCACTTGCAGGAAAAGAAGGTAGAGTCTAAACTGCCTCACCCACTAGCATAGAGTAGCCTGTAATAATACTCCTGACAAGGAAGTGATTTCTTCCTCATCTTGTTCTAAAATCATCAATGATTTTGGACCCCCAAGTTGCCCTACAATAGTAGATGGTGCAGGAAAACTTGGAGTATTGACTGGAAACAATTACGTGACATTTCCTCCACGCTCATGGAGCTATTCTTTCTTCTTTTCTTCTACTTGCTGGTCACATCAAAAAGTCTTATACCAAAAACACTCTCAAACTTGGTGTGGGCAATTTTTGAAACCGTGGTCCAAGAAGAAGAGATGAAGGGAGCAGGACAAATAGTTGAAAAATAAACATTTTCGTGAATCCAGCCTCTCATTTTGATTCTGTTTTTTTGTTCCCTTTTCCACACCCATTCACATGTATGAGTCTGTATTTGCATAAATGCTGGGAATAAGGGCCCATACAAATACTCATTCATATGCAAACAAGGGTATTCACTCTTGTTCCAGAAGTGTTTGCCCTCTGTTTACAAGGCTTCAGTAGCAAAATCACACAGCAGAAAAATATCCTGAATTCCAGCTGCTCAATGATACCCCATCAATAATGCTCACTAGCCCAAAGAGAGTCAAAGCAAGCAGACAGAACACACCGATGTTCACCGTGTCTTGAGACAACTAGGTATTGAGAACAAATATACACAAATCGGACCGTGCACACATCATGCTTTAAAAATTCTGCATTTGCCGATAAGCTAGCTGTTTCATAAAGAGAATCACGTCTACCACATTGGTAAATGGCTTAACACCTAACTCTACTAATCGCTGCTGCACGGGCAGGCAGATTTCTGCTTCAGATTTTTGCCATTTGTTTCATTCTGAGCCCAAAACGAAAAGAGAAACTCCCTAAGGGATGGCTGAGATGCTTACTCGGGAAGGGAAGCAGCAGCATTCAAGTCACTGGCACTGACTTCTAGAAAACAAGTACTTGAACTTCTTTTTATGTGCTCCTGATAAATCAGACCGCTGATCTCTTCCATGGCTGGCAGCTCTCTGTCACTCTCTGTCACTACAGAAACTGCTAAGCTTCACGCTTTCCCTCCTCCTCTCCGTTTGGCCAGCAAGTATTTGGTGAGTTGAGCGCACTTACCCATGGTACAAAAGGTTCAGACTCAAGCTCCTCTTCCAAATGGGGCCTTCTCCTGGCTTTCCGATGCGTGTTGAGCATCGCTCTTCATTTCTGAGGGCGAGCACTTACAAATACAGAGCTATGTGGTACTCTCCTGCCCAGCACTCCCACCCTGCCGTTTATTGGTTTGGGGATGTATCAGTGTTTTCTGACGACAGTTTTGGTTAAAAAAATCCCAACTACATCTTGCCATCCTTATTCTTCAAGAGCAAAAGACCAAATCTGAAGCATGAGATATTCATCTCCCCACAACAAAATGTTGCATAAAAAAAATACAGTAGTTATGGATTTTACTCAAAGACTGTGAAGGCAAACTATTGTTCAGGGACTTTTCCCCCAGTTAATCCTTTGCTAGGAATAATTCTATCAGTAATTTTGGTTACGCCCTTCCTGCTTTCACTTTCATCCTCAAGAAAGTTCTGGGAAGAGAAAATTCATTTATTAAATAACAGGTAATTTTTGAACCATCTTAAACAAACTCCTTTTCAAAGAAACTAAGAAATGCTGGATCACATCTTGGCATCAGTTATGACAGTGCAAACATATCGACACAGATTTTACAACCAAAATCTATCTTTTGCATCTGTTGTCTACAAAAAATTAAAAAAAAAAAAAAAAGGAAAGAAAATCACAATATGATCAATATCCATTCTGTATGCAGACTGAAACCTCCCCAGACCTAAATTACGCTTAAGGTTTTGAAAAATCTCTTCACAAGAAAGACTCCAATTCTTAGTAACCGAGAGTCCACACCTCAGTCCACACCTCGGTGACCTGACCAGGCCGATGCCTGGCAGGCAAGCACAGCAAGGAGCGCGCTGCAGAAGCCAGAGCGACCCATCAGTGGTGCTTCAGCTGGACCACGGTGTGCCTGCACCTCCCAGGGTCAAGAGCCTGCTGCTTCCACCCGTGTCAGAGTGCCAGTTTGCAAGACATCTGAACACAGCCCAGGAAACGGCCACAATTTACAACAAAAATAATACCGCACGCATTCTCACACATGCAAACAGCCAGTCAATCAAACCGAGGAGGGGGAATTAAAGTAACACTCAGAACATAGCTGCAAAGGAAAACCGTTTTGGTAACACGCCTCAAAATGTACTGTATGTTTTCTTTATAAAAGTTGAGCTCCTTTGATTAAATCAGTATTTTTCAACCTTGTAAAATTAACTATTTTTTATTCCTTTACCAACAAGGCTTTCCGCTTACTGGAATTATCTTTGGTTGAGGTTCACTCTTCTATCACGGGTTGTTTTCTCATTTTCAACAGATTTGCAGCAATGAGCAGGAGATATACAAGTCTTCTCTATTCTGATATGTATTTTGACAGAGATTTAGCTTGCATTCCCTTAACTTATAGCTTGTATTTGTGTTGAGTATAAGCTGTGTGAGGAAAGCAATTGATTTACAAAACAGACTACGCGCAGTACATACAAACTGACTCCTCTTACCAAATAGGAAAGACCTTCTCAATGCAACAGCTTGGTGCAGAGGAGCATGCTGAGCTGAAAAGCAAATACAGCTATCTGATTAATTGATTCTGACCTCATAAATATTATACTTTGGGGGCTCTAATGGAACTTCCTGAGGGTAAATTGCATGGTTCACCTCATTCATTTATATCTCTGGCTGACAGATGTACATTATGAAATGTCACTGAATATGCTGGCAATAAATGAGGTATAACATTAGCATCTTGGTTCTGTTTTCCTGAAGGAACACTTTTGTTAAATGAATCCCACACCAGTGAAAATATTATTCTCTACCATGTATGCTTCTTTCTATTTTAATCAGTCTCCCAGAAATACATATTGGCCTTCCAAAAACACAGAGCCCTAGTAAATTAATAAAACAAGCTGCTCTTTTGTTGTGCATGTTTCCATTGTAGAAGCTATATTGTTGGAGAATATTAGGCTGTGACAAGCATTTGATAGTGTAGTAGTTGCACTAATGTTACGGTTATTATCTTTACTACCATGCAGTGAAACACAGTTAATTAAAATACAGTGAAGAAACTGCTCCCTTCCCCTACTCACACATAAATGAGACGATAAATTTGTTGTTGTAGTCAGCATATAGGGTCCCTTGACCCCTCTGCATGTATTTAGACATTATTCCATTTTATTTCATTTTTTTATTTCATTGCCATTTGAGACTGATAAAACTGCATATAGAGGTCCGGGGAATAACAGCAAATAACCATGACGTGTGCAGTTTAATGAAATGATATACTGTGGTGCATTGCAATAAAATTCATAAGAATATATGCCACAGTCCTGTAAGGTGTGCAAATTCCAATAAACCATTAATCCTTGCCGTGAGCGAGCCATGACTGCAAAGGTAACTTTGCCAAGGGATGGGGTGAGGGGAAAGAGAGGAGCAGAGGGAAGAACAGAGCTACTGGCAAGCGCTGGTAGTTAGAGGAAATGAACCATCCCTTTGGGATTAAACCTACTTTTAACTATTCCCTTTCCTCCCACTGTTAAGACGTAATTGTTATAAAGGGCAGCACTGGAAAAACATGTAATTTATCTCTCACTAGTCACCGACAGCTATTGCAGGCTTAGGAGTCCAAGTGAGGCTAAAAGATATTTCATCATAATACTGTTACCTCTAGGACAGCTTCTGAAGAGCTGCACGGTGGCTGGCTGCTGCACGGAGGGTGGTACGAGGAGCAGCCCACATTTGTAGCTGCTTCCCAGACACTGGCCACAGGCACATTCCCCTCTAACCAACCTTTCTCAGCAAGACCCAACCCCCTCTCTTCATTTTTCACAAGGGGAGCGAAGGAGGGAGGCAGACAGAGCTAGGAAAATGGGCCACTACAAGGTTTTGCCA
The DNA here is from genome assembly GCA_025774025.1 of Xenus cinereus. NCBI lineage: Eukaryota > Metazoa > Chordata > Aves > Charadriiformes > Scolopacidae > Xenus > Xenus cinereus. Next base: position 63,402,050 of record JAOXJK010000012.1, on the reverse strand, counting down.
AGGCGGCAAACAGAGGTTGAAGGTAAGTCACAGAATTTGTGCCCGCAACTATATCTGTGCATTTATTGATTTACTCTCAGGCACAGGCTACAGCTGTGCTGCAAAGGGACTGCAAAGACCTCTCTGCCTTTGCACAAAAGTGCACGGGTCAGCTGTCACTTCAGTCCTTATACGTCTTTGACTGAGTTCATACTTTCAAAAAGGTTAGAAAAGCATGTGCCAGATGCAAAGAGCACCATCTAGCAATAAGAGCAGGAATACGAGGCATTGCTTTTATGGCATCACCTCTGCTGCACACTCTGAAAGCTCCCGGGAGCTGCCAGGCTCTGGATTTGGGCTCAAGGTGGCTCCAAGGTGAGAACAGCGTCCTTGGTAGACAAGGATGCCTGGACTCCAGGGACACGGATGCTAAGAGATAAGCTCCTCCCTGCTCCAGTGTCATTTACTTTCCTTGGTCAAAGTCATTAGTCAGGCCCCATAAAAATCATCAGGATTTTCCGGGTTTGTTCGTTTTGTTGTTTGGGGATTTTTTTTTTTGTTATTTTAAAAAAAAAAAAAAAAAAGCAGTGGAGATAAGGAGAAGCAAATTGTAAATTTTGTGACAATGTCTTCCTGTTCAGGCTTTATATTTCTTGGCTTTATTCTGTTAAAAATGACACGACTCCTGGTTGCAACGTCTGCATGTTAGGATGTTTGCTAGCATAACTATCTATGAAAACAAGCACGGCAACCTAGTCAAGAACAGTAAACAGGATTTCTACCCTGAGAAAAAAAATCTTTAGAAGGTATACATGCTTAGATGTAGACAATTAAACATGCAGATGTAAAAAGTAGAGAGACAAGTAAGCAGTGTAAGTATGGTGATACTAAGTTTCTTGTTTACATTTTTCTATCATTTAAGAATGTTTGCCTCCTCTGCTCCTATCTTGCACGCAACTGAGAGAAACCAGAGAGAACAGGTAAATAAATAAAATAAAGTAAAAAAAGTAAATAAAACAAACACAAGTGCTTTACCAGCCTCTGCCTAAGCACCATCACGCCCAACCCTCGGTGTGATAATTCATTTGGATGAAACAAGGGAGCTACCCCACGCTGCCTGATGCCAGAGGACACCATCACGTGCATGATTGCCTGGCTAATAAAGCACAGTCACAATTAGAGAGTAAACCCAGCCCTGCCGAGGGGTGACACCCGTCAGTCAGCGTGCTCTGAGGCTGCTCAGTACCTCCCACGCACACTGGGCACGCAGCGGGTTTCGCCCTGCTCCAAACCTCTCGTACACCATCAATCAAAGGCGGATTCGTTAGTCGCAGCCTACGAATACGACGCCAAGTTGGACAATTCCCATCCTACGCAGTAACGGCAGCGAGGGGAACAAATTTACCTTGTCTAAACCGTGGGGTGGAAAGCAGGTCAATCTGACAGCGGAGTCTGCTTCAAAAATGTTAATCATATCACACTTGTACTTAATGTACAATGTCTAGACAGTATTGACTGTATGTACAGACCGTCCTTTCAGGGTATGGCATTAGCTGTCTCAAAGACCTGAAGCTATGTTGCTGTAATCAAAGTCTACAGTCTTTTTTTTTTTTTTTTTTGGAGGTCACTTGCTTTTGCACTTAAATTTCCCCTCGTGGCCTTGCCAGCAATGCGGCTACACACACCTCCCCAACAAGGCAGGTGGAAGAGTCTTTAACCACCTGTGTGCACATTTACCTGCTTTATAACATACTGTGGCTGACAGGAACATGGTCTATTTATCTATATAGGGCACCATTTATTTTTCTTTAAAAAGGAATGCACTGGGCATTTTTAATTTTGATCACTAAATATGAACAGCAATTTTTTCTAAGACAAGAATGTCTCAGTAACTTTTCTCCTCACGGACTGGGTTTCCACTACACAGACAACAGCAGATGCCTGTAGCTCCACAGCTTTACATTTCTTACAGCGACTTCAGTGTTTTATTTTCACCACAAACCACACTTCTATAAACGGCCCAGCCAAAATATCATTAATTTTCCCTCCAGCAGCCCACTACGCTTTAAGGGCACAACAGTCAAGGACGCATTAAGCTGCCTTAATGCCCAAGATTTGTCAGCTTTCCTTTGCTTTCCTCAGAAATCAGCGGCTTGGTCTCTCAGAAGGCCAGTCAAGCCCTGCAATAGCCACTGCCTATCATGGCATTTATTTGGCCAAGAGCACTTAAGGAACCGAGGGCCACCAACAGTGTCACCCAGCTCTCTGTGTCGCTGCCGTCGAGCAGCACAGCAGACACATCATTCAAAGGCTTCTCTTTTCGCAAGTGACATTTCTATAAAAAAAACCAAAACAAAACAATCCCGGACTGCTCTGTACTTTTAAAAGGCCCAAAATGCATTGCAGTCTCCTTCCTTTTAAAGCCAGTACCTGTACCATTATGTTACTCATTTCTCTTTTCATCCTAATTATCAAGCAAGAGCCACACTGCTGCCGTTATTTGCAGAGTGCTTTCTCTCTGGTATTTGGGATTCAACAGCTGCCCAGATAAGGTCAGGAGCAGAATAACTTCTGGCCGGTTCAACATGCATGTCTTTGGAGAGAAGGTAAAGGAGAGCAGAAAACAAACGAGACAAATACATGTCAGAGGATGAAAGGACAAAATAAAAGGAGCTTGAGAATGTAAGTTGACAGTCTTGAATGCTCAGCAATAATGCCAGCAATACACTCCACAACAGACAGAACAGCATAACCTGGAAATCAGCAAGCTTTCTTTAAATTTAGGGTAGATATCCATGAAAAAGAGGCAGAGCATTTCTGAGACGACGAAGAAATGAATGCTTGGCAGTCACCTATCAGGTGTGTACACTTGTGGTGTCAGAGATTGGTTAGGCAAAGCTAACTTACAGGAACACAGAAAAAATTAATAAAATCAAATCAAGATTTTTCCAAGGAAGCACAATTTATCTCCCCTCTCTGACCTTTCAATTCCCCTTGAAGAACTAAACAGTGCCATTCCTCAACTACTAACCTTTCCCAAATGAAACCATGCTAACAGCAAGTATTTCCAAGCATAGGAAGACCATGGTGAGGGGTGGAGGGAGACAAAACAAGAAAAAAGCAGAACAAGCAGCCTTAAAACAGTATAAGAGCTTTTTCTGAAAAGCTGAAACAGACCATGAGCTCCAGCTCTCCAAAGAGAAGCAAGAGAGTTTTGCTCAAGATTCGTGAATGAGTTCAATTGAGTTTAAGCTAGAGAAGATCACATATTCTGAAATACTTACCTGTGATTAGCCACAGCCATTTCCACCTCACGTCGTGGCCAGCCAAGCTGATCTGACTGAATGTTGCCCCTTTTCTCCCTGCTAGACTAGACAAAATTACATCTTCCCAACTACAAGAAAATAATAAATAATAATAATAAAAAAAATTAAAATAATATCTCCAAAGCATGAGACTTTGCTACCTCCTTCTGAGGCTACTTATTTTCCCATTGTCTGGGTCAGCGTACATGATCCATTTTTTTTAGTTATACATACATACATATCTATTTATATATACACACATACACATCCCCCTATCTAATCAGTTCAAATCATTAACTCTCCATAAATCTTCAGTGGAATATCACACCACAGAGTTTATGACAATCTATTTTGTCAATCCTTTGTTAAGCTTACTAGCTTGAGCTCTCTCCTGTTTTGTACGTTGTCTTCCAACTCACAGCCTGGTGGGGAGCTTACAGTAAAGCTAGACACAGCTGGGTTCAAGCAGCTGGGCCAGCCTTGGAAGGGCAAACCAGGAAATGACCACAGAGGAACTGCTGCCATGGACCACCTCCTGGGGACCCTAAGTCAGGGGTTTAAGTCACCTCAGGTGATAGCCTGCAATAGCTCTGAGGGGATGCTCATAGCAAGATATGTTAGAGGTGTTTGTTCCCAAAGGGTAAACAGAGAAAGAAGTGGGTTATGGTGCCCTCCGTATGTGCCAAGAGTGGGAGAGAAGGTATCACGTCATTTGCATAAACCCAATAGCTGATGGAAACGAACTAAGTTGCTTGTGTTAAAGTTCATGCATATAAGTGCCTGGGCAAACCACAAGGCAAGCGAGTCAACTTGCTTTCTGAAGCATAAGACAAAACAGATGAAAAAGTATTTGCTATAATGATAAAGAAAGAAAATGGATAAAACCCATGAACACCGCTCATCTTCTCAGAGACAGGAGCCAGCTTCCAACTTTAGAATAGATCCCCTAATTAGAAAAGCAATGAAAAAAATAAAGTCAGACCTGCCTTTGATTTCCTCATTTCAATTTATATATCCTATCTGCAAGGGAATTAAAAGAAGAGAGGCAAATACTGCAAAGGAGATTTGCATAAGTTACACTGAAGCAAAGATGCATGCTGGTCTTCAAAGTGACAACCTCCAACATGGTTTCTTCTTCCTTCCCCAATCACTCTTTTTTTTTTTTTCCTTTTTTTTTTTTTTCTAAAAAAAAAAAAAAAGAAACACCACATTTTTCCTCTTAATGATCATCCCGCCCTGCCTCTCTGCGGAGTTGCATGGGAAAATGCTGCCATCCAGTGGCATTCCCAATGCCAGCGGGACTGGGAGCTGTGGGGGTCTGGAGAGTGGGGCCTTTATCTGCCCAGAGCAGAAAGGGGCAGCAAAGGGGGTTCAGGAGCTGGAATTTAAAGACCTGCTGGCACCCCGCCTTTCACTGCCGGACATGGTTTTCTCAAATCAAAGTTATCGCGACTCCCAGCATCCTGCAAAGCACGCTGATTATTCATTAGCTGAATGCAGTTTGATCACAGGCAAACAGACCCTCTAACTTACACATTTGGAAAGTCCTGATTTTTTTCCCCTAGTACAATCTAAACAGAACTGTATAAAAAAGAACTAAGACCCCAAATAGCTAATTTTAAAAATGTAATCAGAAAGATGAAAGGATGAAAACATCTGTAATTTTGAATGGAAAATACTTCAAGCTTTTCCTCATTTAGAGCTCTTTCCCCACTGCCCCAAAATTCCCAGTTTCTCAGATTAAAAGAACCACAGTCTGTGTTGAACCATAGTCTATGTTATAGCAGAGTAAGTTTTTTATGGGTTTGTTTTCGCTGAAGACCATTTAACATTATTCAGACACTTATTCACAGAGAAACGTCCACAATCTTTAAGTCACAGTTTGAAGTCATTCATCTGAATTTTCAGAACCCATTAAGGCTTTGGGGACCTTTCTATCACTTTGGTAAAAGCTTGAAAATATCTGCTCCGGGTCAAGAAACTGTGCATGTAAACAAGTAGTTACATAGCTAATGTTGCTGTCTCTGAAAAGGGAACACAGGAAGGATGAGAGCAAAAACAATCCTCTTAAACAAGCACATGCACTCGCAGAGAAGGTCAGCAACAGCCAAAATTAAGAAAATGGTAAATAAACACTTATTGTAAAGGGATCTTGCATAACGCCATCATTTACAAACAGATACGTGCAAAACTAATGCACCAGGTTGTTTAAGAAAAAAAATAACATGAGTTTGTGGACCCTGTGCCTTAAGCAGTATGTGCTAATAAATGGCATTCAGGTTGTGCAGCTTGACTTCATGCTGCCTTCTTGCTCCGTGAATCTCCTTGACCAGAAAAAGTCGAGCTTGGCAGGGACTTGGCTCTGTTATTCAGCCATCAGAGTCTTCAATGTCATCATCTGTTTCCAGAGATAGGCACACTGCTCCCTCCATGCCCTCTGCACCCAGGGTGGGGGTGAATTTTGAACGCTCTCCACAGGGCTTGCTCACGGGTGCAGGAGGCAGGACCTACGGAGGCATGCCCACAATATGTGGTAAAAGACTGTATATTGCATATATAACAATGCTACCGCCCCCATTTAGCCTTCTCTGCCCGTCCCCTATACCTGTTAATTCAAATAGTCTCTCCTCTTTCCTTCCCCCTCCCTCCCCCCTAAAAAAAATGTTTTCCCTGCTTGTTAACAATTGGCTCCACTGACTAGATAGTTCGCAGAATCCTTTATCACTCCTGTTTACTGTGTGTCTACTCTATGACTAGACACCACTTTACACTTCCCAGAGGTGTTGTTGTGCAATGTTTTAAAAGGATGAAGAATTATCAAAATATGAGAAGACTCTCCTTTGGGCCTATCCAAAGCCATTAAAATCCAGCAAAGTTCAATAAAAGACAGATTCACATTCCACAAGAAACCTTTTCTCCCCGTCTTTTTTTTTTTTTTTAAATGCATGTTGCATGAGTCACTTTCTGCTAATTTTGCAAGACTCAAAAGACCCAGGCTGTTAAACCATTTTCCTTACCCTCTCTGGCCTGCAAAGGGTCATCTCTTTCAATGGCTGTCATTTAGCTAATTACTGCACAATTTAATCATAGATGCTAAGACAAAACACTTGAAGCAAAATCTCACAATCAACATGTCTAAGTGTATTACATAATAGATTAGTAGAATGGAAGCTTCCAATTTCCCATCAATAAGACTGAGCAAATTATTTTCTTGAGTAGCCTAATTACTATGAAATATCTCAACCAAAACCTCTTCTAAACTCCATCTATCAGTCATTTCCTACGTGCATCCTTGTCAGAAGAAATATCCATTTATCTGCTTCATTTAGAATAATGAGACTAATGAGTTTATAATTGTTGTTTAACAAAATCCTTTATAAAAAGTAATGAAGGAAAAGCAACTGTTGCATCAAGTAAGTAGAAAAGCATCAACTGCCATCTTGATGCATTTCAACAGCTGCAATATTGCTTTCAAAACTTTTGATGTGGACATCAAAAAAATTAACAAGGGAGAAAAAAAAGTAGCCGTCTCTCACATTCAAAAAATCAAAAACTCCTCCAGTCCTATATGGATTTTCTGTTGAGAATAAATAAATAAGCTTTAAATGAAAGAGCAGGTTCACCTTGATTTGTCTTAATCATGGCCAAAAAAAAAAGCAAGAAAGAGAAAGATAGAAAGCAAAGACAATCAAACTAAGAGGCACTAGGAACCTTATCTCGTTGAGCTGCTTCTTAACCTTGTTTCAGTCAAATAAGCCAGGTTTACTGAGACTGTTTCAAACTTTTTAAGTTCCTGCTAACCTGGCTCATTTGGACTGCGGTGGGGTTAGGCAGGGCTAAGCACAGCCACCAATTCGACAAGTCAGAGGGAGAGGTGGCATATAGAAAACAAGCATGGTGCATATCTGGCTCTGCAATTACCATAATTGGTTACCACAGCCTTATGTGGTAACCAACGCGTTTCACCAGACAATACGTCAAGCCAAATTGCAAAGCACATGTTACTGTGTTTCCAACCGCCACCAAAACCCAAAGAACCACAACATCACCATCAATGAGAAAGTATGCACATCCTCTCCCATGGGACAGCCCATCTGTGGGATTTACATTGCCAGCAGTGGGAATTTCACAAGGTCCCAAAGGTCCCAAACAGGCAGTTCAGCGTTGTGCACTCTTTCACTGATGGAGTTGGAAGGGTGTGGGCTCCCATCTCTCTAGGAGGCTTTTGTTTAGCTACACAAAAAGCATGCAAGGGTAAATCAGCATAAACATGCAAAGGTAAATCAGCATGCAACTGTTAAACTGATACAGCCATTGCTAAATCATACCATTCCGTAATTAATTCGGGCTCCTATCACAGGTAGCAGTGCTGAGCATTTACACACTTTCAATAGTGCTCTTGCTTGCCTCTCACCTTTCAGGTCATAGCATTTCACTCAGTATTTATGTCATCTTCCAAGCGCTTTGCAAACATTAATGATTTTAAAATAAATAAATAAGTAGGTATGGTATAATACAATGAAGACAAAGTCTAGGGGACTGTTTTGCCCAGGGCTGAAGGCAACAAATGAATGCACATTTATATGCTAACATATAGCCAAACTGAAGACTCAGAAAGCACCTCAGCATCTAAGGCAGTACCACTGAGGGAACACAGTAAATCCATCAGAAGCCCCTGTTAAATTTAAGGGCACATTTATCCTGGATCCCCTATTTCAAAATACTCAACTGATCACCTAGAAGTCCTCCTCTGATCCTTCATCAGACTGTTGTGCTGACCCACTCATGCTGCTCCTTTATTCACTTCAAGAGCCTACCATGGTAAATAGGCGTCTTGTTTTAGTCACTCTCTTCAGACCTTCCATTATTACCTACACGAATTGTCTCAAGCATCAAGAGAGTCTGCAAAGTCTTTTTACACACTCATACTCACTGACTGCCTATTCCCACTGAGCATCTTTAAGACAGACAGCCTCTTGGGCTCACATAATAGGGAAAACTATAATAAAAAGTGTGAAGTGAGTCACATTATTTCACATAAAACATATCCCCAGGGACAGCACAGAATTTATGAGAAAAATTATTAGGGAATAAAGAAAACAGATGTACTTAAAGACAGAAATTACC
>JAOXJK010000012.1:63381889-63393629 GCA_025774025.1 Xenus cinereus | reverse complement strand
AATAAATCGCTTGAACTGAAAGAAAACAAAGAATTCTTGAACTTGAATGTAATATATCAAACAGCATTATTGGGTTTGGGGTTTCATTTCTTCTCCAGATATCAAAGCAGAGACAGTAGAGCATGTAAGGAATAGAAATAGATCTGAAACTTGAGCCGAACTGGGGCCGGGAGAACAGACTGACGAGTTGTTATTATATACCAGTCTAGTTCATATACTCTTTCCAAAGCATCCAGCATTAATCTCTATTGGAAACAGGATACTTGGTCTAAGCAATATTACTGGTTTTTTTCTCAGAATTTCCTTCCCCTCATATTTATAAGATCTTCGTAGATATTTAAGAAGGAAGAGGTTTGAGATTCCACACTATAGGGACAAAAAAGATTTTAGAAGAGGCAAAACCACATTTAAGAATTGTAATATTTCTTCTTCCTTGCTTTCTATTTTATACACGGACAATTTCACTGCATGCTGATAAGGTGTTACTACAGGATGCAAATCTCTGAGGAATTATTCAGGAGATAGCCTTCAGTAAAGATTCCTGTATTTGAAACGTTGCAACTAATATGCCCCATGTGAGAAGTCAGCTTCACAGATTTTATTATTTTTGGCTCATCCCTGAGTCAATGCCTGACTAGTCTGAACACTGGACAATGCAGTTTACATTACCAGTAAATTGTTCAACAGAATTGGCCAGAGAAAGGAAACTCCTTCCAATGAAAAAGGTAGCATTAGCAGTAGTTTTTTGATCCCAACTTCGGGATGAAAGAACGTCAAGAACAGATGTTGATATGTTTCTAGTTTCTCTGATAAGATGACATTTTTAACAGAGAAGAAAGGATTTTTTTGGTCTTGGATAGCTACCAGCACTGATGCAGCCATAACACTTGTGAAAATATTTTATATCTGTGAAGGCAGTGTTTTCCTGTCATAAAATTGATCTGGTTGAAAAAGTGCATGTCCTCTGTTAACAACATGCCTACCCTACAAATTCAGGAATGAACCAACTTAACCATTTCTTACATGTAAACCTCTGTGGAGCTGTTTTGATTTTTGATTTGTTTTCTCCCTGCTTCCAAAGTCAGATTTTCTCGCTATGGGGAAAAACCTACCTCATAGAATTATGCAAATAGAGATTAAGTTTAAGTCATAAGCAGTGATTTAATACAGTGAAAAAAAGGACTAAAAAGATTTTCAAAAAATGATAGCCGATCCCTATACATTCTAGTGCACATCTGCTTTACAGTTGTTTTGCAGAAATGCTGGGAGTCTGTCTACAAACAATTCACATAGAAAAACATTCTAAAAATACCTTAATCTGTTTGTAGTTTGTTTCAACTGCCTTTGTTACCAAGAGTTTGGTTAATGGAACGGGGCAAGTGTACAATTTGGAGACAAGTATCATTATCTGAACATTACTGAAAGCATCTCAATAACTGACTATTTGAAGGAAAGACGCTTAAAAAAGGCATAGAAATTGCCTTTACAGTTTCCAGCCCAGTCCTGCCCTTAACATCTGCCCCTACAGAAAGTCCTTGCCTGCTGTAGCTGAAGACACCGTATCCCATTCGAGGAGCTTATAGCTTTGAAAATTAAAACACAGTCTAAGCCATCTCTTAAAGTCTCTCCTCCTGTCCTTGCGAATTCAGCTCGGGTTAGCAAAAACCAAAAATATAACGGTCCCTTTTTTCCGCAAGAACAGTGAATCTCATGAGAAGACTAGCAGCATGGGATTGTATACCCTCTGTGCTTTCTCCGTCTAAAACTTGGATGACTAACTTCCTACGTTGCTTACAACAACTTTGCCAAGCTCCATTGTAATGACTAATTCTGTCATGTTTAGAGCCATTAGAAATAATCAATGTTTAGTAGCTATAATTTAAAAATGCATTATCTGGGACAAATGGAAAACAGATTTAAACCAAAATAAGAACATACACTAAACTGCCCTCACTTGAATGTCAGATCTTTAGTTAAGATGATGTAGAGCTTTGCTAAACTCTGAGAATACAAGGAAGACTTAGAAGACCTTAGAAGTGGACAGAAATATATTGAGTAATTGAAAATAAAATTATTGAAATAAATCAGATAGGGAGTGTCCTTCATGAAAACAGTAAAACCCATGCCTTGGAGTCTAGATGCAAATGGAAATATGGGAATTCCACTTTTATCTCTAGTCAGTCGTGTCTATCTTCTCAACAGTGAACACAATAATCCTGCTTATAAATTGGATTCATATTCTTCATGCCTTTCCTTAAGCACCTGTATATCTGAATACTTAAACAAGCATTTGTATAAACAGTGACTATTATTTCTTCTCTTGCCTGAGACTGTTTTTACACATGTACAATGTTGCTCCTTAATTACTCACCACCTGGAGTTTAAAACAATTCACTACTACTTTAAAGTTGGTGGAAAGCAGGTTATTATCTCCTTTAAAGAAATTCAGAGCAACCTCGCTGGAACCTACACTGATAATTCCCATCAAGACAAGGGAGGGGGCAGGGAAACCCAAACCAAACCTGCGAACTGTGGATTAGGGCTGAATTTGAGAAATTTAAGGAGACTTACAAAAATAACCTTTTGCTCAGACACTCACAGAGTGTTTGTTGAGGAAAAAAAAAAAAACAAACTAGTTTATTACCAGGATTTTAGCATAGGGTAACCCACACCTGGGCAATTAAATCTGTCAAAGGGGTTGGTTGGTGGCTGTCCAAACAACAGTGGGACTCTGTTGCAAGGGTCCTTGCAGTGACGTCTTCACCCGAGTCAGTTGAGACTCCCCAAACTGTGTTCTGCAAGTTCTTCCTACCTGCTGCCCCATGGCCCTACATGACCACTGCAGTACATGCATGATCCATATTATCTCAAATTGCATACAGTACCCCCCCCAACCATCTTACCTACATACAAAAGACTGTCCTACATGACCATTTCTGCATCTGTAGGAACAGTTTCTTCTGACTGTGTACAGGTGTCTTATCTATCCATAATTTGATTTGTTTTTAGTAGGAACCACCTGGGGGTCCCTGGGAGAGCCAGCTTCCCCAGTCAGCATGTTAATCACTGTATTTAAGTAAAGGAACTTTTTTGCTTTTACTTTAGGAAAATCTGCCGAAGCAAAATCTTCAGCACGGCCTGAAATTTACACATGGAGAGCTCCTGCACCAAATACTTGGTCAAATATTACTCCAAATGTCCAATGTTTTGCTGTGAAGATGCCTAGAAGTTGAGTCAATCACTGAGCTTCCAATCAGTGTCCCAAACAAGTCCGTTATCTGTGCAGATGACAAGCCAGGGAGCTCTTGGACCAATTAGGCTGCTAATGATTTAAGCACAGGTGTGCACACAGACACAGCCCTGTTACCTAGCTACAATTTTAACAGAACAAACTTGATTTTTTTTATTTATAACTGGAATCCCATAAGAACTTGCCACAAAATTATTCCAGATTTTAGACACCTACAGTTAAAACCATTTCTTACATGGCCGCCCTGAGAAATCCCTGCTTTCCAGATAATTCCTCCACTGCACCAGAGACCACTGTGGGGCTTGTGTAGAGAATCAGTACCTCAAACAGTTGCAACACCATTTTAAAGAAGCAACAGCAGGACCTTGTGTTGTAAAGTGGAAAATTGCTCTCACATCTTGATGGGTTAGAGGCTTGCGACGAAATTACCACAAGAGATTCTTTATAGCTAAACTCTTCTAGATATAAATGTGTACTAAACAGAGTATAGGGCACTGAAAAAAGTCAGTATTCTGCCCAAGTAAGTAAATTTCAGCGTGCTCATGTTGGAAAATTTCGCCTAAAATAAAGACAACAGTTCTCAGTAGGGCTATAGATACGAATATCAATCATATCAGCTAGCACTGGATTTTGTGGGCAATAACAAGCTGAGAAAAGCATGCCTCGCATTTATGAATGGTTGATATTTAAAGGAAAGACAATATATGGCAATTCTTATTTCAGGATTAGAACATTAAGGCAGGTTACAGTAGCACCTACAGTGCCTGACTGCTAACATGACTCAGGACAGCCATATGACAAAGCAAGAGAGTTGTGTCAGTCCTGATTACTTTTTTCAGTACCTACATATCGATGTACTGGAAAGGTCAACAAGAGACTATATTTGGGTTTCACTTAACCTGCTCTTCCAGTTTCAGTTCATGAACTAGACTGAAGGAAATTTGTGAAACATGACATTTAAAGCACGGGATAAACAAGGTTGATAGCCCCCTACATCAGCTACTAAGAGGGGAGTGCATCTCATCTGCACCTGCATAAAACAAAGTGATTGCTACTTCACTGGTAGTTAACCATACCAATGCTGGCGTGAGTCCAAAACCCTGAGAATCCATTAAACCTTTGGAAACCAGGTGCTTGTTTACCCACTGCTGCCAAGATACCATTCCTCTAGTATAAGAGAAGTTTCAATTCTTAATGTTTGCTCCAGGCAGTACTTTCCAAACCACAGAGGATCAGCAAAAGAAAAGCGACTGCACCAAAAGTAATACGTAAACTGAGATTTTTAGGCATCAGGACGGAAAAAGATAAAGATACTCTGTTTTGACATAAATTAACAGAAAAATAATTTAATGTAATCTTCCCACACTAATTATAATCATTGTTTTTCTTCAAACTACTGCATCCAATACAAAAAACATCCCCAGGTTGCTGGTACCAAAATGGGGGTTTTCTGTCTTAGAGACTCAAGTGTCTGATTACTGTACCAGAAGAAACCTGGTAAGCCTTCCCTTTGACTGGCAGCAACAAATTTATATCCTCTATAAGGCACTGGGTCTAGATTATAGAATCATAGAATTGTCTAGGTTGGAAGGGACCTTTAAAATCATCTACTCCAACCATCAACCTAACTCTGATAAAAAACCCCATCATTTCAGATTCCTTTCATTCGCTACAAGCAAGGTTACACAATAATCAGATATTCTAGACAGAGATTTATTTGCCAGAGGTTTGAACTTCTATGTAATGTTTTCAGTAACAACTTGGCAACCCGCGCCCCTCCATTTATTCTGCTCCATTTTCCTGAAGTCATATGATTCCTACTTAGCCACCTTTGATCCTCAGCTTGGATTTGCCCTGCTGTCCATTGTCAGAGCTGCTGGTATTCCCAGCAAAGAAAATTATTTAATCTGACTGCTCACAGCAACTGAAGTTCCTGTTCGATGCACAGATTTGGGTACTTAAAAGGGGTAGTAGAGTGAGTTTTGCAGAGCAATGTAACTAAACTGCCTTCCAGCTCCCCTGCCAACGGCATGCAAGACCTGCTCCCAACATTGCTGCGCTCTGGGATTTGGATTTTTTTTGTACTGATATGAATCTGGAGGACTGTTCATTTAAATAAAACACTGCAAATGGCCCTGGTTTGTTTTAGTTGGCATCATGTCTGGGGGGGGGAAAGCATCATTCAGCTTGAAAAATTGTTCAGCTTCCCTTAAGAAGGCAGTTGACACCTTTTCTACTCCATTAATTTCTCTCAGCACTCCTTTTTGCAGTTTCCAAGATTCTTCTTCTACCACAACCCACACTGCGGTGAAGAGTGAGCCACGATCTTTTTCAGGTTCATATGCTCATAGCAAAAGAATTCTTTTCCGCAGGATATTTTTGTGAAACTTTTTGCTTTTGATTACAAGCCTGTGAAAATCCTCACTTCAACCCAAATAATTTCCCAGATGCCTATGCTAAATGATACCCGCTACAATAAATTGCCATGATTTATGTAAACAGTACAAGCATTACGTGCTGTTCAAGATGGCCCTCTCAGGTCACAGGCACTTTGAATCGAGGCATAAGCTATTTTCTCTTGCTGTTTTCAATACCAGGGAAAAAAGCCACTTGCCTTTTTCTGAATAAGTATTTTCTTATTGCTATCCCTGTAGGAAACCTTTGTAATTTTTTAACATACACAGAGGCTCACTTCCTAACCAAACATTCACTCCTCTTTTGCTCCCCATAAACAGACTGACTGCAAAAGCTGGATGCCCTTCTCACTGCTGCGGTACCTGCACGAATTGTACTCGGTGGTTAATCACACCTTATGCATGTTGCACATCTCTCTCTTTGATAGTTTTGGGCATATTTATCTCAGCTTGCAATTTACTCGTGTCAGGCTGTAACCCAGAAGCAGATAGGCTGCCTCTTCAAAAATGTTATTTTGCTTCCAGAGAACTGGCAATTTTCCTCCTTTAGTTTTCCTCCAAACTCTGCCGAGTTATCTGAAGTCACTATACGGAGGTTATTACGTCCTTACTTGCACCATTCCTCCCTGCACCTCCTCTCCCACCCCTTCTTCTGCCACTGCTAGGGACGCGTACGCTGACAGGCGTCCCCCCGCCAGGTGCCCAACCCCGTGGCTCCAGAGATCTGCACAATACTGAACCTGTGGAGCATCCGATGCACAGCGATAATCTTTCCGAGCAAGCCTTGCCAAAGGCACCTTAGATGTAACTCATTATCAAGCTTTAGCTGCTGGGAATGTGTGAGGCACCCACCTTTTAAAACTTGCAGGCAACTGACATTTTTTCACGTTGCTTTCTCTTCTTCTTGAGAGCCCAGTTAATGTCCTCCCTCTCTCTTTTTACCCTTTTTTTTTTTTTTAATGGATGAGTTTAAGTACACAATCTGCCTCTTTTTCACCATCTGGCAAACAACTCAGCTCAATTAGTTGGTTATAGAGAAAGATTCTAGCAACGAAGATGGTTATCCAAATTTAATCTAAATTTTGGTGGAAGAAAAAAAATGCTATGCAGACCCTGGGTTTTGACATCAATTAGGACGAAAAATGCCACAAGTGAGGTTTTTTCCTGTTAGTATTGTATCCCAAACAATACAACAGTTTAGATAGAGAAGTTTGATCTTGAATCTCTGGTTGATTATTCAGGTCTCACAGTTTGAATTCATTTAATGTGTCTTCTCCAAAAGACTTTCTACACAGCTTTTTCCTCATTCTGCCAAAGTGTTACGGAAGGTAAAAGCCACAGCTGTCAAATAAGCATGATTTAACCACTTCAGCTAGTACAGAAGATGGCAAATAAAGACTATGAAATGGAAAAGCCCTCAAGCATGACCCAAGCCACCCCTCTGCTCTGAGGGAGCATACAGTACACACAGAAAATATCTGTCCTGGGTCCATGATCCTGGATTTTTTTAGTGAAGCATCCTCCAAACACTCCCAAAGTAGCCTTTTTCAGTGTTTCACCAGGCTAATAGGTAGAAAGGTCTTTTTTTCTACTATTGGAACTAAATCAAAGTGTACTATTTTCTATCACATAAACACAAATTAAGCTAATTTCTCCCTCTGATAAGCAGAGAGAAAGATTGAACATTGCATCTCGATATCCTCTGTATGTTGGACAGTCAATAACAGAAAAAGCTAAGGAGCTATTACCTAACAAACCCCACTCTCCTTTCATCTTTCCTATCAGGCTGTAGTTTCTAAACATCTTGTTATTCTTGTTAGGTTTTTCTCAGTTCCCACATTAGAACAAAACTCTCTACAACTACTTGAAAGGACACTGTAGAGAGGTTGGTGCTGGTCTCTTCTCACAGGTAATTAGTGACAGAACAAGAGGGAATGGCTTCAAGCTCCAACAGGGTAGGTTTAGACTGGACATTAGGAAAGAATTTTTTGCAGAAAGAGTGGTCAGGCATTGGAATAGGCTGCCCAGGGAGGTGGTCGAGTCACCATCCCTGGATGTGTTTAAGAGTCATTTAGATGTGGTGTTGGGGGATATGGTGTAGGGGAGACCTTTGTAGAGTAGAGTAGATGGTTGGACTCGATGATCCCAAGGGTCTTTTCCAACCTAAACGATTCTATGAATCAAACACTCCACTTACAAATGCTACCTATGCATTAATAATACTACTTGAAGCACACAGTTGCTTTTTTATTTACTGTATTTTGCAAAAATATTTTAAAAGGCTGCTATCTACATGAAAAACACGGCACCAGCAGCTGGTCTGCAGCACTGTATCAGATCAGCTGGAGGAATGAAGCCCTATCAACACCTTAGAATACAAGGGGAGCCTCCTGAAATGCAGGTAGCCCTCCCAAAACATCATCACATTAACCCTCTGCCAACTACTCGGAGCTATGATGTGAACACAAACAGGGGAGGCTCACATTTGTGTCCCCTGCCTGTGCTACAGCCTCCCAAAATTGAAAGCACAGCTGGTTACAGTGTGCAACTTTCACCAACTGACAAGGCTGGCATCCCTGGATGTAACAGAGAAATTTAATGAGGTTTCAATATGTCACGCTAAAAGAGCTAAATCAGAGCTACTATGACTGTCAATGACGTTATTCTTCTAACTTCTCACCCTGGACATATAAATGGCTCCTGAAGAACATGAGTTATCCGAGCATTAAATTTAACAGGGTTTAAATAGCATAATTAAAGATAATACGAATCTACTCATGTTAAATATGCTGAAAGACTTCAGACACTAGAATAAATACAGTCTAATCTCTGGGGAAGGATTAGTGTGATAAAGATGACTACAGTTCCACTGTTTAATTTTGTCATGTAGATACTCCCTGTAGACACGGCAGAGAGATAATTTTTCTAAAATAGAAAATGAGGTTCTCTTTCTGAAGGCATGCAAATCCAAAGCTTAAGAAAACAAAATGTTATTCAACCTTGTAAAAACAGAAGGCTAAAACTGCCAAATGTAAAATGGTATTGAATAGCATTCACACTCATCCAATTTAATGAGGTTTTGGACTCTTGATGCCAGCTCTAGTGCCTGGGGTAGTAATACACAACCTATGCACTGATTTACCAAATCATAAGCTATAAACTTCTATCATGTGTTGTAGCTTTTTGAATTATGTACATTAAAAACACAGTAACATAAAAACTTCTTTACACCAGTGAGCAATGTGCGCTAAAGATTGGCTCAAAAGCCATCACAATAAAGGATATATAATTTGATATACTAAGTCTTCAGAAATTTATTCAAGTCAGATCAGAGTATTTTGTTAACGGTTCTAAGAAAATGAGACTTCTTATGTCAAATATTTAGTAACACCAACTACTAAACTAACTAATTGCTGAGACTTACCATGAGAAAAACCACCAGATGGTAAACTGACAAACTTTCTAAAGAAATTCACATAAATATATCCCAAGCATACTAATCTTTATTGGATTTGCCATACATTGCAAATATGGCCCAACTTACACTGAAGTTAGTAAAAGGATAAACTTATCTTACAGATCACCAAATTGCTGCCGGGTAGTGATGCACATATGCAACACACAACATTCTGAAATACTATTTATACTGATGAAAATACAAAATAATCCTAAATAAATTCCCTCAGGTGTGTAATTGGGGAAGTAAGAAATTTGAATTTATACAGAAATATGACTGAAATACTTGCAATGGTGTTAAAAAAATCCTGTGTCTAGATCACTAATTTTCCCTGTCTGATCCTGCACTTCTGTAGCCAGTCAAATCAGATCTCAGACCTACAAGAATGCAGAAATACCACAATTCAGTGAGGGCTTTATATATTTGTTTGTTTTAACTATAAGCAGCACTCTATACTGATGACATCGAAACATCCAAAACCAAACTCACTCTCCAAGAATACAGGAAAAGACTGAGACTGGACAAACACCAAAGCTGTAAAATTTTAGCTCAGCAGTCTTTATTTCTGAGAAATCATTCAATGAACTTGCAAGGTTTTTATAAAACTTTAACTTCAGACAGACACTGTCATAATATTGTAGCTACATTATGTTAAGTTTTAAGCACACTGTGCTATGTGAAAAAAATGAATGGTTTACATCTCATTAGAGGAAAAAAATAATCCTCACTTAAGTCATAAAGCTGAATGGAGACAAGAGCAAATAACCCCGAATACTGGGATATGTATAGAACTTACACTGGTTACATAAATGGCATCGAGAATAGTCTTAATATTCTATTCTACCAAAGAATCACTAAAATGTAATTAACAATACCTATTTTATCATACCTTACTCTACTTCAAGAAATAAAGAAAACGTTGATAGATGTCAGCGACAGCAGTACTCTATTTATATACAAACTATGCATATTGCAATGTAGTCAAACTCACACATCAAATATTATTTACTGTATTCATTATTCATTGACAAATCTGAGTGCTTCTTCTTACATTATACTGACCATTCGTGGCGTTTCATCCAGATTATACATTGTATACAGCACTCCCCAGGATTTTTTTTTGTTTTTCTAAAGAACAATACAATTTTATAAAGTGAAAACTGGTGGGGAGATTACGAGAAATTCTATCCCATTTTCTCCTATATGAGGAAATGGGAAAATTTTTGGTATTGTCATGAGGTCACCGGAAATACTGCAGCGGTGAATATGAATAAGTCTTCATTAGGTGACTGCTGTTTTGTGGTCATTACTTGGGAATGGTTCTGGTTTATCATCTTATTTTTATTGGCTCTAATTTAAAGATACCTTCTTCAGTTGGTGGAAAAATAATGCTCCTTCTTTAGTTCTAAGAACAGCAGCCTAAGGCTGGAATGCTCTAAAGAAACCCAAGCTTTTGTAAAATGATGTCATATGCCAACTGTGCCAGGCAAATGTGTAGTAATAGCTAAAGCATTCTATAATTAAAACAAGTCCCTTGTTAAAAGAGACTGAAAGTGATCAAAGCTCTTTTGTCTGTTCAGACACTTGATAGATGTGAAAAGAGTTTTGCTTACAGTGAAGATGGTGCTGTGGTTTCTGTCTCCATCTTAAGTGGCAATAGAGTACATCCTGAACTAAGCCTATTTGCAAAGAAACTAATAAAAGGAATGCAGCAAAATGAATGCAACAAAAGGGGGCATTCAACACAAAATAGGCAGGTATTTCTTGCCCCTCTAAAACACGGAGTGGAGCCTTAAATAGCTGAAACTATTATTTGATGACGGTAAGGCAATAAAGCAAAGATATTTTCATAGTACTGCCAACAAACAAATTGTCTGCTGAGGCTAAAGGGACTATTTGATACCAGTAGTCACTTGATTACAGCATGTGCTCCATGACTATTCTTTTACACTATCGTGTTTCTAAAACATTTCATTTTCACCGAGAAACATTACACCCGAGGAAATAATTTAAAAATAAAGTATTTCATTGCTTGAAATACATTCCTCAGCTTGCCTCTGACCTTGTATCTGCTCTATGCCCTAAACTGCCGAAAAGTGTGGCATGGGTATCCAAATGCACCATTTCTAATAATTTCTCATCTAAATACCCTTCAATGCAATTTCTACATGCCACGTTTGTTCTTTCTTCTTGGACTTGGAGAGGTACAAATATAACAAGAGGCAGACAGTTCTAACAATATTTCCAGCCATGTTTGCAAGAAACGTATCTGGAAATTATAAATTAAAATTTCTTCTCCTAACATTTCCTTCATACTCTTAAGCAATAAAAACAAAACATTACTGAACCTGCAGCACTCAGCCCACTTTTTTTTTAAATTCCAGTTACCTAATCAGCAGCTCTGAGGAAAAAGAACTGAGAGTTCTGGTGGATAAAAGGATGACCATGAGCCAGCAATGTGCCCTTGTGGCCAAGAAGGCCAATGGCATCCTGGGGGTGCATCAAGAAGAGTGCGACCAGCAGGTCGAGGGGGGTCATCCTCCCCCTCTGCTCTGCCCTGGTGAGGCCCCATCTGGAGCACTGGGTCCAGTTCTGGGCTCCCCAGTTCAAGAAGGACAG
>JAOXJK010000012.1:63369247-63381789 GCA_025774025.1 Xenus cinereus | reverse complement strand
AGAGTAGGGTGGATGGTTGGACTCGATGATCCCAAGGGTCTCTTCCAACCTAAATGATTCTGTGATTCTGTGATATGCAAGCCAAAGTTCAGGCACTTGAAGTTTTCAAGTTTTAGCTAATAACATCACAAACTTCACCACAGTCAAGCTCACTAGCTATCCTAAAGCTGTTTAGAAATTGATTGGTCATTTCTAACATTAATGTAATTATCCCATTTTTACATTAGCCTAATGTTATCGCTAAATCAGCCAGAGAAAAATGCCTTCACCAAGAGAACATGTCTTTATACGAAATCACACTTATAAAAGGCAGAACATTAGAAAAAATTCAGTAATTTATTTTTTTTTGTCCAGCAGTTAAATGATTAGCTGTTAGACACTGAATGTAGAAATTAAGTAAAATACAATGCCATTCCAGACCATTTACTAAGTCCCCATTAGAAGAGGATATTAGCCAACAATATTTTATCTCCTCAGGATTATTTCTTTTTTCGGTTGATGAAGGGAAGAAAAAGAAATCTCAGAAGAGTCTTTCATTTAAGAGCAGAAGTTACCAAACTAAAAGGGTCACAAGAAGCCACATTAAGTGCAAGGGAAGAGGAAAAAATTCTCATGGTTTCCCTTCAAAGATGTGGGTACAGTCTCTGATAGCTCCCCCCAAGCTCAGCACAGAGCAGGCTGCCTTGCAGCCATCCTCATTTGTCCCAGTGAGCAAGTACCAAGCAAGGGGGAAAAAAAAAAAAGTGTCAGACTCACCTGCCAAAACCTTGTGTCACACTGCACTCAGTGCCAGTGAGGATCCCCCAGCCCACACAGACAGAAGCATCAGGCATGGATTGGACAGATGTGATATAGACGTAGAGGAAAAAGGAAAAAAAAAAAATACTTCCCTAAATGACCTAGGAGACCATCTTTAAGTCACTTTTTTTGTATAACAAATGCACATTTTACATGAAGTCCAAGATTTGTTTTTCCACTTCTGTATCACACATAAGCAGCTTCACACAAGCATAAAGGAGCAGGCTGCAACAATCAAAAACATTCACAGTCTCAGCACTGCAATTCAGTAAGAGTAATGAGACCGCATAGAGAGGCAAAGATTGAGAACAAGGCAAACCAGGGATATCTTTTACTGGTCGAAAGTACAATAGCTAAATAGATTAAAGGTTTCTGGATTACATTATGAGATGGAAACCATAATGCATCACTGGATGAAGTTAGCTAGACATTTAGCCTAGGCTTGACTTTATTAAGAAGCAAAACACTGAAAAGCTCAGGTCAGACTGAGCAGTAGCAACTTGTAAGAACTCAGCCTACAATCAGAAGAGCCTTCTGAGAAAGGATAAAGTAATGTGGACTATAGAAAGGCTTTAAAATATTTTTTTAAATAATTCATACAAAAGAACAGTGAATAGATTGATTTATGTAAGAAAATATTAGGGAATTAAGAAATTCAGTGATGAAAGGTAAATGGCTACAAGTATTTAATTAATGAATGTGGGAAAACGTTGTTTAGTGCTGGAAAAAGTGACATTAAAGTCACTTAATTGAAGCTTAAAGTCCTCACCTATAATGAAAGCAGCTTAGAAGGATCCTAGAAAGGAGGGGCTCACAACAGACCCAAAGATTGTGTGCACAGATGTCCTGACATGGGTTCAAGAGCCAAAAGCTACCGGTGAACCTGCCAGCATTGGAAATTACGAGTGTAGGTTGCACACACACACACAATTTGGTTATTAAAACTGTGAGGGGTAAATCCTGGTGCTCCATCTGACAAGAAGGACTCACCAGCCCTGGTGGATCCACCATCTTTGTAGCTCATGTAGATACAGCAAAAGAAAAAAGGCAGAGAAAACACAGGGAGACAAAGCTGACATGCATCTATGGAGCAGAGTGACAAGGGCAGCACAGAACACAGCTCCCTAGAGCAGCTTGGTGGCACCAAGGTTCATAGAGCATGAGAAAGCCTCTTTAGAGTTGGCAATAGCATTCATACAAGATGGCAGACCTCCCACTTTGAGCTGAAAACAAGGAAGAAACAGTTCTACTTAAAGTAACTGCCCCACAAGTTTGTCCTGAGTGTCTGCTAAAACTACGGGGAAGAAGGAAAACACAAAAATAAGTTTCAAATCTAAACCATATGCAGTGAGTTGGGATGGAGTTGTGAAGAACAACAACGTGCAAACAGTTCTCTTGTTTTTCAGGAACATCTGCTTCTGTACCAGATTCCTCATCACTATTCAAGATCTCAAGCTTTCCAGCTGCTAAGAGGAGCTGATCCCCTTCTGTCTCCTCGAGCAGGAAAGAAGAGGTTTCCCTAGCCTACTCCATCACTAAGCATCTCTCTTCCTTCTCCAGGTGTGGAAAGCATGTCCTCTGACTCACCTAGGCACACTTCTCACACATTCAGCTTTCCAGCCAATAAATAATTTCTTGAAAATGCTCCCTCCTTTCCTCTCCAGAAAATCAATCCTACTTGTTTCAACCAGCTCTACACAGCGATAACACACCAATGTCTCCGTAACTGCAATAATACATGTTCATAAGTTATCCACCAACCCTCTCTCCCCTTTGGCTTCAGTATAAGCTTTTCTAGCCTTTCCACAGCCAGGGAAAGGTACATACAAAGCAGACGGCCACCATGTAGATGCACTTGGTACATGCTGACGGGTAGCATCTGTAGGTTTTCAAGGCTTCCTTCAAACCCAAGGGAGCTCTTCCCCTTCTGACTCAATTGTCACACTCACACTTCCACCTTCTTGAGCAAGTCTGCTATTTGAAGAGTCTGGGAGTTAACCAGCTGCTCTCCTCCCCTTGGTAGTGAGTTAATGCAAGCCCCGACTAATTGGTAGGTCTCTGTAACTGCATTTGGTGCTCAATTCACAACTGAAAGTTTGAGAAAGAGCAATAAAGTCAACACAAGATAGTTACAAAGCATCCAAGAGACAACCAAGATATGTTTTGTAGTCTGTTTGCACCACCATCCCTGACTTTATATTGCTTAGAGAATGATTTTTCATAGTAATTTATAAAATTGGAAAACATTCACCTCAGAATTTCACTATTACATCCACCTAGCCACCGGCGCGCCTTCCGCAAATTATTTTGTCTACAACACAGGTGTGAATCCTTTCCCACCTACAGGTGTCTGCAAAGGCCACGGGGTCTGTACTGACAGAGCTGCACCCTCGACGCTTCCCATGTCATCGCTCACAGTTCAGCGCTCCGACTCTAAACCCGGAGCTGATCTAAGAGGACGGGAAGCATTTCAGGACGCTGCCGCAGAGCTCCCTGCCACAGACTGCTCTCTGCACCTACAGAAGTCTCCATCATGAACGCAGACCACTATATGCATCCCCTGAAGCCACACCAGGACAAATATTCCTTTGTCTCCTGTGAACTAACTTGGCACAAAAGATTAATGGAATCCATGACCGGAGAGAGAAAGTTGTGTAACAGGTAAAGGTACCAATGTACAAGGTATTTTTCTCTCTGAACAATACTACCTACTCAAGTTGCCCTTTCCACGGGAAAATGTCTTTTTTCAGGGAATCTGGTCCAACCTCTAGTCTATGCATACTGACATAATGGAGCATTTTAGAAGAGTTCACAGAACAGAGTGATCAAAGTAAGAGCAGCAAGGAGGAAGACGAGTGCCAGCAGCTGAACCAGAAGAAAGGATCCCCTTTTCATTCTTTCACCCAGGGCCCATGCCAGCCACTTTATGCTACTGAGAGACTATAAAGAAAGTAATTCAATAACGGACTGCCTGTTACTTTGAGAGGCTTATAACTCACTGACTTCAAAAAATTCATATCTTGAGGGAGAAGGAGGAAAAGAGAAGAAAGGAGAAACAAAACAAACAAAAATATTAAAATAAACCTAGTAAATGTGAATGAACATGCCAGAAATCCTGTCTGTAAACCAGAGCAAGCTCACTACATTATATGTAACCCAAACTGAATCTACACTTTTGCAATTAAGACAAGATTTACAGATTTGGGAGAAGAATATATAAATTTGTAGCTTTTTTTTTTTAAGTAAACTTTTATTACCATGAACAAAGGCAATTCTGCATTATTAAAGCAAATAGTATCTTAACCTTTATAACTGTTAATCCGATTCTGATGCCTCCCCCTTTACTTCAAGCTGCACAAAACAAAAGAACCAGTGGCAGAAATCACGATGTTCCTCAATCAAATCAGAGCTTGCCCTGAAATCTTAAGACACTTGATAAAGTCCCTTTGGCTCCTCTAGCAACAAGTCCCTGGAAGGAGATGTCACTCACAGCTTTTTCTCTGAGAGCAATAAACCTTTCTTCACAATTAAAAGATACAGAAAGATATTGGCCAAAATATTAGTCATCGGGGCATATACTCATTTAAAAAAAAAATTCAAACAAAGAAGGGTATTTAAAAGTTAGAATGATATCAAGGTCTGACAACTATTCTTAGCTCTGGATGAGGGGAATCTTTTACTAACATGCTATCTTAATGTGTTTCTTTTTAAATGTAGATGTTTGTACAGTGAGTAGGCTTCTTCGGAGTCTGTTTTGAGGAATGTAGCAATACAACCAAAGTTCATGAGGAAAAATCAGTTTACCATACATGGGGCTGATTGCAGTCAAGGACTCTCAGATATACAGGGTAGTTTCTCACTGCTTCTATTATATATACACACAAATACACATGCATACAGTATAACCCCCCCCTTTTGAATGCAAACAAAAAGTAAGACGTTTTGAATCCATATTCCTCACTAGAGAAAAGTCAAGGAGCTCATTAATGACCACAATTAGTAGAGGAGCTGTTGCATGGCCAGTTGAATCTGATACTGTTGAAAAGCTTGCGTGAGATCACTGCAATTCTCAAGCTGGCCATCAACTGATTATATTAAGAGAGCAGATTAGAAAAGTGTCTTCATATGACCATCTCAATTGCTCAACAGTGAGAGTTTTGTCCATTCCAGGTTTCATTCCTTTCATGTAACTTCTGTGCTGCAACAGACAGCAGAAGCATTTAATGACAAATTAGAAATGACCCATGACTTCCTCCGCAACAACTCGGGCCGTGACTCCCTTACTGTCTTCTAACACTGCTATTTCCCCTCCCTGTCTTGCTTTTGTCATCTCTTAGTTGTAAAATGCTGATTTGCTTGTCCTCCTTCTGGTGATACTAAAAATTGTTTTTGTATTAATATCAAAGCCACATCGATGAAAATTTTAAGCTTTTCCTCTGGTTTTTTGTTTGTTTTTCTGGAATACCAGAGGTGGGGCATTTTGGGACCCCGAAAACTACACTTCTATTCCCTGTTCTGACTGAAGCTAGACCTCAAATCACTTTTGTGTCTCTATTTTCCCATCCTGTAAAATAAAGTTCATAGTATCAGCCTGTTATAACATATGTAGA
Organism: Xenus cinereus; assembly: GCA_025774025.1. Classification (NCBI taxonomy): domain Eukaryota; kingdom Metazoa; phylum Chordata; class Aves; order Charadriiformes; family Scolopacidae; genus Xenus; species Xenus cinereus. The sequence goes on along the minus strand of JAOXJK010000012.1, from coordinate 63,376,381 downwards.
CAGTTACTACTGAAATTGCTACAAGTCAGGGAATTAGTACAAGCTGCATTTATAGAAATATTTTAATTTTCAGTCTATAAGGCTTAATGAAGCATTTATGTTCATTCTTTCAAAAAAAAAAAATGCACAGGAAAAATTCTACCAAATCACCCTGCAAGTCAAATTTCCCAAATTATATTCAAGTATCAAATTGCCTTTGACGTTTAAGCAATAGTAAACAGAAATGTAAGTGTTGCCTTTCTAGGGAGAACTCAGTATGATTAAAGTCAGTTACTGGAAGTGGGTGAAAGCAAGCACTGTTGCACGGTAAATAGAACAAATGAGAACAGGAGGTTGCAGAACAATGTAAATATACACAGCGTGGCAAAATGCTCTTTGCGGCGTTACTTATTTCATTAGTCTTACCACTAACACTGAGAAATTATATATGCCACACTAGGCATTTACTGTGATATATTGGACATTATTCAATAAAAAATTAATTGTGCTGCCAGTTCAAAATGCTCCCATGAAACATCTTATGTTGGCATCAAGGATGCATTTGACAATCTTGAGACAGAAATGCCCTTTCACAAATATACTGTTGCCTACTTAAGTGACAAGTAGGATCAGGAAATGCATTGAGCTAGGAGGAAGAAAAGGAGGACGACTGAATTTAGGAACACTGGGAAGAGTTATCATTGCATACCCATAAGACAAGCATTGCAGAAAAATATAAAATTATATAGAACTTATTACTCCTATGTGATGCTGTAGGTCAGAGTTACAAAATCTCCAAAGAAAGGGTTTGAGACTATTTAAGCAAAAATAAAATCTTTTGTATAAAATTTTAAGACTAAATGAGAGATTACTGAAACTGTTACTTACCAGAAAACACTATCATTGTTGCCTACATTGAATTTTGAAACATAAATCTCTAGTTTAGGGAACTTGGGGTGAAATTCGGCCCAAAACAAACAAAACAAGCCAAAAAATAACTGAAAATTCCTAGGGTCTTCTCTGACATTTTTCACTTTGCTAGCATCCTTCTGTCTCAGTCCCAGTCTGATGCTCAGTCCAAGTATTTCAGGTTGACCCCTAAAGAAACTGCAGTTCTAATGAAGACAACAACATTTGGTAATAAATCACCCTGAAAGTGATGAGTATAATCTTATAGTTTATTTAATACAAGTGTTGTTTGGATATGAAATTCAAAATAACAGATTAGTAGAAGGATGGAGGAAGGCATGTGGAAGAAGAGAAAGGAGGTAACAAAAAAAGTCAAACATTGTTTGATTTCTAGCTGGTCCAGGGAGCAGCAGCAGCATATTTTTGAGTTATTGTCTCAATTTGTTTCATCTCCACAGCTGCCCTGAAGTCCACTGGCTTCTGCCTTCATTAAGAAATAACTTCAGCTGAGATTGACTTTCTGCTCGAAAATTACTGTCTATGCATTCAGCCTCGCTTCCCGATACTACCCTACTATTTGCCTTACAAAACAAGTTCCATAGCGGTCACAAAACCCGCTGTTTCCATGTCACATTTTCCCACCTTCAATGCCTTTACTTGAACTACATTCAAAGCCTCAGACAGACAGAAGGGCTTGCAACCACAGGAATAAGAGAAGTTCCATCTTCTTTTCTAATCTATCCCCCAAATTAATTCCCTGAATTATTCACGTCTTGTTTTCACTACTTCTTTCACTTCATACCTCTAACGTGGCAGTAGTCAGCTATCTCGCAAGCATTTGGGAATATTTGCAGCCATCAAATTGAAGGCAGTACAGAAGAGCAGAAGTGAAAGCGGTGCAACACTTGATCCTTTAAAACCGGACAGGTTGAGGGTGGTAGCTGGGGTCAAAGCAGCAAAGAAACAATTTTTCAAGATGGTAGGAGGAGGCTGCTGATCCCCTTCCAATAACAACAGCTTTGCTGTAATTTAACACAGAAAAGGAATGACGATTTATACATTGAGCCTTTGGAAAAAGTATAGCTTTTGTCCTGCTTAACAATTAATCAAATGCTAAAAAGCACCTTGACAGAGCTGCCTGCCCTCACAGCAGAAACTTCATTAATACAAGAGGCATCAACACTGTGCAACACCATTCAAAACCACGTGCGGCAAGTAACCAAAGGGGAGAGGAGATTAGTCTGCGACCAAGCCAAATGGAAGGCTCTTAAATGAAAATAAAGTGAAGAAAAAGCTGACAAACCCCAAAAGTCTCCCCACTTCGTGAACTGACACTCTCATAAAATCTAGGCGGCCAGCTGGAATGCAGCTTTGCAGGCAGCTTCTCCACCTCCACTGGGAAACACTAGTTGCAGTTCTTCAATGCATTCTCTCATGTCAAATCATTTGCATCCAGCAGCATATTAATAATGCAGTCTCAAATATTACAACTGAGGTTATTATAACACTCACAGAGACCGAGGGGCGAGCTTGCATTTCTCAAAAGGAAATATTTCACTTCCCCTGCTGGATGGCTTTCAACTACCCTACTCTCTTCCTACCTCCAAAATCCTGCAGAGTTTACAAGTCTTTTCCCTGTAACTTCATAATTCACCTGTCTATTCCTGCCTCAATATTTCTCCTCCTCCCTTCCAAACCAACAGTAATTATACACTGCCAGAGCCACCATCACCTTCTGTACGTCAGCACGAGACACCGAGTTAAAAGTTCATCTTACGCCAAGGATGGGTCCTTGGGGTTAGGAAAAGCTTATTATGATCACAGAAAATGGATCAGGAGAAAATTAAGATGAGAAGAGACATCAGGGGGTATCTAGTCAGTTTATATCTGCTGTATTGTCCTTCCATGACTCACTACAGAAGAGCCTGGTTCCATCAACTCGATAAGCTCCTCAGATGTATTGACAGGCTGCTATTAGGTCCTCATGAAGTTCTCTCGTTTCCAGGGTCCACAAGGCCCAGTCCTTCAGCTTCTCCTCATGGAAGAAGGGCACCAGCCCTGACCATCCTGAGGGGCCCCTGCTAAACTTACTGCAGTTCATCAACATCTTTCTTGTATTTGAGGTGGGTCAGGAAGACAGGACTCTAGATTGGGTCTAGGGACCCTTTGGAGAGGGATAACCCCTTCCCTCAATCTACTGGCTATGCTTCCACCTGGTTCAGTCTCAGGTGACTCCCATGCTTCCTCATATGGGGCTTTCTGCTCTTCATCAGCAACTAAGGCACTGGACCTACCCTGCTGTTGCAGATCTGCAGGTGGAGAAGAAGCCACTCTCCTGGTGCCAAAAGTATCAAGCTTCCAGTCTTCATTGTAGGAGTCTCTCTTTACCTCAAAACCAGCTGCCTCTCCTCTGTGCAGTAGGGAGTTCAGGCTCTCATCTCCACAGGGTCTCCAAAGATCCTGCTCAACTGCTTTCTCATCTTTCCTGATGGTGCACATCAGCTGACCTCCTCCAGACTGACATCAAATGTGGTGACCCATCTCAATCAGTACACACCTCCTGCAGGCAAGGACATCATCTTCCTCTGCCCTAGCCTCAGTGAGAGGCCCTGAGCACCTCCACATCCCCAGCCCTGTAGGGCTTCCTTGGGAGCTCCCTCAGGGTACAGGCCTCTGCTGAGGGGTAGTGCTCCAGCAAAATGCTGGAGACCATGCCCTGTGACACTCAACCTCTGTGGGTGCTGAGTCCCATGCTGTCAAGCAGAGTCAAGCCACCAGGTTTAGTCAAGCAGGTACAAACCAGCACCAACAGCAAACAACAGCCACAGCAGCATCCAGGACACCCTGTGTGCCCACAGCTCTGCTTGCAGCCTTCCTACATGGCTGTGCTCCTTAAGACTCACCTAAATAGTAAATGGAGACCAGCACAGACAGCTGCTTCTCCAGCTTCACCACACACACCTGGCAGGTCCCTTTTTGGCCAACCTGCAAGCCTCCCCATACTCCTCTCAGCCATGTTTCACTTAACTCCCACATGCTCCCCTCACAGAAAAGTACCTACAAAACCTACAGTTTCTAGATCATGACAGCAAATACAACAGCCAGTCTTTCCTCCGGTATGCTAAAATCCCTAAGCTTCTCTGTCTCTAATGCTTTCCTTTCCTGTGTTGTCCTCCAAGTTTGTAGAACAAATAACCATTAGGTAAGTGGTGGGTCCCTAGTAATATTTTGCCCATGGATTTCTTCAATCTCACAAGCAACTGCAAATACCAGTCTTGTCAAAATGAGACAGTGCCAACGTTTAGCTCTGAACAAGCAGGCATCTGCCTGGGAATACACCTGGCTGGAAGACACCCATGTGAGCTCGTGAAGGTAGGCTGCTATCCAAATCACACTTTTCCCACTTCGTATGCGCACAGTTCTCCCCTCAAGTTGGTGCCAATGGAACTGGATGGACCAGCAGCTACAGCAGAAAAAAAACCCAAACCTTCCACAACCAGAAGAAATACCTCCCTCACCTCCTGGCTCCTTCCTGACACCTGCAAACCTTTCCTTTCCAGCGTTCTCTCTCATCTTGAAAAATTTATTAAAGGAATGAAAATTATGGCAAAAGTGAAATCCAATAAACTGTGACCTGTTGGGGAAATTTAGATAATTGTGAAGGAGACATTTTCCATTTTCCCAATAGAAACCCAGCTCTTGCTTCTAGTCCTGAAACAAAATGAGAGCTAAAAATTACTTTCAGCTTTTAGGTAGAATTTCGGACTTTCCAAATGAATTTTTCCCCCTCTGTTTCTTTGAGGACTCCATACTTGCAAAGGATATCTAACTTTGCCTAACAGACACAAAGTATTGCTCACAGAGAGCTGAAAATAGGTATTTTATTTCAAAAATTCTATCCTGGAGAATAGTAGAGTAGTAAAATATCCTATAGATTGGCCAGCATTTTATTTTTTTTTTTTAAATACTCATTAATTTTATTTTGGGTTACATTAAAGCTCTATACCATACTGAGTTAATATATTTTTCCATACTTAAAAAAAAAAATAATCATTGAATAAAAGCTTCCAAAAGGGACTTAAGTTCTGTTCACAAAATGTAAAGTCTCCATCCAGCAGTGAGATGTGGAGCTGGGTACTGAAGATGAAAAAAGAAAAAAAAAGATAAAAGCTTCTCTGGAATCCCCATGACTCCGAAGAGGCACTCTAACTCTCTAACTGAAACTGTTCAAGTCTTTAGAGGTATCTGCTAAACCTGCTCAACTTAGTAATAATAACTGCATATAGACAACAGGAAAAAAAAAACATCATACTGACAAACTGGAGCAAGTTTAGCACAAGGCAATCAGGATGGTTGAAGACAGGAGCACTTGCCCTGTGAGAAGAGGCTGAGGGACCAGGGCTTCTTCAACCTGAGAGGGAGATGGCTTCAAGAGGACCTAGCAGTAGCCTGTCAATATCTCCAAGGAGCTTATCAAGAAGATGTAGCCAGGCTCTCCTGTTGTGACTTTTGGGAGGACAAGAGACAGAAGATACAAATTGATTTGAGAGAGACTCAGACTGGATATAGTGAGAAACCTTTTCCCATGAAGGCAGTGGTGTAGGACAGGTTGCCCAGAGAGGCTGAGCAGTCTCCATCCTTGGAGGCTTTCATGACTCAACTGGATGAAGCCAGATCTGACACCACATCTACCTCTGCTTTGAGCTGTGGACTTGACTAGATCCCCAGCAGTCCCTTCCAGCCTGAACAGGTCTGTTGTTTGATGAATGAGTGGTATGCAAGTTGGGGCAACCCACTTGGCATAGTCTTTGTATCCAATGAATATTCACCCACTGCTTATTCAAAGGAACAGACAGAACTAGACAATCATGCTCCTGACACTCACTTGGGAGGTAGAAAACCTGGATTCAAATCCCACCTCTGAACAAAACAAAGAAAGATTTGAATCTTAGCCTTTCCATTAAAAATAAAGGCTTAAAAACTCTTAAATTTGCTTTAAAGTAACTCACTTCTAGCTAAAATAATTGTTTCATTTTAACTAAAGCAGATGTCTGCAGCTTAGCAAAAGAAATATAAAAATAAGATTTCAGTTTCACCCGGATTTTAAATTTTTCAAAATCACTGATCCAAAGCTAATAGATCATTCACACAGCTCCAGATAGATTAGGACAAAGAATGCTAGGAAAAAACTGATTTTTAATATTTCTGTAGTGATTTTTTCATGTTTGGCCAAGTTACATGATCTGTAGGCATACTCTCCCAAAAGTCCGCATGAAGGGATAGGTCTGTTCCTTTCATTCTGAATAGCAGTTAACGTAGAGAAAGAGAAGATGAATACTAGAAAGAGGAGATCATAAGTCAAGATACATTGAGGAACATCATCTTGAGTTTATATTAACTAAACTCTTACGCATATAGACTCTCCCTACATGGTATTCCATGCTATTGATGAAAACATTGAAAAGGAATACAGGAAGCAGGATAAGAAAGGTATCAAGCAGCCACAAAACTTCATTTTTTTTTAATGTTCAAGATTAACTGAATACACTTCTTAGGCATGATTTCCAATAAATATCGAAGATAAAATATACACTTGCTTTTCAAGTAGGAGAGAAACTGAAATGTCTCTGCGAAAAGCACAGATTGTTTCCCACTATTGTTACTGGACTTCAGGTATATCTGTTCTCCTATAATTAATAACTCTATTGACATCACATTTAATTGGTATTCTTATTTTGCCAATGGCCTACTGAAGACTTATCATATTAATTAGTGGTAATGAGACAGTTCTAACCACCCACTGTCATTAATTTCTTAAATATGTACAATAAGATGCACACTAATTGTGACAGGTAATTGGTACCTGCCCACATTCTGCCTCCTTTAAAATTGCTCTGAAGTAGATCTAAGAGTTAATCATCATAAAACTGTACTTTTTACACTGATGAAGTACAGCCTTTTCAAGCAACACATTTCTGAATTCAAGCTGAAAAGGCAGAATGTGCGTGTAGACTTCCTAACTTACAGATCTAGTTATCCAACCAGAAAGGCTAGAGGATTTTATCCAGTTATACGTTTTGCTGATACTCACTTAAGACTTCAGACCAAAAAATAGTAGTCCCAGAATCACAGAAACGCCTAGGTTGGAAGGGACCTTTAAGATCATCTAGTCCAACCATCAACCTAACTCTGACAAAAAAAAAAACAACACAAAAACCAAAAAACACACCAACACAAAAACAAATT
>JAOXJK010000012.1:63357115-63369147 GCA_025774025.1 Xenus cinereus | reverse complement strand
TATTTAAGAAACGTGTAGACATGGCACTTCAGGGCATGCTCTAGTGCCCGAGATTGTTGGGTTGTGTCTGTTTGTGGGTTTTGTTTTGTGTTTTTTGTGTTTGTTGGGTTTTTTTTGTTTGTTTTGTTGGGGTTTTTTTTGGTGGTTGGACTCAATGACCTCAAAGGTCCCCTCCAACCATGAAGATTCTGTGATTCTGTGATTTCCCTAATGTCCATGTGCTACAGGAGACAGCTTGTGCCCCGGTTCACTCAGCCTGACTTCCACCTAATTCCTCATGCCTAGTGTTTTCAATTAACACCTCTGAAGGCCTGCAGCCAGCCAAGAGGAAATATCAGGCAGAGAAACTGGGGCAAAAGTCAGACCAACTGAACCAAGGCATTAGTCTTTTCGGGTTTTCCCATCTCTGGATTCTGGTCCTAAGGGGCGGCTGCAGAGTGGCCCGTGCCACTCAAGTCATTGAAAGCCAGAGCTGACAGTGCATCCAAAAGTTAATGCCGCCATCCAGCGTGACCTGAACAGACTGGAGAACTGGTCAGAGAAGAACCTAATGAGGTTCAACAAGGACAAATGTAGGGTCCTGCACCTGGGGAGGAAGAACCTCAGGCACCAATATAGGTTAGGGGTGGATCTCTGGAAAGCACTACTGAGGAGTAGGACCTGGGACTCTTGGTGGACAGCAAACTTTCCATGAGCCAGCAATGTGCCCTTGTCGCCAAGAGGGCCAATGGGATCCTGGGCTGTCTAGGGAAGAGTGTAGCCAGTAGGTCGAGGGAGGTCATTCTCCCCCTCTACTCTGCCCTGGTGAGGCCACAACTGGAATACTGCATCCAGTTCTGGGCTCCCCAGTTCATGAGAGACAGGGAACTACTGGAGAGAGTCCAGTGGAGGGCAACTAAGATGATTAAGGTATTGGAGCATCTCCCTGATGAGGAAAGGCTCAAAAAGCTGGGGTTCTTAGGCTGGAGAAGAGAAGGCTGAGGGGAGACCTTATCTATGCTTACGAGTACCTAAAGGGTGGGTTGAAGGATGATGGATCCAGACTCTTTTCAGTGGTTCCCAGTGACAGGACGAGGGGCAATGGGCACAAGCTGGAACATGGGAAGTTCCATTCAAATATGAGGAAAAACTTCTTTTGGGTGAGGGTGGCAGAGCCCTGGAACAGGCTGCCCAGGGAGGTCATGGAGTCCCCTTCTCTGGAGACCTTCAAGCCCGGGGAGTTGGACAAGATGGTCTCTAGAGGTCCCTTCCAACTCCAACAATGCCATGATTCCGTGTTTCAAAGAAAACATTTGGAAACCTTGATTCCTGTGTCCTATCTCTATTTCAGAATCAAAATACTTTCTTTTAAAGGGAATTATTAAACTTAAAAAAATCATGTAGGGACATACATCAAAAGTGACAATCCATCTTGTTAAAATATTTGCTCCTTTCATTTTACAAGGACAATTTTCTCAATACCAGCTAAGCTGGAAAAAAACCCAAACCGAAATTCCACATTTTTTCCTTATCAGAATATCCCAGTTGGACCTGAATGAAGAGCCACGATTTAAGCCAAGAATTCACATGCTCAGCATGCACCCTTGAGAAATCATGTTCTGTTTGTTACAGCAGGACTAATCGAGGTGAAATTAAGCTATATTCAGTGTAAGGTGTACACTCACACACACACTTATTTCTATGAAAAGAACTGATCTATGTCTCTTTTTCATGAAACATTTTCTTCTTGTATTTTGTGGTTACTGATGACTGTGCGAGCCACAATCTACCTCCACAGCACGTTTTAAACAGGATTTTGCTCGGCCGTGGAAAGACACAGGGAAATACTCATCCTGCAAAATCTCCCCGGAAACACAACCAGCTCTTTCAAATGGAAAAGCCACTTTTCTGTCTTAATTAAAGGTTTCAGGAGCATTCAGGGAGATTTAGTCTAAAGAACTAGAAAGCATAAAACTCCTTCGGTGGTTGCATAAAGAGATCTAAATCGGTACGGGAAGGGACTTACCTGCTGTTTGTCTTTGACCCCTCGGACGGGGTATATCGCCGTCCTGACGGCGTTTGTCAGCGTGGCAGCCCCGACTGCACTCCCGTTCCCCAAAGGAGACACCCAGAGATTGAAGAGGACTGTTTTTTTCAGAAGTTTCCCAGTACACAAGCACGGAGCAGGGGGAACCAGGCAGGTCCCGGCAGCGCTGCGGTGCCCCACTAAACATAAGCTTTTTTGTGTGTCTGTGAAAACCCACCACAATCTAAACAGCTCTGAAAATCCAGGCCAAAGCAATTTGCTGAAGGTCACCTTCACCTAAGAAGGTCTGAGAGAATGAAACGCAGAATCGGGCACAACTCTCCACGTCCAAAGGAAAAAGCTTAACCTTTTGGCTATCTTTTTATCTGTATCACTACGTTGGGATAGGTACAAATTACACACAAATCACAACCCAACACCACCAGGAGCTGGTAAAACAAGCAGAGAAACCTGCATCCAGCATCCCTTTGAGGTGTACCTTTGCATTCTGCCTTAGCTGCCACCAGCCCCACCAGCAGGAGCAGAGGCACACTCAGACCGACCTCCATCCCTGAAGAGGGGACATTCCCTGGGGATACAGGGACAGCCTCTTGGGAAAGAGAGCTTTATATATCCAACCTGAACCTCCCCTGGCACAACTTGAGGTCCTTTCCTCTTGTCCCATCGCCTGTGACTTGGGAGAAGAGACCAACCCCCCCTGGCTACACCCTCCTTTCAGGGAGTTGTAGAGATCAATAAGGTCTCCCCTCAGCCTCCTTTTCTCCAGGCTGAACAACCCCAGCTCCTTCAGCCTCTCTTCATAAGACTTACTCTCCAGACCCCTCACCAGATTCGTTACCCTTCTCTGGACCTGCTCCAGCACCTCGATGTCTTTTTTGTGGTAAGAGGCCCAAAACTGGACACAGTACTCAAGCTGGGGCCTCACCAGTGCCGAGTACAGGGGGACGATCACCTCTCAGGTCCTACTCGCCACACTGTTCCTCATACAGGCCAGGATGCTGTTGGCCTTCTTGGCCACCTGGGCACATTGCTGGCTCATGTTCAGCCTGCTGTTGACCAACATTCCCAGGTCCTTTTCTGCTGGGCAGCTCTCCAGCCATTCTTCCCCAAGCCTGTAGCGCTGCAAGGGGTTGTTGTGACCCGAGTGCAGGACCCGGCACTTGGCCTTATTGAAACTCATCCCATTGGTCTCAGCCCATCAATCCAGCCTGTCTCTTGGGTTTAAATGAGTTTGGGGTCAAAATATTCTACCAGGTATGAGAAGCAGCCTCGCGCCTAATTAGACAAAGAAGAAACAGCTATAGCACTGGTGGTAAAGGCATTTACCAAAGAAGGGACTTCAGACCCCTTGGCCTGAAAGACAAAGAAAATGGGATTGAACCTGAATATTTCCACCATAGAAAACTGTTCCTCACATCTGCTCAGGGCCAGGCAGAAAGCATCTCTGTCTGCTGGAGCTCCTCCCCTTGCTGTGATTTGGTTACGCACAGACAAAAGGAAAACCCAGAACGGGACAAACCTTCAAACCTGGGGTTAAAACTCTTGCTCTCATTCGTTCTTTATATAAATATTGATTTATTCATAAGTTTAACTTATACTGTAAATATTTTAAAAACAGGAACAGCTCCCCATCCCCCTCTGATTGTCATTGAAATTCGCCATTGATAACCAGCGGGGGTGAGTCAGCGCGGCAGGGACAGCAGTCTATTACGGATGCTCGCTGTGACCTGATGGTGCCTCAGGGAACCGTGAGGGAAATTAATCTGACAGACGCAGACTCCACTCCACATTGCCACAGCCAACACAGCCTAATAAAAGCAGGCAGCTGGATGTAGTGACTGAGAGATGCACAAGGAAAAGGGCATCCTCTGCGTTCATCCATGGTCAGTCAGAAGGCATATAATATTTGAAGGACTGTAAACTCTGCAGTGGGTAGGGGTTGGAAGGAGGAGAGGGAGAAAGAAAAAGGAAGAGACCTTATGCATAATTAGTCTCTGCCACTAATCAGATACAGCCTTCTGTGTATCCTCAGTCCATTTCCCTTTGCAAGCAACTCATTTTTAATGTAATGTAAACAGTACTGTGCTCCATCTATTTTTAGATGGTGGGAGATGGGAACAAGGTGATGCACAGCAAGAGGAAACTTGATGCAAAAGCCACGTTCTTCAGTCTGCACAAGAGGAAAAGCATTTCTTATGTGTAAGATGACTGGCAGGAAAATGGTGGTTCCAACACGCAACATCCTATCCGTGTGTGATTTGAAATTACTTTTTTTTTTTGCAGTTTGCTGCTGCACTGGATTAAAATACGAGTCTGAGTCTACAAGTGTATTGCATCTCCAAGCACATTCCTCTCCTTGCAAAGAATCTTTGCAAGCAGGAGGGATATGGCCCATTGAAGTGAAATATCCACACAAGGCTTTCTACAACGTAAGTCCCTACATCACGTAAGGGTCATGGAAAATGAGTTACAAGTTGCTGGGCAAACTCTGAGAAAAGGACTTCCCGCATCGTTAGATCTGCCAGCTAAGAAAGGTTCATAGTTGGAGCATACACTCCTGTTCCCGACTGTCATCTTCAGCAACTCCATTCACATGATGTACAGTACCTGAGCACAGCTCAAGCATGCATGAATAAAGATGGTAACATCAAGCCCTAAGCAAGAAATAAACATGCATACAACAATTTTCTAGATGATGTCCATGTTCCCTAGTCTTAAATAGGCCTGTACGCATGTTTAAGATGATACTTTGAAGATACAGCTCATTTATTCTGACCCACAAGATATGTAGTTTCTAATGAGTCACACCTTTGTGTTCATACTTACAGTATTTGTAGGCATTTGTCAGCCTAATGAAGTCAGTTTTTAAAGTTAATTGTGCCTAGGAAGCTGGTTTTTTCACCACTTTGTTTATTTTGTGCCAGTAGGGTCCAAACAGGCTGAATAAAAGCAAGTTGAAGATTTTGCCCACTCTTCTAAAACACACGTGGGAGTCTCAGTGCCGAAAGACCATGACCATTTTCACATGCTGTCTTAAAGAATTATTACTGCTTATAGTACAAACAGATAGATAGTTACACTGAAGTATGCCGTGGTCCTGCTTGCAAAGGCTAAGAAACAGAGCAGCGGTGGACTTCAGTACTGTTTCCACCAATCCCCATCCAAAGGTTAGCAGGTGAATCTCTCACAGCCAAATCATAAGCATATGGATAAGAGGAGAGGACCACCAGCCTCTTCTCCCCCCACACTTTAACCCTTTCTTTGCCTCTGTGGAAATGACTTGGAAAGATATTGATACCAGTTGCTTGAGCAGCATTGAATGTCTTCTCCAGAGAAAGACACAGGGACCTTATGTCCCATAGTCAATGGGACCACAACCTCTCACCAGTCTGTGCTGCTCCTACACCCTGCGCCTCAGCAATTTCTCTCCTTACTCAGCACATCTTGTCTCCTGCTATGGCTGTTATAGAAAGACAGATTCTCTAACTCTCTAAATTACTGACCTTCAACTGTCTTTTTCAGCTCGGTCTTCTCCATTGCTGAAAGGTCTTCATGAAATGTGAGGAAGTTCATGAATCACCTACAAGCCTCTTTACTTCCATGTCTTTGTCAAACCAGGACAGCAAGGCCTTAGGGAACTGTATTCTTTAAACAAAATATCTTCATGTCCTTGATTTATTAACATAAATAAATCCATTATCTTTAAGACTATTTTCAATAATGATGAATGTCAATTAATTAATTCTCAATCAAGACCAGAGTTTTCACAAGCCAGCTCCTTCAGTAAATAATTCTGAAGAGTTGCATTGCAACAAAACTTTTTCTTGGCATTGTAGACTCATGTTTCCACACATTAGTGCCACAAGATATTTTTTTTTAAATACTAGGAATTTCAACATACAAACTTAATTGATAGAGCTGACTTCAAATAAAGTACAGTCAGAAAGTATCTACCTCTGATTTCTTTGCATAATCTTAGCTTCAGGATTGCAACTCAGAACCTCGCTGACCAAGGCAAAGCAAAGAAGCCTCTGAAAAGGAGACTGTAGATTCACATCTTGACTCTAATGCTAATGAATGCTGTGTTAAAAACTGATTCCAAAGTCTGATTCAAGAAAGGAGTTTAATTCCTTTTTTATTACTCGGCACAACACAGAATATGTACCGGTTGGTGAAACCAGGACAGAGTCAACAAACCCAGAGTTCTGCCGCTGCACACAAAGAAGATGATGAACATGAAGCCAGTATATTTTAATGAAATGGATGGCCATTCAGAACTCTTCAGTGTGCTTATTCACACCATCTTATCTGAAGCAAAGAATTCTAACATTCTCTGTATGTCAGAAGTGACTGAATATCACCGCATTATCATTCACCAAGTCCTCTCAATACATATGAAAAAAGACATCAAGATCTGTCCAACAAACATGATGGTTTTTCCCCTCAACTATTAATTATAATGGCCTACAACTGAAAAACAAACCTCATGTATAGTTATAACACAATGGTTAAAAAAAAAAAAACTCAACCCCTGAAGACTGTCTATGTCGCTACAATCCAAGTAAGCTGGAAGGACAAAGAAATTAAGATCAGACTAAGCTGAGGTATAGAGCATGCAATAAAAAGTGCCACTGTAATACCTTAGGCAGGACATTTGGATATATTTTTTTAAATCGTGCTATTTGATTCAAAACCAGTAAGCACTGTTTATGTTTTAAGGAAAGATTATAAACCTCTGAAGTGATCTCTTGTAAGTAAGAAACTTAGTATGTTCTTCTTGGATAAGTGGTATTCTCATTGATCTGCTCAGACTTCTTAGAAACTGTACAAAAAAGTAGAAAGCTTCCTTGAATTTTAGTATCAGATGACAGAAAACTCAGGAAACAGTGCGATCATAGCTGTTGCATTATCCTGGGCTACATTCAAACTGGGTTTGGAAGTGGACATCTCCAATTTTGAACTCAGCACCCAACTTTGGCCAATGGAGCATCCTCACCAGTTGGCATCTTTTCCAGGCTGCAGTGGGTCTCCATTTCAGTTCCACACCGCTGAAATAACACACACCTACTAATACAGGATGCTATGTATGGTTTTCACAATTCCTGTTCAGGCATGGATCCGTGGTCAAGAATTTCCAGAGATGTAAAAAGATTTTGAGTGCTTGCAGACCAAAACTCTTCAGCTTGAGGGGTTTTGAAGAGGCAGAGTATTCGGAAAGCACTGAGCATCTATCTGGCCTTGAAAACTCAGGCCAGGCTTTCTTCTCAGAAATTCTGGGCTTTTCCTAGGAGTGTGTGTGCAGGTGCATACTCCTAAATAGTCATATACGCATTTGCATAATACACATCTATAAATTCATAGATATTTTTCCAGGAAGAAATTGCAATTCTCAAAGTTTTTATCCAGAGAGAGGTCATTTCTTACAATGTATTGTCAAGTTTCATGATAATATAACAGGTGCTTGTTATAAGCAGTTTATCATACAAATATATTTTCCATGTATATATTTTATTTTCCTGGAACTGTCAGAGTCAGTTATTTCCCATGAATACAAAAAGAAGGGATTAACAAAGCAGTCAGAATAAACCCTAGTCTCACAGCTTCGGCTGTCCAGCAAAGCCCACAGGGTTTCATTATCCCATGAGAACAGGCTGGTTTTATTTTGTAAACACCTCCAACCCCAGACCTGAAACAGGTAAAATACAGCCCAAGGCTGACTCCTCTTTGCAGCTTTGAAGATGAAATTTTAGGTGCCAAGGCCTTAACAACTGGCCACCAGCACTGTTTCGTGAGCGTTCTAGCAAACAGTCTGGCAGCTCACACAGACCCTTGAAACCTCAGCTCTGGAGACAAAAGCAGAATTTCCCGTTTCTGCTCTTACTTTACTTCCAACTCTCTTCATTTTATGTTAGACCCATCCTTTACCAGGAACCTTGTTCTCTTGCTCCCCTAGGCTTTAATCAATGCAGTGCAATACAGGAGGAATAACAGTGAAGAAAGAGAGGTGCTGATGGCAGTTACTGGGCATGCTGAAGCACTACAAGCCAAGCTATCATCGCAATGTGATGACAGAGCGCTGTTTTATACAGCAAGTACTTGGAAAAAAATAAGAACACATTATTTCAATTTAGATGTTGGAAAAATTGAGATTTTAAAGCCTATTTCAAAAGAATTTCAATCCATTTCTGGAGCATGTTCTGGGAAGGCCTCTTCTTTAAAAGCTAGTTGTCCTTAGCCACCCTACAATGACCTTAGCAAAGAGCTAGCGGGCAAAACATATGTATGTGGTACTGACTGAAAAGGCAGTGCAATGTAAACTGATGAGTCAAGTAAGGTGAGTCTGAAAGGGCTCAGAGGGTTGTCTCTCACAGGAAAGAAAAAAAAATAAAAAATAGCAAGAAGTCCATCCTTTGAACCTGCTGCCAGACAGTTACAAGCTGAAATTCAAGGTGATGACCACTGATTCCAAAACCATATTGCTGCTTCACCCCAAATTACAAAAAGGCAGCTTATTCAGCTCTGACAGATTATGAACTGTAGTAGCTCAGTAGTTCGGCTAATCACTCCAGCATTAAAATTAATTCACTGTAGATGAATAGCCTCTCTAAAGCATCAGGCTCAGGACTGCTTTTACCAGAAGTGGATGATTAGCTTGATCCCTCTGCAAAGGCCTAAGGTGCCCTTATACAGGGTTCCTCCTGATCCTCGAATTTATAGTCATAAACCAAACCCATCACGCATCCTTCCCGCCGCAGGAGGACGGGCTCCATAGCAACATTTAGTCACCAGATGGCACTAGTACAGAAACGAAGAGGCATGGACAACCACATCACCCCCAATGCCAAAAGATAAAACCACTCTAGGATTTATCTGTAAATATTTATTTGAAAATCAAAACCTGAAGGTAATTAATGTTCTGAAATCCTCAGCTAGCGGGAGTTGCAATGGTTTCTGATATTTAAATAAATACAGATAAGAAACTTAGTTCTGGCATATCGAAGCAGAGTACATCCCCATAGTAGAGGTATCTACAAATCTGAGGAGACATCAGAAGTGAGGGATGCATCCCTCCCTCTCCACAACTCCCTTTTTTTTTTTTAGCTGCAGGATAATAAATTCTGTCAAGGATATTCTGTTCAAGGATTCTCCCCTTAGAGATTATTATTGGCTCTGAAAACAGTCAGTGTAGTTCAGCTAAACTCTCCATCCTCTTGTTCTTACAACAGGTTGAAGGTGGGATTGCATTTCCATGTAGGATTGCCACCAGTTGGAGAATGGACTGCCCGAGTTAGTTTGCAAACCCAAATACATTCATTCAGCGTTATTTGTTGGGATTCAACCCCAGAGATGTCATTTTGGGACCCACCTATTCTTGTGTATTAACTTTTCCCTTAGGGTTCGAGAGTCAAATCACCCTTCCACGTGACCCAAATAATACATACACTTCTCAGTTAACTAATATACCAGCTTTAAAGCTCTCCTCCCAAAGGACTGACGTATAAATATTCATTAAAAATGCTCGTGTTATTTGGGAATAGTCAGATTGAGACATGGCCAGAACACACATTAAGCTATTGACTAAAGGCAAGTGCAACATCTTGTGCCTAGCCTGGCAATCAGCTAGAAATACATTGTTTACCCCTTGCAATTGAGGTTGTTTCTGTACAATTTCTCTTCAGAGTGTAGAGTTTAACACTTGAACATCACACACTCCACAAACACGTAAAATAGAAAAATGAATATGGCTCACTAAATATTGAGAGAAAACAGACCTTATAATGTACAAAAAAACCTGGCAGACTAGTTTATGGGACTCAAGCAAGCGTGAAGCATAGCTTGCTGAAATATAACAGTTGTGTATCCCCCATCTTTTCAAGGTGGAAAGTTGTATAATTTGTCTATGAAAACTAGTGTTAAAATATATCAATGAGGTCAAGAGTTAGAAGACTTCAGAGAAGTTACATAACCATCTAATCCTAATAAAAATACACAAAACTACATGCAATAGGAAAAAAAAAAACCTACCCAAGGATGTTCATATTACTCAGGGCGTAAGCCACCTTCTGAAAAAAATCTAGAAGAAATTCAGATCACTCTGTTATCTCATAATTGCCTGCATTTAATTCCACTTAAGCATCAGCCATTATCAGAAATAACATAACCTGAACCTTTAATGCAATTTCCATGTTCTCGCATCCCAGCCTCTCTCTAGCAGAGATTGCAAAGCAAAAGGAGAATAACATGTAGCCATGCAGAATGAGAGTAGCAACTGTCAGCACTTACATTAGTAATAAATCCTTAGAAGGCAACAACCGTTTAGAGACAAAAACCAGCAGTTTACCTATCAGACAGCATGCACAAGCTGACTTCAACACATCCATATTCTAGGTCCTTCATTTTTTAGGTTTCTAAACAGTTGGCACTAACTTTGAAGCATACAAGTACAGTAAGACAGTAGTTTGTAGCTTTCTGTTTAATCTACATAATATTAAGTATATGAAAGAGCAAAAAGGAAGGCTCACTCAGATTATCAAAAGCTGACTGAAACAGCACCAAAAAAGGCCAGTAGGTTAAAGAAAAGAAAAAAACAACAGAAGTGAGGGAAAACCTGAGCAAGAAGATGAAAACAAGTGAAGGTCACTGTGGTGACATTCAGATTGTAGGAGGTATTTTCTACTTTGACTATTACTACTAGAATGAAAGTGTACTACCCACCACTCAAGAGAAAAAATAATAATATTAAAAAAACACCAAGAAAACCCAGCCAAACGCCCACCCACCCCAAAACACCACACAAGCAAAAACATTGGCCCTGTGAATATGTCTTGAATGCACGAGTCCAGAAACAATTAGGTTGACTCACACAGTATAAGAGAAGTGAAAGCACTTTTGGGTCTGACCAGGTCTGAAGAGAAGTCAACCCAGGGGGAAAAAAAAAAAAGAATAGTTTTACAAGAAAAACTTGGGCCCCTTTTTCCTCGTTTCTCAATGGATTTGGCCCACCGAGAGGGAAAAAAACCCCATCTCAGTACTTCAGAGAAGTAAGAAAGAAATAATAATGGAGGATGGAGCAGGAAAGAGAAAAATGAGAGGTAAGAGTTCATTTTCCTACTAGGATTTGGTGAGGGCAGTTAATGTACTTTTGAACATTACATGGGAAAAATACTTGGCATAATTGAATTCACTTTGAGCTTGTTAGCCTCAGGAAAGTAGCTAATTCCCAAATTGATTATAATGGGAAATTGACTGGTTTGTGCCTGGGTTTTTGCATGTTTGTTTTGATACCCACTCTAAGGGCAGGAAAACCAGATTTTGCTTCAAAGCCTAACACTCATTTAAAAATTGGTGGAAAGATGTAATCCTTGTTAACCATTTTCCTTTGTGCGTTACTGAAAGGGTTTTACATATGCTATGCTATAAAAGGCAATAGAAGGCAATAAAATAATACTCATACTAGATTTAAAAGGGGAAAAAAAAAAAAAAAAAGTAGTTTTTCCAGCTACCTTCAGCTCTTGAACGAATCAAAATGTATTCTCAAGATCTGACTGGATATCCCCCCCCACCCCACTTACAGCTCGTTAAACCTGCCCTTTCGAAATGTTGCAGCAGCCGAAGCAAGAGGCGACGCAGAGAAGATAAAACGCACCCGTTCTCCAGCAGGCTCCAGGCTGCCCAGCCAGCTCCTCTGACGGCATCCGCAGCCCCACGCTCCGACAGGAAGGGTCAGGCACGCTAATGATCGGGGCGGGCACGGATACAAGGAGAATTGGGCACCGTTTGGAGGCAAAACCATTTTACCCGGGCATTTATATCTAGGGTCCAGATTGCTGAAAGATGTGGGTTTAGTGTCCTTGAACACGTAGGTTTTTCTTTACATTCGGAAGGGGGTCAGATTTAGAATGGTATGTGTTGCCTTCATTGTCCCTGTGATTGGAATATCACTTGTTTACTGACCCTCTGAGACAGGAAGACTTAGAGAAAAGCAAATGTAATACAGAATTCCCCC
>JAOXJK010000012.1:63318646-63344988 GCA_025774025.1 Xenus cinereus | reverse complement strand
AGATTTAAAAAATTTCTTAAGAAGAGATAAAAAAAAAAAAAAAAGAAAAAAAAAAACTTACAAAGGTTAGTGGAGTGGAACAAGACATGAAACCTTTTATCAACACTCCTCTGTTTCTGTAAGTCCAATTACATCTCTTGGCACTGTGGGTATTTCTCAGATACAGTGCTTTCACACAGCATTTTATTTACAGCAAATACAACTACGCTTGCGGATTAATTTGCTGGGTAAAGATTTCACATGTGAGATTAGCTAGCATTCTTCCAATTATTCTGGTCCTTGCACACCTAATATATTCCCAGTGATATTTATGTGGTATAAGAATATTCCACTTTATTTCCTTGCAGAGAAACCACCTGAAAGGGGGAAAATAAATCACTTTGTCACCAGTTCAATGATATGTCCTGATTTTATGTGGTATGTAATTGCTTATATAGTAATTTCTTTACATTATAAACATTTAAAGATCACACAGAGCTACTACAGTGAAAACATTTTTAAGCATTAATGATGAAAATGGAAGAGAGTTCAAACAATTCTCAAACACAGAGATTTTCCCTTCTGTTTTCCAAAAGCATTTTTGACTTAGGGCCATCACATTTGAACTCGTCCTGGCTGTTTCCACAACCACTTCTGAAAAATCTCTCTCTCCTGTCATAAAGGTGCTTTAACTTCATTACTGCTTGAACCCTTTGAATTCTTTTCCAGGTCCCTAGATATCTAAACATAACAGAACACCCATAATGTGTGGTTTGTCCTAATTATCAGAAGTCATGAATGTTGTGATGGTTGATTCATGAACCACATCTTTAACAGCCATGAAAAATATTTGCTCAATTAATTTGGTTGTAAATTCTTTCTGCAGCCTTTATTTTAACAAAGGTATAGACACACAATCCCATGTCACTTGGTCAATAGAGAATGAGTCACTTGCTGTCATGCTGCTCACACTTTCACCCTCTACTTGTATTAGCAATTAAAGAGTACTAATTGAGCATATGGATTGCACTAAAGGTCAAGACCCACTTTAGCTAGGAGCAACCACTGAATTATACCACCACTATGGAATCTGTATGTCAAGCAAAAACGTACATTAAGATTGCATTTGTCAATAACACCTTGTTGCATCAACTGCCTGTAAATTGCAGTTCCCTGTCACCGTGCAAGAGGGACGGTGCAGAAACCTGAAGTGTCAATGGCGGCTACTATGCTTCGTTCCAGGCACACGGAGGTAAGAACATCTCAAAATAATTATTAGTCTTTGGCAGTTTCCCTGAATTTTGAGAGAACTTTCACAAGTTGTCCCGGCTAAACATTATTTAGACCCCTTCAAGTATTTGGAAGTTTTTCCTTGAAAAAAAATTCCCAAATGCTCCCACATATCTAAAATGGCTGTATTCATAGCCCAATTAGTTTAGTGTCAAAACTGAACTCCCCCCCCAACCTCCCTCCTGTGAGCAGTACAGGTGTTGAGTAGAGAACAACACTTTTAAGTGCCAAATTTGCAAGTGCCTCCTGAGATTTTGCACATGCAAAAAAATCTCATTCTGGGCATGGCAATTAGTAGAGGGACACCTGTATTTGTCAGCCAAACATTCATGCTCTGCTGTAGTCTGCTTGCAATTGCATTTAACAACATGCTCATTGAGCATACAAACATTGAATCCATAACATGCAATTCTCTGTAACTGCTGTTCATCTCAGTGATGGCCAGTAGAAAGGAGGGAGAAAACCAAAGAGGCTGCACTTGGATCTCTTGCACCGAGTTCTGGCAAAAACATCAAATTGTGTAAAAATGTGGAAAAGGAGGAAAAAAAAATAAAAGGTGTGGGGGACATAAGTGCTTACATAGTCATGACAGGTGATTTAGATATATCCTGTTAGTTGGTCTGTTATAGAGGGAAAAGAAAAACCTACATACACACTGAATACCTCTACCTTATGCCGGGGGAAACCAAAACTGTTGAAAAATGTCAGCACTCACATGAGGTAATGAGAAACAACTTTAAAAGGCCTGAAAGACCATACGTCTTTCCTCCTCCACCTCAGATCAAGTGAGGTTACGTGCTTACACGAATCCTGACAGGCAAGTGCCACACTGGAGTTCCACTAGAGCTAAGGTAATGGCGCTGGGACACTGTTGAGCAGCTTCCAACACTTAGACTAGAGAAACAATGAAGATAATCTTACATTTAAAAAGAAAGTTCATGGCCTCAGTTACGTTGGAATATTAAAGTTCTCCTTGGCCATCAGTCTAAGCTTCTGTCACAGTTTGTGGCAACTATAGGAACTGAATCATGAAGCATCGAGGGGAAAGCAGAGTCCCAAAAAAAGCCTGTGATTCATTCTACAGTGTCCTGTTACTTCACGGGGGTGAGTACTATTACCAGAACTCATGACAGTGAGCAAGCCTGACTCGTCAACCTGATTTTTTCCAACTCTGAACTCACAAAGCTGCAAGAAATCTTACTCATGGTTGCCGTGCTCATGGGCTTAGAGACAGGTAGAACTAACAGACAAACTGTTGTTTTGTAGCAGCGTTCATCAGAACTAAGTGAAGAATGCAACGCGTTTATTGTTTAATGAATTTTCACATTCTCTGGTTAGTTTACGTCAGTCTCCATAGGAACCTGAGGGACCTTCTGCACCCACTTTAAGAGGCTTGATATAAGGCCCTTAATTTTTTTTTTTTATTATTTTTTTAGGGATCTAAATGAGTATAAGCATCAAAACAACAGTTCTGTCTATGCTTCAGGAGTAGCAGCTGACAAAGTCATGTTTTCATCTGATATGCCCTATTTCTTGAGTACATCGAGT
Organism: Xenus cinereus; assembly: GCA_025774025.1. Lineage (NCBI taxonomy): Eukaryota > Metazoa > Chordata > Aves > Charadriiformes > Scolopacidae > Xenus > Xenus cinereus. Next base: position 63,342,171 of record JAOXJK010000012.1, on the reverse strand, counting down.
GTTAGACTTTGAAGAAATGAAGGAAAAAAAGCCTTTTCCTGTAAATAGCATAGAGCTTTTCCAATAACTCACCACCGTATTGCTACTGCCCTCCTGAATGGTATTTTGGTACTGACAATGCTGTACAAATTAAGAGAGGTAAGCCTTTCTGCAGACAGAAGTGTTCTTACAGAGTTGGACTGAGGCTTCTGCAGGACTCTAAAAAAGACCCTCATACATATATATTTATTTATTTATATATATATATGTGTATGTATAACAGACATTTGAAAGGAATACATCTCCCATCTTCCTTGGCAAGCAGAGACTGCAGACCAACTTACAGACATCAGCCATTTGTGACTGCTATTGGCTTTATGAATTTCAGGTCGTGAATGAGAAAAACCCCAAACTGCACATTGTCCCTTTGTATTGGAAAGGAATGTAGGAAGCAGCAGCACCAACAACTGGGTCCTTTCCTCTGCCAGCTGGAACAAGTCAAGGCATGACCTTGATGTTGCCAGTTTCCAATTAATACTCTGAAAAAGAAAGTTATAGATACGCACCCAATCAAAAATATGAAAAGGAAGAAGGTTTCCGGGCTGTATAGCTGAAATATGAAGCTCCTCACAGCTGGGCTGAGCGGATCTAAGGATCCTTTAGAGTCAGCATCAAGCATCACTGATGCGCAAGCACAGCACAGTTTGAATAGATTTGTGCTTAATCACATGCCTTGGAAGTCATAAAAGAGAAAGAAACAAAGCTGGTCTGCAGACAAACAGATTCCAGCCTACCTGCTTTGTGTACTTTTGCCCATAACTCTTGAAGCTGGTGCTTTTCTGTGCTGTTGAAACTGTCATTTAATTGATTGCCTCAGTTGCCAAGGAAACCAAAGGAATGATGCTAATGGATACTATTTAGGACACTGAAAAGCTTAGAAAATAAAATTGTTTGACATGAAAAGCATAGTGTCACAAGTTGGTTAAAAGCTACCTTGAGTCTTAGTACAGAAAAGAGAACAAGATAGGATTTTTTCCTTTTCTTCCCTCTGACAATATTTTTTGGTCAGATACTTATAGCTTTATGCACTGTGACTTGTTTGACTGTCAGCATCACTTTGTAGTCATTTTTCTAGCTTTATTTCCCAACACAGAAGTTAGCTTAAACACAGCGTCATTCTAATTCTAAACAGCAAAGTCCAGACTTTTTTAAAAGCAAACATGTTGCAAAATCAGATTTGACTTTGGGAATGCCCTCCAGCGTTTAGAATTTTTAAGTCAAAGACATTTGATTTAAGATACTTCCACCTTTGCTTTCATGAACTGTAAGTTATGGAAGATTTTCATAACGGATGTGGCAGACCTCATAAACTAAACCTACCTGTAATAAATTATTATGTTTTCTGTAACCTGTTTGCATTTCAAAAAGAAAAAAAATCTCTCATTTGAAAAGACGCATATTTCCTAAAACATAAGAAAACATCAGGGAACTGTAAATTATTTTTTCCTTTTCCACAAGCTATATGTTCACAGCATGAGTCATATATCAAAAGCAACCACACAAGTCTGAACTTATACCAGTGAAGGATCAAGCTCCAGGCACATATTTATTTACAGAAGGCTTGAGTAGTTATTTCTGCACTGAAGTCACAGATGACCCATAGTCAGACACCTTGTTGCCATGGAAATCTCACACCACCACCCTCTGCCTTGCTCCCATCCAAGATCCTCCCTTGCATCCCTTGTGATCCCTGCCTGCCACAGCTCTCATGGGCCCCGTGTCAGGGACTGGCAGGACCGGAGCACATTTAACCCTGCCTGGCACTTCCAGTTACAAGGAGATCCAGAAAGTGAATCTTTAGGCTGTTGAGACAATAGGAAGTCCAAGCAAATTAACTCATCTAACCCACGCTTCCTAAGCTTACCTATAAGGATGTTATGGGAGACAGTGTCAAAAGCCATGCTGAAGTCAAGGTAGACAAAGTCCACTGCTCTCCCCTCATCCACCCAGCCAGTCATGCCATCATAGATGGCTATCAGACCAGTCAAGCATGATTTCCCCTTGGTGAATCCATGCCGACCACTCCCGATGACCTTTTCTTCTACATGATTGGAGATGATCCACTATCCCAGACCAAAGCATCAGAAGGACTTTAGATGTTTTTTGCATCATTTCTGCAGTTGCAAATCCCTGCGTAATGGAGAATAATTCTTCCCTTTTTATTTTTTTTTCCTGTTGCACCCATGCCTCTACTCTACGCTCTACTCCAGAATCATGTCTATTTATGCATGAAAAACTTTGCTCTTTCCTAATATAGAAGATAGGAACAAGAGCCTAAAATAACAGTTAGAAAACATAGGATTCAGCAAGCTTATTGGAAGACATATGGAACAAGAGTCCATTATACCATTGAAACAGATATAGGACATTAAAATCACATATAGACCTGGTTGCAGCCATTGTCCCTATTTCAAAACATTAAAAAAATAATGGAATAGTCTTAGTGATTATTCTCCATACAGGACACAATTCTATTTCCAGAAAGATATCTCAATTTTACCCAACCTGTGAGCCTTAGAACTGCAATGTATGAAGACACACATATTTAAAGCTATTTCGGTATGAGACCATTAGCATCACAGGGTAAGTGAAGGAAAAAAAAAAAGTTATGACATTTCCAATTGGCTCTAGGCAAAGTACTTGAAGAAAACACCTTTCCATTACAGCCCAGTGCTGCGGTTCAGCTTTCAGTCTCCTCTGTGGCTTCAGGAGAGAAAGTTAAAAACAGTGTCCCTGACACTTTTACAGCTTGTGAAATTTAAATAGTTCTCTTCCTGGTTGAGACTGAAGGATTTTTTTTTATTATTATTATTAGTCCCAGCACTGAAAATTAGCCCGCTCCAATTAAGGCTTCAACAAGAAGTAATGTCTCCCTTCAGGGAATACACTGACATTTTAAATTAAGAAACATTCCTGCTAACAAGCCTATAAATCTTCCCAATTAACTGTATTCTCCACTAGTTTATGAGTCTTCTTTTCAATTTGAAAATCCTAATCTCCCAAGGGGTGCGGGAAGGACAAGACCTCTGTGGAACTTGCTTTCCATCTCTTGCAGCAGAAGGAGATAGAGACACCCTCACTGACCATATTTTTATGTGACACATCTGAGCCAAACGGCACCTCACAGCCCAGGTACTTTTTGTTGCTGACAGGTGAAAAGGTTTTTTAGTCAGCCAATAGCCCCCGTGACACCTTTCTCACTCTCTGTGTCAGCACCTCTAGAAACATGGTGCCAAGTGACTATCCCACAGGAGCGCTTTGCACACTCCTCCTCCGTGGATTATTCTTTTTTCCATCGAAAGTTTCCAGGGAACAGAGTCAGGATCTGCCATCAGAAGCAGTGTCATGCAACGGTGGTTGGTGGTGCCAGGTAGGGTAGGCTGGAGGATAAAGCTAGCACAAGCACATCTATCAGCAATATTAAATTTACCTTTTCTTTCCCTAATATTCATGGGTTTATTCCCTTTGAACACATTAAAAGGGTAGCTGAAAAGAACAGCTAAATAGGGGATAGAAAAGAGACATCTGAAATAGCGATAAACAGTGAAGAGCACAAGCCAAGAGGAGGGAAGAGAGAACAGAATTTATTTTTATTTTTATTTTTTTTTAAAAGACAGATGTCAAAAGCTGTCATCCCAAGTTGGATGAGGCGATCAGGGTACTGCCTGACACACTGTAAAAAACACAGCCAGTTGAAACACCGCTTTGGCTAAGGGAGTGTGCCAAGTCAGAGAGCATAAAATGTGGTCATTACTATAGGGTACCATGGCCATTACTTCAGGGTACAACGATGTGTCCTGATGTACGATGTCAGGTACAAAATGGAAAGTATCTCACGGCTCCCGGGGAAGAGGGTTAGCACAGAAATGGCAGAAAGGTTCTCTGCCACAGCATGGCTTGTTACGTTCCTTTGGAAGGAATGGGCGATGATGTTCCCCATCAGCACCTTTTCTTTGTTGGTTAGCTTTGAGGTGGGTTTTTTCTGTTTTGTTTAGGATTTTGAGGGGGATTTCTTAGGATTTTGAAAGAAAACAATCAATCCAACAAGACACTCTTTGGGAAGATCAGTAGGAGGTTCAAATCTTTGCCTACAAGGGCAGTCAAGAGGAAGCCATGCCAACATACCCTTTGCCCTACACCCAGGGATGCTGCGGGCACTCTCCTGTGCATTCATTCAACTGCAAGTAAGAGCATCTCCTGGCAAGCCACGAGCCTTGTGCCCTACTATTTCATCTGACTCCGTAAGCTTCACTTTCCATTTTGTTGCCTGGGTTTCTTCTATTGCACGGAGGCAGAGAGCTAATGTTCTTCTTCCACTATTAAAGCTCAAACAATCGACTAACACTTAGACAACTCGTGCATGAGACTTGCTCCTCGGGTATCAGGTAACCTTTGAGACCCCTTATCACATACAAACACGTGTATCCGTACAGCCCTGCCGTCTGTGGCTGTAACCCACTTTCTCACCTATTTAATCTGAGCTACGCACTGAGGCAGACAGCTGCTCTGTGCCACCCCACCACACACACACGCCGGCAACAACTATCCAGGGTGAGGGATTAACAACCGAGGCAGAAAAAAAGAACAGAGCAGGACAGAAAAGAATCATCAAGTATTTAGAACAACAACATATAAGCAGGCAGTCAGAAAGACACAGAAGATAAAGACAACACAAGCAACAGTGCCTGCCGACACTGTCATGATGAAATCAGGACAACAGCGTATATATATATATACACACACACACACGTACACCATATTCCAATATAGAATAGACATCCACTTCCTAACACCAATACCTGACGTCACCCATACAAAATCCCCAGGATCAGAGCCACAACAGCACAGCAGGCACGATGGTGTCACATCTTCCGGAGGTGACTGTACCTCACAGCACTGGGCAGACATAGTCCCAGAGAACCCATGGTCACCATACCCGTTCACCAAGTGGTTTGCCTCCACTGGTGATTTTCAGTCCAGGGCCAAGGTATTGCAAACCAGGCTCACAGAGAGAGCTCTCCATTTTGCCAATAATTTGTTTCCTCTTCAGTCACTTCTGCATTCCTCTTTTCCACCCATCTCTGGCCCTTCCAAGAGCACTCCAGTCCCTTTATTACAAGGGGAAAACTCTGCTAGGCTTTCCTTGGGTACAAACTCTGCCAGGAACAGGACAAATGCATCCAACCAGGAGTATGTATGCTCATGCAACAGCACGCTTTGGGACTGGCAGCTGGTAGCACCTCTCCTGCCCCACAGCACAGAAAGCACTAGTGCACTGCCCCCCAGGTACAACCATATAGGCACAATCAAAATATTTCACAGAGATATTAAAAAAGAAAATAAAAAAAAAAAGAAATAAACCCAAATGGCTATTGACCTGGGCAGAACTGAGGAGGGGCGGAAGAAGAAAGAAAAAACCCCAAATAACGTCACGGGTCCTCCCACTGAAAATGCAGCACATGTCACTGCCTCCGTGAAGCGCGACAAGAAGCAGAGTTTCCACAGCGTGGCCTTTGCAAACCAAATAGCATTAGTCTATCACAACTAAGAAGAGCCCTGTGCTGCCAGATCTAGGGCCGCTGCAGCTGACTTCAGACTGGGAAGTGAGAAGAAAGAGTCCCTTCCCAAGAAGCTCAAGATTGCTGGAAAGGCAGGTAGTAAACAAAGCAAGTACTTCTGCAAACCCTGTAACCCACATTCCGAATCCAGCAGGATTAAGTCTGTCTGTACATCAGGCTTGCTCTGAGGAGCATCTGTATTAAGAAGACCCTGGACAGAAAGTAGTAGAGACACACATTAAGGTCTCTCACTACCAAAAAAAAAAAAAAGAAAAAAAAAATCTAATTCCAGTAACAACAGAAATGCACCACCAGCTAAGTGGGTCTGTGTTTACAAAGCCTCTAATGCTCAATTAGGTCTGTTTATCACCCTGCATAATTGTTGATCTTAATGCAGCCTCTTTATTGATAACACTGCAGCAACTGCTCTTGCTGCTGTGTAAAAAAATCTGTAGTGATAGAAACCTTACCAGATATGAACCTAAATGAGAGTGTTTGCTCATTGGTCAGGAAACATCGTCATGCTCTAATTAATTCAAAAGAGGCAGAAAATGGGTAACATATGGCTGTACTGTTACAGAATCAGTTAAACAAAAAATAAGCTCCAAAAAAAAAACCCCAAACCAAAACCCGTGTTTGTTTATATTTCCACTTGTTCCAAGAGAACATCCCTACACGTTTGCTAAGCATTTTCCACCTCTCCTAAAGGCACGGACAGCATCTGCTATAGGTACAGTTCTCTCCGATGTTGAACACAGTGAAATCTCAGACCCAGAGGCAAACCACATGTGCAATTCATTGCCAGTTGGAACAACTGTGGCCATTAGAGATCCAAATAGAAAATAAGAATAAATTCAGAATATAGGTTTCTAGTTAATCCAGAGTTGCTTCCTTAACCAAACACAATGCAAAGATTCAGTAACATTCCAGTACATTTATCCTTCGTAACACTAAATGAAGAAAAAACACATAAGAGTTTTAACATCTCCTAGCAAGACAGATTTGGAAACTGCTTCTTGGGGTCAATGACTCCTACCTCTTGTTGTTAAAGTTCAAGCCTCATTTAAATAAGTGAATAAACAAAGACCAAAAAAAAAAAAAAAAAGCATTTTCAAAGCAGCTGTGGTCTGGGTTAAGTTTTGGAATTGTAGTTTTCAAAACTCTACAGTTTTGCCTGGATAGGGAAATCAAGAATCAGAAAGTCAGTACAGATTCTGGACAACTGCCTTTTGGGACATTGCCCAACATCCAGGGGCCAGGGTGAAACACAGGTTCCCACTACTCCCCCATGTGACAAGGGGGGAGCCTCTGTACATTGCAGAAGTGCTTCGGACCTGCCCAACAGGGCAGAGAGACACCAGGGGCATGGCACACCTCCCTCTCAATGGCCGAACCAAATGGAAGTTAAATTAGCTTAAAGCTGTATCCTTTGAGAAGGTTCTTCCATTGCTCTCTTCTCGGAGGCCCGGACTATTAGGTGTTTCTCAAAGCTGCATAGGAAGCAATTGGCTTATACAATAAAACTTCTCCCACCCCCAAAGTCAACCTAGCAATTCTTTCCATTCATGGTGAGTTGCAGAGCCTCACCCCAGCAAAGAGGAAAGTGCCCTTGTAGGACCTGGAAGAAGGCAGGACCCCTCCCCAGGCAGCCTACTTCTTTTGAAAACATACATAATTTAGAGTATAATATAAGTTTACTGTTATTGCTTCCCACAAGATGTTGCAAATCCCCAGGACTAATCTCCAACCTTAATACGGAAATGGGGTGAACCACTACAAGTGATGGGGCAGAGCAGAAGTATCACAGAGGGCTCCCACATGTCCATAGCCTAGGGCACAAGAAGTTGGGATTGCTCCACGCATCAGAGATCAACTGACAACCATCAAGCCCATGGAAGCACTCAAAATAAAGAGTGAAAGAGGTGGCACAGCAAGTTCAAGTAGTACAAAACACACAGAAGGGTTCTGTGGGTGCCAGCACCAACGGACTTATCTGCAGTGAACATACTCCCTACCATACCCACCCCTCTAGGACAAGGGGCATCACTGGCACCTGCTGTTATCTTCCCTCTTTCCTGACCTGGCAGCCACAGCAGGAACCACCCCGGGTTCCCCACAGATAGGTGCTTGTATTTGACCATCAGTTACCATCAGCTTCCCTCCAGATGTGGGATGTGTTCCTTCATCCAGACCCTTGAAGCGAGTCTCCCTGTCTGGGATGATCTTTTGGAGGCACTGCTGAACTCCTTAGAAAATGAAGAGATATTCAGAGATACCCAGTCAGCAAAGAAACAGCCTGCCTCCTCTCCTGCTGCTCTCCCTGGGGGAGTTTTCCTCCTTTTGCGATGGTTAGAAGCAAACTCCAGTTCTTCCCACTTCACGTTCATTTGCTATCAGCTACAGTGTTTTATCTCCCTTCAGTTTGTCTTTTATTTTCTTGCCCCATCATACACCCCTTCCATAGCATTCTTTCTGCTGTGGCAAAGGCTAATTTCAGCAAGCATCGTAGGAAATGAAGGGTCATGAACTCCCAGTGCATTTGCCACGTGTAGCACTGGGCCTCCAACCTCCATCTGCTAGTTTCCCAGCGGGAAGGGAAAGATTTAATGCCCCAGCTCTTTCTGAGCTGCAGATGTAAGTGTCTTCGTCTGAAAAGAAATCATAAAAGTGTCACTTTCTCACTCCTTGCACATGCACTCCGACACGCCTGGGCTCTTCTCTCTTTCCAAACATTTTTATGACCATTGAGGACTGCAACTTGATCTCAAGATTCCTTTTTATACAAGGGATGGTGAACATATATAATAGGAAAAACAAGAAGCAATAAAGCAAGAGAAGGTGAAGTAAAAGCAGCAAACCAAAGAGAAACACTTCAGCCTTTAGTTCCCGTGAAAATAATCGTGAGAGTAACTACTCCATCTTATACCAGCAAGTATGAAACTTGCTACAGTGGTACTTCATATCCCTCAAGGCAAAATTGTTCACTTTACCTGATTCCCCTTAGACTGAAATGTAGCAAAAAAATATTTTCTTTGCACCAATGTGCAGACAGGACTATACTTACATGTTTAAGAGAAAGGAGCACTAAATCTTATTATTTCTTACAAAAACCCAGACAAGAAAAGTAAATGTGAATGATATTTTGACCTCCTTTGGCCTATTAAGATGCCACTATACAGTTTCCAACTAAAAGAGCAATCTTCTTTCCCCCTCCTAGTCCTCTTTTCTCAAAATAAATTAGAGAAAAAGCTGTGAAAGAAAGTACTGACTTGATTTTAATCAGGAAAGCGTTTTACTTGTCTACACTGACTAGCTTCTGCTATTGAAAATTATAATAAGAAGGGCAGTATGTCACAAACACTTCTTGTCAAGAGAAAAAAAAATAAAGAAAAAGATCCTTCACTGAAGGGTGCAAAAGTTACTCTGTGATTTCACATTAAAACCTTAAACTTTAAGAAATACTGTTTTAATCTGAAAGCAGAAGTGCTGTATCACTGTTAAAGCTTCTGAAATTAATTCACCATTGCCCTGGGGCTTGTTTATTAAGTTACAGAAATCCAAGATGGATGTAAAACATAATTATAAAGTCTTACGTGGATTTGCATAGAAGCCAGAGTCCCACAAGGAATCAGGTAGGACATAAGTGACACAATGAACAGATTTGTGATTCCCTACCATGGCCAAAAGGCAGCTTAATTTAGGAAGAAGAACAGGGGGAATAAAGTAAGCTTGTGTGTGTGGTATGCTTAAGATTTAGTTTAAGGATGGGAATACTGAATATAAAGAAAAAAAAAGAGTCTTTTCTCTATATATGCACACTTTTTCATGATACTCAGAGACACACTACTCATTTTCTTACATTCACATTTCTGTGCTTCCCTTCCTAGGGAAGGAGAAGTACTGATAACCTAGGGAAATATTTTTGATATATCCAGAAAGAGATTGGAAAACTACAACCCTGAGTCTTAGAAGATTACTTTTTAGACCACTGTGAATCATTTAATCATTTTTTCCCCACATTTTTTCATCAGGCCTTTGGCAGTAGGTCAACTGCCCCTCATGAAAAGCCAGAAGACAGAGTCAAGTGCTCAAGCAGTCACAACAAACAAGGCCCACTTTGTTCACACAGCGAGGTTTATAAGCTACTCAGAAGGAAAAGAAGAGTCAGGACACCACTTGGGTTTCTTCACTGTGAAGAAAAGGAAGGTAGTTGAATGAAAATGCACAAGGAGGATGAAGGATTGTCACCTGCCACCTCTCCCCCACACAACATACTTTTCAAAATCCTCCCCATATGTAACCTCTGAACCTAATCCCAGTTTTTCCTTGTGTACACCTCCCACGCTGGCAGGTGCTTCCAGCTGGATATCCACTGGATAGCTAGGGTTCTTCGCAGCAACTCAATGGTGCTCAAGAAGGAAATGTTAACAGCAGCTCTCATTCCTGGCATGTCATGAAAGAGCAGTCTGCTTTCAAGTCAGGAAACAAAGATGACAGGAGCAGAAAAGCTGAAGGCAGAAGAGATGCTGCCTATGAAAGACAAGCGTAGTTTGGAACTGAAACTTGGTAACATGAACTTCTACTCTTGAAAATGAGCCCATCAGAAATCCTAGTCAGTGGCTTCAATACTCTCAATACACCCAATCACATGAGGATCCCTTGTGTCTATGGGAACCACCAAGGTCCATGGCCATCAGGTTTCTGCATGGACCTTATGGTATATTCTAAATACTAGCAGAACGATGTGGGGTTTAAATTATATTGGGAACCCAACACTGCACAGCAGCACCAGGATGAAAGGAATGTGCAGGAAGCTTGGGGGTGGGGGTGTTGGGTTGTTTTTTGAGGTTTTTGTTTGTGTGTGGGTGGGGTTTTTTTGATTTTCTTCCTCAAATGTGCTGTGCTCATCTCAGTCAAGACAGCTGCTTGCATCAGTGAAGCTGCCTGGGTGTTGTGGTACTTCAAGATGACATGCTCCATGCTGCAGGCAAATGGGATTATATACATAGGCAGCATGCTCCTAAAGGCATGAATTAGGGACACACATTCACTCTGTATGGTCTCTGGAGAACCAATTTTTTTTTATTTTTTTTTGTGTTCTAGCACTGTGACCTTAAGATTCATGGCTCCTAGATGATTAAGATGATAGCTACAGATTTGCTCTTGGCCTGAGAGCATTATTTCCTCCCGCCCTCCATAGTTGCAGCACCTATACACTGAATATTTCTGTACCATACAACACCCTTACAGCTTCACAGCGCTTCCACGGTTACAAGACCATCCCGACCCCTAACACAATTATCGCTGTCCCTCCTTTTCTGCCTCCTGCTTTTTTTCCATGATTGTTTTCCATTCGATATGAATTTCCTTCCATCAGTGCCCATGGTAACATCCATAGAAATAGCAGCAGGCTAGACAGTAGCCACGAACAGCTCCCTAACCATGGAAACCTGCCAACATTTATCACAAATATAATAAGACGTGCCACGGAAGCAAAAAGTGTAACAGCACTTCTTATACTCTCTTGCACATTCTTGACACATCGCGGTAGCCAGAGCAATTTGTGAACATGGTGAACCGCCTGTCTGGCCTTTTTACATTTGTATGCACCTTAATGGCATGTTCAAAGATTCTAGGGCTATAAATTCAACTAAATAGACACCTTCATGTTAGCCATCAAACAAAACTTGAGTCAGCATGCTGCCAGAGATGCTACTATGATAAAGATATACAAGACACAGTCTGCCTCATGCTGAAATAAACACTGAAACTGTTTTACCATGGAAAATTCTGAAGAGGAGCACTGAATATTTAAAATTCTCTCCAGTTAGGGATATGGCTTTTGAGTACGGGTGGTTGGCTGGATTTCTTTTTAAGTAACTTCTGTCATGAGATTGTGATGGCAGGTGACATGATCATATCCCAAAGAATTAATGACGGGAGCCTGGAATCCTGCAGTGATTTCTTTTAAAATAATCACCAACTGCCTCCCAGAGCGTCTGTTTACTGAGAGCATCAAATGATTAAGTTTACAACGGTGAATCAGAATGAGTAGCAGACTTGGGCTTATTTGGAAAGCAATCAAACTATATTTAGACTGGAAGATGTTGAATGCAATAAAAAAAACCAGATATGCATCCTGTTAGGAGGTTCCACACAGGGACAGAGAAACTTTCAGCACACAGCAGAGGAGTCTTGTCTAGACCTGCATGGGAATCAAGTCCAGATCCATAGGCACTTTAGAGAAAGGCACAAGAAATTCTGTGCTTGGCTGCAGTGTGATGTTCAATTACTCAGTTTTTCCTCCCCTTCAATCAACGTAAGACAGCTTATGCCCCAGAGCACAGAGGTTCACATCCCTTATTTTAACAATCAAGTTTAGATCCTCAGCTGCTGTTTAACAGCCTTTGGCTTTAAGTTACATATTTTCATCTGAATGCTTTCCACTATTACTTGGAATGCTTGGTCACCTGTAAAAACGCTTCTCCTTTCCAAATCCCTGTCAATTTACAGGCTATACCTGTGGATGCACCAAGCCTTGCAGAAAAGCTGCTAACATGGCTTGTGTGTTAGAATGGCTATAATGGCTGTGTTTTGGCATTTCTGTATACGGGACTGCTTTCCAGAACACGGAGATGATTACCATAATTGATAATACCGTTGATAATTACAAGCCTTTACTTTCAGCTCCTTAAAACCTGCAAGATTGAATGCGTTCTTTATAATCCAAGGTATGAATTTAAACTGCTGTACTAGAGCAGTTTAACAGCTGCACGTGTGCACACACACCTAAGCCAACACTTTCCCATCAGAGCATCCTCACATAGGGTTGTACAGATCTACCTACATCTATAGAATTATATCCATACGACAAACAGCAGTACTTCTTTTAGAGGGGGCTTCTGCCCTTCACCTCTGACATCCCAAATTTACATTAACTTCTTTCCAAGTCTCACTCTGAACTCCCGAAGTTGCCTAATCCTTCTCTCGCCTATGCAGCTAAGAGGCTTCTAGCCTCAGCCTGCCTAAGGGAGGGTAGTGCTGCCAGCTTCCAAACTGCACTTTGTCACATCTGCCCCCGACCCCTCCCTCAGGTTCACGGTGGCAAGGAAAAGGTCCATAGGCAGAACAGAATGACAGGCAAAGGTGGGGGTGACAGTATCCAAAGAGGCGTTGTGAGAAGCAGCAAGTTCCCGCCCAGGCTGCAGCAGGAATTGGGGGACTTTCCATCACAAAAGTGAGATGCCACCATTTAGCCAATCCACAGCACCTTGCCGCACTTCAAAAAGAGACGTTCACTCTCTTGCTGTGTTTTTTTGCAGCACATGTAACTTCTAATTTGGGCGTGAAGAACTCTAACACACCGCCTCAGAAAGGTCCTCTGCTCCCTTCCAGACCAACCTACAAGCAGAGTTTAGTATGAAAGTGACCCGAGAGAGAGGACTGCAACAGCAGAACAGTAGATTCACTTGCATCCTTAGTCTATGACAGAGTCACTCAGCCTTTATACACCTATTGTGCTTGGTCAGCAATTCAGTATTCTTGGGTATTTTTCCTTCAAGTCGTCCCTAACGCCCTCTGACTCACTAAGGAGGACTAAATACAACTTCTGCTTCATTCACCGTTACTACAGCTGTGGGAGGAAAGCAAGCCGAGCCTGAGCACAGGGGTCCTAGCCATACCACCCCCTCAACTCACAACACAACACGCTGGTTTCCTCTAAATGCTCAATGAGTTTGGCGGCATCACCCTAGAAACAGTTGTAGAATCAGTAATATCAAGTGAACTGCAAAAAGTGGTATGTCTGTAGTTTCTATCACTTCACTAATTACTGTCTGGGTAATGGAGCTGAACCTTTTCACACAGCTTGATGTTACTGCAGCAATTTGCCTGATGTAGCCTAAAGACTCAAAGAACATGATATTTCTTTTGGAGTTAAAAAGGGAGGTTAATATCCAAGTACAATTTATAAAGGATATAATTAAAATCTCACTTGCATGCTTTCCTAAGAAACTAGTCTCGTAGGATTTTGAGGAGCAAAACCTAGCCAGGAAGATGAGAGAGTTTTTCACTAAGTAACAAAGCCAGAACATAAAGACAGAAATTAATTCTGTACACTACCATTCCCAGGAACAGAAAGTAGCAATAAAGGGAAACTGATAATGTCATTGTAGGGCTTGAGGGAGAAGGCCTTATAATTATATTTTTCAAAACTAGCCATGGAATTGAAAATTATTTAAATATCTCAAAAAGATATAGAAAAAGCACTGTTCTCTCTAGGTTTCTGTAAAAACGGCATCATTGGAATGAGACTCAGTGGTTATGGAAGATTCCTCCTCGATATTTTTTCCTCAAAAGGAGTTGGGAATTCAATACAACTCCTAAAATACTGTATTTTTTAATAGGTGTATAAAGCCGAACACAAACTAGATAGCACTTTTTGACCATTTGGACTTGGATTTTATATATATATTAGTTTATGTAAGCCAAGTAAATTATAAGATTTTGATATAGGTTTGTAGCCTGAAATCTGCCCTTTCATCAGGTTTTGGCTGCATGCATTTGTTTTAATTTTAGAAAGTTGTCCCTTTAACCTTGAACCCAAGGAGAACCTATCACGTGGATAATTGATTTTGGTTACTTTCATAATTTTATTTCCAGCGAATATAGAAGGATCACGTGCTCCTTTGACTTTCAAAATATAAAATTCCCAGTTAACACCTTTCCTGTTTCTGCCCTTTCCTGTTAACACCTTTTCCATTAAAAGCATCTTTGATAGCAAGAGTCAGAGGTTGAGGCTGGCTCAAGCACACATAAAACTGATTAATCACTAAGAACACAGAGGCTAACAGCATAAATGACTTTGGTAGAGGACGTGCACACTTCTTACAGTGCAGTTGAAGGGTGCTGCAAACTGCTGGGGACAGACACAGCATGGTTTATGCTACAGAAAGCAAGAGTATTGCTGTACGAGAGCAATACTCTGTCCCAAAGCAGTTCAGACTAAGCTGTGATTACTATTTCCATGACCTTTGGAACAGCATTCTAACCTGATGCTTCTACCATCACCGCAACATCCATCACCTGATTTTCGGCATCTTTTATCCCAAAGGCTTCCTAGCTGTAGAACACCTGCATGGCCATAAAAGCAGTGCCTTATATTTCCTTTGCTGAGGAAAAATACATTCTCACTTCACTTTTAAAACTTGTCTTTTAAAGCCGTCTTCACAGGGATTGGTGCAGTGCACTGCCACATCCTGGTGCCAATATGAAATTTTTAAAAGGACATAGTTCTGCATCCACTCACACTTCCCAGAACTCCCGTCCTTCCTCTATCATCTGTTAGAGAAGTGGGAAGCCAGTTGCTTATAGTGTATGAAGCAGGTGAACAAGCATGGCTTTTGAGGGATCTGGTAGAATACAGCCTGCTGTCAGTGGATTTGTTCCACAGCTGCTTCCAAATTTAATTTATGTTGTTCTAGATGTCCTACAGATAAGGGCCAAAGCAAGGTACAACTCCCTGCTTCATAGGTTCTTAAGGTCATGGAGTGCCCTCAGAACATCATCCGCCCTTCTCCAGCTCCAGTGGGCACCAAAAGCCTCATATGTTACTCAGTGAAGCTGTGTGCAACTCCATTTCTTAGGCTACAGGTTTCTGAGCTCAAAAATCAGAAGCCTATAGATTTTTTTTAAGTTTCATTCCTGCGTCACAAAGCCTACCCAATCTCACCAGAAGATGTCCAAAGAAAGACATTGCAGGGGTTAGGGGCAGGGAGGAGCAGAGATATTTGGAAGAAATCCTCCCCTAGAATAGAATACGCCCTTGTAGGAAATCGAGTTCAGCCTCTCATATATGAGGATCTGAGAAAAAGGACTGAAGTCTTGCTAGCCAGCTTCAGCTTCCTCCCAAGCCCTCTCCCCAAAGCAAGCAGCTTGCAGAACTAGAAACCATTCACTCTGTATTGGAAATAAATAATCTTTTGATGCAAAGGGGCTAGGAGGGTTGGCAAGCTTTACATAGAAGTGCCGAGCAAGTGGTATGCATGTACTGAAATGCAAAGGGACATTGATGGTGTTGATTATAGCTGTTAATGAGGTAACAGAAAAATACGAGAAGCAAAGGTTACAAGCTTTAAATTTTTTAACCTGTTTGAATATCAATCAACTTGAGAAAAATCTTTGCAGTGAGCAAAGAAATTCTTAGTACAGAAGAGATGTTTCTAAAAGTTGACTACCCAGCAGAGCAGGATGGTCATCTTATAGCAAGGTGGCTAATCTCAAAACCCGCCCAGTTTCAATAGGAGTTGTAGCATCCTTGACAGATCTGCTGACATCCACCGAGAAAAGCACATGAGAAAAATATTTTCAGAAGGCACCTATAAGGTGTAAGAAGCAATGCATGTTAACTTTTACACATGCCGTGGTTCATGCACCAGTTTGTGTTGGTGTGTGGGACTTAGAACCTCAGATCAGATACATCTAGGCCCCTGTACCACAGAAGAACAGTGTCCAAGGAGGCAGAGGTAGACCTCATGGGGCTAGAGCAGCCTGTTGAGATATTCAGCACTTTATGAATTCCATTTTCAGAGAACATAGTAATAATTTATGATCAAATCAGTCATTGTTTTAAAACCTTGAAGGCCTCCTACTCAGATTTCTCAGGGGTATTCTAAGTATTTAAATCCCATTATCACGTAGGGGCTTTCACAGATCAGCACCTCAACATGTAATTCAGGGGATTTTTCAAGAATACCTTTCTCCCACTGCCTCCTGTGGGAGTTAGTCACAAAAAAAAAAAGTAGGACAGGACTAATTATAGAATAAAACCTAACAGAGGTGGTCTATCTTAAGGAATTTCTTTGGAATAACAATTTTAAGAACAACTATATTTAACTGTATAGCTGAATTCGCAGTTAAAAAAAATACATCCCTATTATTCAAGACAAACTCTTGCTGTGCAGTATGTCTTGTCCTCTGCAGTGTTAGCAGGCAGCTGATTACCCCCATTTTTGCAGCAGTCTTGAAATCTTATGCCTCAACTTCAGTTACTTTTTTTAAGCAGAGCACAATTCCTGCATGCTTCCCTCAAAAGGCATATTTCTGAAAGCTTTAGTTTTACTACCTCTGAATCTCCGTGTTGGAGATTGTTGTTACCTCTGAGTCTCCTCTTTCTGGACATTTCAAGACTAAAAATAAGAATTCAGCAATGCCTCAGCATAGCCAAGAGGAACACTACCTTGTAGGCAACTGTCCCATTTGGAAGGTTTGGAATGGCATCTCCCCCGTGCAAGAGCATCCTATCGATAAGTAGTTACGTTTGCAGTCTCTGTTAACTCTTTTCCAGGCCCTTTGCCCTTCACTTTGTCCAACCATTTTAAAAATTAGACTTCACATTTACCCTTAGCCTGTTCTCTGAGATAACAACAATCCTCTAATAGTCCTTAAGAGATAGCTGCTAATGTTACCCATCCTGCTTTGGCCTACTCCTTGACCACACTGGAATAAACATGTGCCAATTTGAAGGAACTTGATTTAGCCTTGTGAAAAACATCCTTATAAAAAACACTGCTTAGAACAGTTATTCAATGGTAGATGGCCCATTGCAATCCCAGTTTGTAATTGCGACTCACACAAGTATGCTCAAACCAGACTTAACCCTGATTATCTTCCTCAGTTTCCATGTTCTTACCAAGGTTCATTGGCACCTGCTTCATGGCTCTGAAACTAGGTGACCATGGCCACACATTCCTCCTGATGTACAAACACTACAATATTTAGGTCCCCAGATTCTCCAGCAGATATCTCCTGAACCATTGGAAACAGGATCTTCCACGTTAGCTCCGGTGAGAGCTATAGTAATGTCTGAACACCACAAAACATGAATAGAAGGGGCACTAGTCCACAGGGTCTATATATTCCTCCCTCGTGTCTAGGAGAGAAAGAAATTATCACAACCCAATATATGTGTTTTCAAAAGAACCCCAAATTTATTGCATGTCATTATAAGACTTATAAATGGGTAGGCCTGTAAAAGTATTTTCCCACATCAGTGAAAATTCAAGGGTGCAGAATCTAAGAAGAGCGAGCAAAGCCAGACAAAAGCAACGTGAAATGCCGCGTTGTGACCTCACCACCTGAGGAAGGTGTTAATGCCTAACGGAAGACATCTCTGTAGTTATCCAGTTAGCTCTTAAATTGCAATTATAACTTCACGGCAGCCTGGACCAGATAATTTACAACTTCAATACTTCCAGGATTTAGGCAGAATCTTGGTCCAATTCAGCAATTTATTTCTCAATCAGCAATGAATTCAACAAGCACAGGTGACATGGAAGAAAATAAGAAAGTGTAGTCTTTTGAAAAGTGAGTCAATTAAGGAGTTAATTATTTTATTAATTTAAATAGCAAGTTGTGCTCAGCTCTACTGAGTCAGACCAGTGAACCCTTCGCAAGCAACTTAAGGAGGGAAAGGTGACCCCCTTTGTACAACTGGTAAAGAAGTTGAATGCGCAAAGGCCTCAAGTGACAAATCACCCTCTGGCTATATATAGCCCATACTGAATCAAACACAAATGGGGTTGGAACCCTTCAGGGCTTCTTCCAATAAACCCTGACTATGAGGGCTATTTTCTCCAGCCACAGCTGATTGATAAGGTCTTCTAGGCTCAGAGCTCAGAGAAAGTCAAGTTCCTTCAGATTCAGACAGAAGACCTGGAACTGAGCAGCAGAGGGGGGATGTTACTGAACAAATGACTCTGGAGCACGAACCTGGAATTTCATTACCATCCCCCACGGCCACGTCTATGCCAGTGAACCAGCCAGGATGCAGATATGAGCACTGTCTCATGATACTGCTTCTTGTCACACTGCCTGACCCCATTTTGGCCCATGTCAGCCAGACAATACAAGCACATGGTCCACGCTTCTCCTGTGCAGCATGGATGGTGGGGAAGAGTAGTGACAGACGTGCGTGTAGCCCTACAGACAGAAGCCATGCCAGGCCAAGTTGCCCTCAAGATCTCAGTAAAGGACCTGGCCCATTTTATTTACTGATAGACATGTACCTTATAGAAGTACTGGGAACTGCAGAGACAATCGCTTCTGTTTCCAAGAGATGCCAAGTACTATAAAAATTATACATTTCCTTGGTCTAAAAAAAGCCTAACATTCTTTTTCTTTTTGACACGGATGAGTCAGCTGATAGGAAAGGCAGTTCCCAAATATAGCGCCTTACGCCAGAGGACATGGCAAGAAGAAAATTTGATCAAGCCTCCTCCCTGACACAGATAACAGCAGTGATGAGCCCCATCAGCCAAAAAGCATTGCCCATTGCCAGCCCTTCCTTAAAAGTTCCCTGAAATATTCCAACAACGAGGAAGAGAAAACACTATTTTCATATGAGATCAGGTAGTTGGGAAACTTTCTGATGTGGTTGAGACTACTTGTGGTACTCGGAACAAGAACAAACAGTGACCAAGTAGCTACCTGTATTGTCACACTCTACCTGATTTTAGGTAGGTCTCTTGCTAAAAGCGTCTTCTCAGGATCAGGAAGTGGTTGAGGCACCATACCTGGAGGTGTTCAAAAAACAGGTTGACATGATGCTTAGTGACATGGTTTAGCGATGGTTTTTTTTATCAGAGTTAGGTTGATGGTTGGACTAGATGATTTTAAAGGTCCTTTCCAACCTAGATAATTCTATCGTTCTATAATGCTAAGCAGCATATATAATAATAAGTATGTTGTCTGGAGTGCCTGTCCAAGAAGCCTTTGTTATGGCAACAGGTCCCAGAACACAAAATTCATCACAGTTTCATCAACTTCAAGCAGAGCTATATCAATCTACTTAACAGAGGCATATGATGCAAATCAGTACTTTTGGAGTCTTCCCTGATGAAATATCCATGAAGAAAATATGATGCGGGTAAGAGTTAGTTACAAAGATTCTGGGACCAAGTTTTCTTTTTGTTTCATTTGCCCAGAACTCATATCATACAGAGTTTTTGAGACATCATTATCTTTGTAGCTTGCTTGGTATTCATACACATTTCTCATTAAAAACACAAAGATTAAGTTACCTTCACTAATATTTGAGAGCAATTTTTGTATAAGGAGTTATACTATGTAGGCAGTTTGCTCTTTTGCAAGGTGTCTGCATATGCAACCACCAGACCCTAAAACATGTATTGTAGAACTGCTTTTTGAACATAGATTCCAGATAAGTTGTGTAAATCATAGTGTAAAATGAACCTAATTTTTAAGTGCAGCCCAAATACTTTGTAAGCTGCTGTGTCTCTCCCTGGAATACAGGAACAAGTTTAAATAGAGGTGTGGTTCACCAAAATTTCCTGTAACACTCAATGTCAGTACTAAGCAGAAAAGTAGATGTTAGGAACAGAATTTAATAAGCCTACATGATGTCGAACATAAATCATGCCATCTACAATAACCATCTACCTCAAATAACCTTGATGAAGCTGTCAGTCATATTCCACTCCTTAACTCATTGCCTGGTCTAAGAACATAAAAATCCTGAGATATTTACATGAATTTCAAGGGGATTTGAGCCTTTAGTTTTGTCCATTGTTTCTCATGCCTTCAGGATAAAGTTTGTATCTTTCTGTAAAGCTGCACAGCTTTAATATGTAACGAGACATCACTATAGTACACAAAGGCAAATAACCAGATTTAGCAAATTATAACCAAATTTAACAAATTTTAGCAAATTATAGGTTGATACAGGCCTCCAAATCCACAGGTTTCAGATCACTTAGCCCTATTTCTATCACTGCCTCTGTACTTGTTTCCAATCTTACCTCACGCAAAATATACCTGACACTGAGCATATTTATATGCCAAATGATTGTGCTGCAGAAGGATGCAATGGATTTTTGAAGGATGTGTGCTAAGATACCCAGAAGGCTAAGAAATAAGGCCTCATGGCTGCATCTTTTTGCAGTTTGCACTCCCAAGTCACTGAGTATGTTATCTGTGGCTGTTTGTACAGCTAATTGTCTACTGCGAGGTATGAACACATTTTTGGCAAGACATCTTCCTTCTTGAGAAGTACATTAATTACTTCAGTGCCACCCAAGGTTCGAGATGTTCTCAGATGAAAGAACAGTGGGTGTGAGAACCTGCAACCTCAAAAATGCACCCTTAGAAATGAAGCAATCAAAACAGTCATCAGACCAAAAGCCAAGAACAAGGGATTCCTTTTTCCCCCCCAGTTACAGAGTACAGCACCCAGTATCTCTTACAAAATGCATTTAAAGCCTGTTAAGTAAAAGATACAAACCAACAGGTAACATGTTCTAGAGACAGAAGACACCAGAAGTCTATAAAATCCAATTTGTCTTGGCATTAATAGATTTCAGTACCGTTTTTTCGTAATTGACTTCATAGTTTCCAAAATGAGGATCACAGAGAAACTTGGAAGACATATAATAGAGGAATACCCACACATCACTAAAGCACGACAAAGAGCAAGCTCCTTGTTGGCATTTCTAGATCAGCTTTTTCCTCATCAATAAGAGCACAGCATGAATGTAATTAACATACAAGGGGAATAAGAGTCAAAACAAACTGGATCTCAAGAGAGGAAAACATAGCAGCAGCAGATGGAGGCAGCAGTAAACATTAAAGATGTTGGCAAGATTCAGTTCTCTCCTCTGGCTTTTCTGAAGAAATATTTATTCAGAGTCAAGCATATGTACATAATGGTCAACTTACAATGCAAGCATTATCTTTTGAAAGGCTACACTGTCAAGTGCACAAACCCAACATGTAAGTACATGAAACTATAGCCAACTCACATAACTAGGGGATGAGCTTCCTTCCATCCAGCCCTCTCAGGGACAAAGCTCATTCTTGAAAGTAACTTTACTTTTATTTTGCAACATTCAATTTAAACCAAGTCTTGAGAAACTAATTAACAGCCCTTACACATACTGAAGAATAAAGAATAGAAAAAACTGGTACCATCTGTCTCACACTCACCACTTTGCAGGGCTACAGGCCTTCTGTTGACTTTACCAGGAAGGAAGTTGAGCTTCTCATCCCCTGATAGCCCAGGCAACACAGCTGAGTGAACCTCATTATAATGAGCTCCTGAAGCTGGGTTTAAATAGGGTAATAGATTAAATACCTATTAACTAGAAGTCAAAGGGCACAAGAGTGTTAATCATGCATGCAGGAGGCCCTTGGCCACCGTAGCAGCAGGTTTTAATTGGGTTTTCTGTGAAGGCAATTCCTCCTTCTGTTATTTATGATGAAGAAACAAAATAGTCTTATTTTGAAATGCTAATTCTTATCTAGCATAAACTTAATTTTAAACAAAAAAAAAAAATAAAACAAACAAACAAAATAACCCAACACCGCAACCATCAAAACCCTACTCTGGATAACACAGAAGATCTGAAGAAACCACCTAACATCTCTGACAAAGAAAGTCTGGAGAACCTCCTCACACCACTATCTCTGTGCAGTAATTCTAAATGCTTTATGGTAACCTGCCTCAGTACAGTAGGTACTAGAGGCATTTGAAAACGCTCCTGGACTAGGGCTTGAAGGAATCTGAGACTGAAAGAGTGCTACAAGGCTGTTATTCCACATAACTGCATTGAAACTGAAGCCTGTTGTTCCTTGTGAACTGAGGCATCTTCCAAAAAGACTACCAATCTTGATTAAGGAATACGATAGAGAAGAATCTAGCAAACTTCTAGTCGAATTGTTAAAACAATTAGTTAGCCTTACAGTTAGAATAATGTTCCTCATTTCTAGCCTGCATTAGCACTGCATTAGTTTTGAACCCCTTTATCACAATACCTTATTTTCTCTTAGATTACAATCATTAACTACCAGAAATTGCCTCTACTACAGTAACCACAGTGTTGATTGCAGCAATGAAAATGCTATAAATCGACTAAAAAGCCTCCCCTATAAAAGCCATTGTCTAGTTCAATGTCATTAAACAGATTATGACCAAGATGCACCTTTACAACAGCAGGATCATTTAAACACTGGAATAAGTAACCAGGAAAGTTATTATCCCCACTGTAGCTGGAGAAATAAAGGGCTAGTTAATTTGGTTGCAAAACACAAATATTTATTTGGGACTGGCACAAGATGAGAGATTTTGTGTCATTTCAGGACTATTCCATTTCTTTGTCTCCCCTTTTCTCTCTCTGTCTTGGTCAATTTGTTAAACAAAACCAAACCAATATTTTGAATGGAAGAGTCAAAGGATTGAGTTTCAAAATAGAAATATTTTGACATTTCAAATGTCACTTGTAATATCTCATTTTGAATAGTGCTTTATCAAAATGCTTTTTCAAAATTCTTCTCCTTCCATTTTCTGTTTTCTTCACTGAAGCAAATGAAAAAATATTTCCTTTCCCCAACTCTCCAGAAACTCTTTTTTTTTCTTCCAGTAAATTTACAATCTGACAAAATAAAATTATATGTTCATTTATGTAATATGTAAAAATAATTCCAAAAGTTGGAGAACGGAATTATTGCCCCTGGTTATGAGAAATGTTGAATAGCAAAGTATAATGGTATCTTCAGCCTGAAATTGATAACATTGCAAAGAGAATTAGAGAATTTTCTTTGACTGTCAGGTATACCAGTGATGAATGGAAGATGCTAGTTTTTCCACTTCTAGCTGTAGAGCCTTCAGATCGCATTCAAAACCCCTAAAGCTTGCTAACTAAAAAGGCATAGCTGGTGACCCAGTGGAAGTTCCAAACTACGTCAGTACCCACCAATCGACGTCAGTGACATCATGATCATCTTATCACCAAGCAAAAAATGATTGGGACATTACTGAGATACTGGAACAGGTTGCCCGGAGAAGCTGTGGATGCCCCATCCCTGGAGGGGTTCAAGACCAGGCTGGATGGGGCTTTGAGCAACCTGGTCTGGTGG
>JAOXJK010000012.1:63299624-63310407 GCA_025774025.1 Xenus cinereus | reverse complement strand
GGGGAGGTGGTCCCCGGAGTAGAAGGGTCAAAGCCCGTCGGTCTGGAGAAGGGAGAGAGAGGGGGGACACACTTCACATGCGTGGGCACATCGGTGTTTGTGGCTTGCCGCCTTCGGTTGGTGTCACGGAGACACGGTACATCCTGATTTGCTTGGTCCTGCCCTTCAGATGCCAATTCCTTATGATTTTTCTTGGGTTTTTTTTTGTTTTTTTCTCGTTTTCTTTTTTTTTTTTTTCTTAATGTATCCAGCCCTTCAGGAAAAAAGCAAAGTAGTTGGAAGATTCATCGGGTAATTTTTCATCGGAGCGTGCTCATCTTTTAATCTGCCCGTTCACCGATTCAGCCACATCTCCCCAGATCAGATCAGGGGAGAATAGTAATGCTCAAAGTAAACAGGACAGCTGCTTTTTTTTTTGCCATGGAAACAAAAGTTGCTAGGGGATGGATTGCTACTACGCAGTGGCGTGCTCTGAAGCTGCGATCATACGTCCCACGTGTTCCTAGGCACCTCGGGTTTAGGCGCTGAAAAAACTTTTAATGATTAAGCCACTTCCTGCAGCCCGGGTTCACGCTCTGAGCTCGTGCATCGTGCAGATTTGGGTAACAGTGACTTTAACTTACCAGTTGGGAAGCAGTAAGTTTCCCAACGCTTCAGCGTTTAGTTTCTCAGGCATGAAGGTGAGATACGGAAACGCACATCAACCCTTAAGAGATCGTAGCTACTGCAGTGTTTGTTCATCCAACGTACATCGATGCTGTGACACGCGTTTCCTCCTTATTTATAGAGAACTGTTTTCTCCCACCATACTCTGACTGTTTCAGTTCCTCTGCCCCATCTGTAAGTAGCAGGAACAACAGCATTATATTTACATTGCAGCTGAGAAAAGAGACCATTTTAGGCCAAATTGCCAGGCTGCTTCAATGAGTCATATAGGTCTGGGAAGTCTTCTTCCCTTCTCTCTAAGGGACAAGATATTTTGCAAAAGATAGGAGATTACTTATCGTAAGTAGAAGAGTCTGAGCATGAAGAAAACGTTTAGTAGGACTAATGTTATGCAGTGCTTGAAGAGAATTAATGATGCTGGCAGTCTTTTTTTTTTTCTTCCATTTTTAAAAGGTCATAATACTTGATGCTATCACAACTCTTTCAAGCAAAAGATCATCGTTCTTTTGTTTTCTGTTCCACCCCCCCAGCTCTTATTTATCATTTTGCTCATGTGCCTGACCAAAATCACCTATTAGCATTTTAGATTGCTCAGGAGAAAGAACCTATGTGTCATATAAGTGATTCCAGGCTTGGTGTTTCTTACAAGCTGTTAGAAACACTACACCTTCCTTTCTCTCTCTTGATTAAACCTGCAGACAGTGCAATGAATGCAAGACAGGTTTTTAGGTGGCAGTCACATTACATTGAGTTTTCTTAAATGAATTGCAATACCTACACTCGCTGGTCCAGATTGATCAATGTGCTTCACCTGCTTGCTGAATTCTGGAGAAATCAAAGCAGCTCTAAATTTGTCTCCTGGTGGCAGCTGGAGTAACGCAAGCGAGCTTTGCCAGGCCACATTATAGGTCATGTTAGGTCTGGTCCTTCCCTGTGTTGACTTTACAGAGTCACGTTCACCTGGGGAAAATACCTCACTTTCTGCTCATTGTGTGATGCTCAATATGCTTCCCTGAATGAGGAGTTAGGCATAATTTATTTAAGGAGGTAGGGTTGATGCGAGAATAAAGATCTAAGTAAGAACCCGAGAGAATGAGTCTCTGGAGAGCTTTGGTCGGCCTCTTCAGTTTCTTCTCTCTCTGCTGTGGGAGGCGGAGTGCTTCTTTACTCGTAACCAAAACACGTGTTGAGGGATACGGGCTTAAACTGTTCTTATCCTTGAGATCTAGGCTGTGTGGCCCTCTGTGTGAGAGCTGGGACAGCTGTGGTAAACTACGCCATTGCTTCATCCTCTCCTTTCACCCTAAGGTATTTTTATGAGGTGAGCAGAACTCTGGTTTTACGAGACCTCTTCAGTGCTTGCCCTGTGGCAGATGGCAGCGAGCCTGAAGAAATGGTGGCAGTGGGAAAAGAGGATTTCTTTTCCTCTCTTTTCAGGTAGGGAATAAACAGGAGAGGGAGGGAGGGACTCACAAGGGAAAGAAAAGGAGCTCTTCTGCAAAAGAACAGTCAGGCTCCAGAAGTAGAATGACTTTTAGTGTTTCCTCGCAAGAGTTCAGATCGTATACTTATATCCATACCACTGGGGTTTTCTGTCCTTCAAAAAGTAATGGTGTTCAAAAGGTCATAGCATTATAAAAGAGAACCGCAAACTAATTTTTTTCAATACATTAACTGTAGTGGGACACGTCAGTATTAGCAACCTACAGCTTGCCATGGGGTGGCCTTGGGTGCCAGGTTCTCCCTGCTCACCTGGTGAGCGGCTGGTGCTGCCCAGGAGTTTCCTGCTGTCTCAAGGTCTCCATCCACCCTGCCTGCTTCTCTGCCTTGCCTGGGAAGGCCAGCATATGCTCCGGAGGGCACTGGTGCCCTACCATCAGCAGGGACCAAGCCCATCCACAGAGTCGGAAAGTATTTCCTTGATTTCCCAACGCTTTACCACGGCTGAAGTGGAAAAGGGAAATCTGCAGGGGATGCAAAGGCAAGTTCTGGGTTCAGAGAAGGAGCTCCTGCCAGAAGCTCTGCCTGGTGCTACCCCTGTAAAGCTCAGCTGCCAGCACTGTCTCCCCCTCTCCTGGAGGGAGCTCTGGCCCTTGCCCCCGTGTCACCTGGGCCTCCTCCTCCACTCGGTCGTGACTTCTGTGAGAGCCTTGAGACCTCATCACAAGTTGCAAGAGAGATATTTGCAATTATAAGATGTTGAGATAATGAAATCCCAAGCTAAATACATACTAGATATATAAAATAAATAATAAACAAGATTACTGGTTTTTATAATGAGGAGAAAGCAAACTCCTCTTTATGCCTGAGCCAAGAACGCAACCAGATTCCAAAAGGCTGGAAGATCACTGTTAAACCAGCAGTGATTTCAGAGCCAGCCAAGAGCTTCATTCAGGCTATTGCCTTTCCCCATCAATACTTTCTGGCTTCTGCTTAATTAAAACACAGCAGCGTTTGTTTCTCTTGCATACCCAGCAAGATCACCCATTCCTGAAGGGCAGAGGGCTGTAGGGCTGCAAAATTGGGAGGTCCTCACGGCCATGAGCACATCAAACCTTCCTTGCCTCCAAGTAAAATTGCCAAGGCAATCAGGTAGACTGCTTGAAGCTAATATAAATTGAGCTGTGACATTCAGATGGAAGGACTGATGACCAGTTCCCTTTGGACTAAGACTTTTTGAACTTTTTTTTGAAGAGAAGTCAGTCAGCTTAACTAACATTGGCCCGTTGCCGTAGTTTTTTTAGGGGCTAGTATTACTTCAGTGAATTCAGTAGCGTTACACCTGTGCAAGCAAGTTCAGGCCTGGGACCTGCATAGTTAAATACAAATTCTGTGTGTTAGGAGAACTTCAATGAAGCAGAAAGAGTAGGGAGCATTGTTGGTGGTTGTCATAGCAAGCAGAATTCTGATTTTATTGAAGTCAGCAGGAGCTTTGGCATTTACTTGTCCAAGGGAGCAGTAGGTTGCCATGAGTTTAATCCTTCCATTTCACTGTCTTCAGTGAGCAGATTGGTGCTGTTAGGGCATTCCATCTTTTTCACTTTCAATTAGCCATATTTAAGTACAGGATATATACAGTTTCAATCTCTCTAGGACTTCTTTTGCCTCTGTTTCTCATGGCTATGAATGTTACATCAATGTTTGGTCCTGCACTTCAAAAGCTCAGGCAAAAACACTTAAGAAAAAAAATCTTACCCAGCAGTTTGGAAAGTTCCTAAAGTTGCAAACTCTGGCTAACTGATAGAAGCAGTCTGGATGAAGAGGCAACGAGAGCCCTTGAGGGATGCTGGCTTTTGTTACCTGGTATATTCTGCTTTTTTTTTTTGGTCTCCATGGAAACACAGTAACACTCTAGTGGGAAAGATGGGGAGTGGGCACCCTGTGTATGGGAGGAGACGTTCCCTGCAGCACCTTTAGGCTCTGCTGCACCAAGATGCTGAAGAACTTTGGTTTGCTTGAGTGGAGTCACCATACGCAGCTCTGCCAGGCTCATTTCTTAGTTTGGAAAAAAACGTGAAGGTCTATTCTGGGCTGCTTTTCTTTGCAGCCCAGCAAGATCTGGAGAGTTTGTAGCCAGCTTTGCTCTCCTACCACATCGATAATGATCTGCTTTGCCTGAAACCTCTCATTGCAGGTAGGAAGGATGAGCTCCTATGCTGACATCTGCGGGTCCAAGCATGCGCAGGGCAGCACTGAGGGAGGTTACCAACGCTATGGAGTTCGGTCCTACCTGCATCAGTTTTATGAGGACTGCACAGCTTCAATTTGGGAGTATGAGGATGATTTTCAGATCCAGAGATCGCCTAGCAGGTGGAGCTCTACGTTCTGGAAGGTACTGCTCATTGCTGTCTACTGGAGGGAGAAACTCCCAATTTCAAGACTTCCCCATGTAACTCATGGTTTTAGGTATTCATGCAGAAAGGCCTTCTGTTGCTCAGTTTTCCCTGAGATGACTGAATAACCATCTGTCTGAAAGCAGGGCTCTCTTCCCAAGATATATCAGCTTTCTGGGGTCTTTGGATCCTCTAGTTTGTCTGTCACAAGGAGCCATGTCACTGAAACATCAAAGTCTTGCTTGGGAAGCCCCACCCATAGCTTGGTAGTGTAGTTTACCTCTGCTCTGCACCCGCAGTAGTCCTGCCAGGTTACTGGGAATAGGACTGGTAGGTTAACAGCAGTAACTCTGGTACTGTGAGACCGAGGGATCAAGAAAACCACAGGATCTCCATTAAGGTCAGGGAACTTGACAGAATTGGAAGGAGCCTGTGAGACCATCCAATCCAACTCCTCTGGATGGTAAGGTTCAACTCCTCTTTGATGGTAAGGCCATTCTGTGTGAACCAAATTCTGTACTTGCACTTGAAACGTGCTAGAAATATTCTGAGATCTGTTCACAGCAACAGCAACTTCCTTCTAACCCCTGCAAAGGAATGACATTTCCTGGAGTAAAAGCAAGTGGTGGATATGACACAGACTGTCAGCAGGGCCTGAACCGTTCGTGCTAACCACCACCTAAAGCTAAAGAAATAGTCACACAGCACTGGCATTAAGCTGTGACCCTCTCTGAGATGAGGCTTTTGGATGTGAATGCTATTTAGATGTAGATATGCATATTCTATTGTTGCCAGAAATGTCAATACTGAATTACATAAATACGAGTTGTAAAAAGACAGTTGCTCCATATATTCTAGTCCTGGTAAGGCCACATATGGCCTAAAAGAAAAATATCAGCCTTCTGCTAGAAGAGAGAACTGTACCTGAAGACATGGTGAAAGCTAAATGCCTCCTAGGCCTGAAAAGGCATATTAATTGTGGGTTTTTGTTTGTTTCTTTCTTTGTTCTCCAGGTCGGACTCATCTCCGGGACGGCTTTTATGCTGATAGGTTTAACGGTTCTTATAGTGGGTTTTCTTGTGCCACCGAAAATCGAAGCTCTTGGGAAGGATGATTTTGTGGTGGTGGATACCCGTGC
This sequence comes from Xenus cinereus, assembly GCA_025774025.1. NCBI lineage: Eukaryota > Metazoa > Chordata > Aves > Charadriiformes > Scolopacidae > Xenus > Xenus cinereus. Next base: position 63,304,770 of record JAOXJK010000012.1, on the reverse strand, counting down.
CATTCAGTTTAACGGGTCCCTTGATATATGCAAGCTGGCAGGAGCAATCCTGTTCTGCGTTGGAGGGTCCACCGTGGCAGCGTGTCTGCTGATGTCCGCTTTTGCTAAAAGTTACTCCAAAGAAGAAAAGTATCTCCAGCAAAGATTCAAAGAGAGAATAGCTGATATAAAAGCCCACGCAAACCCAGTCACAAAAGCGCCAGCACCGGGAGAATCAAAGATACCTGTCACTTTGTCCAAAGTTCAAAATGTCCAACCTTTATCTGAAACCTGACCCTTCCCTTAGGTTTTGTTTCTCGCTTGTAGATCACTTTAACTGGAAAATATCAGCTGTTGTTGGCATACGTGCTAGTCAATTCCAACATCCAGTGCTCTGCTGTACAAACACACAGCTGATGGGGAAGCTGCTCCGATACAAATTTAGGATTGGGAAAAGGGAAATTATGTGATGAGACCTGTGACCAGTATGTTCAGTGTATTCAAACATTTTAATCTGTGTTGAACCAATAAGTCCTTGCAACAACGATTAGGTGTTTAGCTTATCAAACGGCATCCCTGGAAATCATAGGGTGTGTTTATGGCAGCTGTACCAGGAACATCCTACATCCCACTACTTAAAGTTTAGACGAGTTGGCTTTTTTGTTTAATTTTCTTCTTGCCTTTAAAATATTGTTTTGTCTTACTTTTACTGCCTGGTTCCGCTGTCTGGGAAGCCAAGATTCTGCCCTTGTGATTTGCACTTGCCCTCCTGTCACGTGCTATGGTCTGTATCAAAGTATTACTGCACAGGTAAAACATACGTGACAGTGAGTGCCCTTAATTTCATCCTGGCACATGTCCCTTCCCAGCAATGTTACTTTATGGGAAAGGCAAGTTATAATTGATCCCAAGTCACAATTAACCTGTGCAAAACTGCCACATTTGTCTTAGCCATTGCCATATTGCCAAAAAATACAAAGTAAAGATAAGGAATTCATAGTGGAGGAGGAACATAGTTTGATATTGTTTATTATATCCTATTATGTTGGAAGCTCATACAAAATGTTTTAGTTTTGGCTGGGTGAGGATTACTAAATGTGGTTTGAAATGCCCAGGCCCCATGTTCTGTCGGTACCTGAATGCCATGTTAGGTGACCTTAACGTCCTTATCTAAAAACATTTTGAAATGCTGTTTATATTTTTATAGAGGATAGAAAAAGTTATGCTTAACCAGATACATCTGTGTAAATGCTTACCTGAAGACCTGTCCTTTCATGAAAGACCCTTAATTATTTTCCCACCCAGGGCAATTATTTCACAGTCTTAATCTATGGATTTAAACTGTATAAAGAAAGATGTGACGTTTGTACTCTCTGACAATATGTGCCACCTTATAGTTCTGTCTATTTTTTTGAATGGATTGAATAAAATTCTAGGCGTGAGCCAACCATGGATTTTGTGAAAAGTCTCTTTCTAGTCAAACAGCTTTCTCTATAAATTTAATATTTCAGTTTGAAAGGAGAGATTAGCAGTTGAAACTCACAGTTTCTTAATGCAGTCTGTGTTTTTGCCTTTCCTAGGTGATGAAGTCACTTCAGTGGTGCATTAAAAAAAAAAAAGAAAGATTCCAGTGCACTGACAAAAGGTGCCTGGTAACAGCTGTGCTCTTTCCCTTGCTGATAAAACATTTTTGCAGTCTGTGACTGGGCTCATACTTCCATAACTAAAATAAACTGGAACATAATGTGTTTGGAAGTTTCAGCTGAATCTGCAATAATTAGCGTGGCTGACGACAGCATCAGAGGTAATATTTTCTTCTGCAAAGAAAGTGCCTGTTTTAGCAAGGCAATTGCAGCGTCCAAACATTAGCAGTGAGAAGATGGAGAGGCAAGGGCTCATCAGATGCATGTGATTCCAGAGAATGAGTTTTGGTGCATCTGACAATTTGGTGGTACCCACGTGTGAGACGTGCAAAAGCATATTGCTTAATGCTTAAAAATAAGGTTGTAATCTCAGGGATGAAGTGGTGCTGAAGAGGAAAAGATGAGGAGACTGGTAAGGTAAGGGGCCGTGTGTTATTTACAAAGAAAGCAGCACAAACAGGGGTGGTGGGTAGCAATTCCTCACAGGGCTGGGACACGGGGACAGGCTGTCACTGCTGCCATTCCTTCATTAGTTACTCCAGGTGGAGAGGGTCCTCAGCGCTTGCTTTTCAGGTTGGGAGGAATTTTGTTTACTGCCATTAGCTTCCACTGCCGTCGGTGCACGGGCAGGGGAGAGTCAAGCTGTCCTGACCTTTTCAGTGGAGAGGTTTTAATTAAAAATTGTGTGTGGAGGAAATGTGACATTTTAAGTTCTACAGCGAAGTTCACCGAAGGAGATGAGAGCGAGGGCTCCTGTAGCTGTTAGCGAGTCCCTTCTCTCCACCTCCCTTTTTGTTAACGCTGCACTGGGAGTTTGAGTGAAAAACCAGCTGGGAAAGAAACCACAGGTCGGGCTTGTTTACCCGAAGCAGCTATATGGATATCCAGTTCTCCTTAAAACACCCCAAATGCAGATAGACCCGTGCAAGCTTTGCTAAATTTTGATCCAGAGGAGAGCTGACCCGACAGGTAATGAATAGAGCTGATAACAAACACCAGGCGTTCGGTCACGTTGCGCATGGCTCCTGCGGAACTGAACATCCTTTGCCAGCACAAGAGAGGATGAGTCATCCTGGCATTACCCAGGTGCTAGGGAAAAAAAAACCAACAAACTACAAAAAAAACCAAAAACCCAAAACCAAAACCCTCGAGGATTTTACTGAAGCTTGCTGAGGTAGGAAACGCATTTGGGATTTATCAGCAGCGAAGCTGGTAATGCTGTCATGGCTAACGCTGCCACACACATTTCACCTCATTAAACCCTTGTTTCAGTTGCTTAGAGCTTTTCCAGACTTGAGACCTCCGGAGGCTGCAATCCTTCACAGCAGAGAATCAGTGCCACACAGGGCTTTTTGTAGAAATGCTGAGCAGAAAATTACTCTGCTACTATTAAGAAGCCACATACTGGAAAGTTTTAAGACACATGAGAAACGTTTTCGAGATCCATTTCCTTGTAATGTTTTAACACCTTCATCCTTTGGTGCAGGAACAGAAGCATCAGCAAAAGAGCAGCGGAGATGGGCTTTTTGCTGTTCTTAGGGAAAATGCTGTGATGGGGCCTCCAGCTGGGGAGCGGCGAGGGGCAGCCACGCTCTCCGGGAACTTTCCAGGGAGGCTGAGGACAATCTGTCACTGCACGTATCGTTTCCCTACCACATATCTTTTTCCCTTTTCCCACCCCCAGCAGATCGCAGTGCACGCTCCTCTCGAGGGCTGCCCCTCCTGGCACTGGCTGCCGTCACCTTTTCAGAGGGCGCAACAATGGACTCCCTAGTGCTAATGAAATATGGCTTGAGCAGCCAAGCTCTTCTTTTTCCAACCCTCTGACCTCTCCACTATGGGGCTTCTTTCAGTTTCTTCATATTCACCATGTTTCTTGCCCCTCTTCTGGCCTCATTTGGCTTAAAATTTCAATGCAACTGGAGCCCAGCACCATTTTCTCTGCAATTGTGGTGAAAGAAATCACATTTTTTCAGTCTGAGTGGTAATCACTGACTTCATTTTTGTTAATACATGCTCTCCTGAAGGTTAGGTCTGCTTCCCCTACCACACTGTGCAGAAGAGGCTTCTCTTTAGCATCTCTTCTGTCCTCCCCTCTCTTCTCCAGGTTGTCTTGACCCCTTTATCTTCCATTTGTTCCCAGCGCACAGTGAATCACAGGCAGAGAGGCAGAAACGTCCCCTCCTCCCGAGCTGACTGCGAGCAGATTTAATTCCCGGTTTCTGCTGCAGCCTCAGCCTGCCATTTCCAAGTATGAGATTTTTAATCACGCGCAAGTAGAAGCAAACAGCTCTTCGCGAAAGCAGCAGCAGAGCGGGGAGGCTGCAGGGTCCTCGGCAGCGGCCGGCAGAGACAGAGGTTTGGCTGGGGGAGAACAGAGCAGAACCCGCACACCGGGGAGGCTCTTCAGCCCCCGAGGATGTGAAATCCAAGGCAGACAGCAAAAGACCACAAGAACCTTAGTTGGATGCACTTTGCCAGCAGCTTTCTATCAAAGGGCTAATAGCAGAGCAACAATTTTGGTAAAATAAAGGAATTAGCACTTTGGCTTGTTCAGGACTGACCGGTCATCCTGCCATTACACAGCAGGCTGCCCTCTCAGCTCACCGCACCTCAGGGGTAGCGAGACAATGTGATGCTCCCTGAGCGGGCTTTGGAGGCATGAACATGCTTGCTCCCTCCTAATCCCACCACTTCCACCTCCGAGAGAAGCAGCATCTCTGTGGTACATTGCCCTGCACCAGCCATTTGGGGTTAACGCCCATGCACCACCTACAGAAGTGATATTTGGATTTTGCCAGCTCATCCCCAGGGCACAATTTGTCCCAGAGGAAAAATCGGGGAGACCCATGTATCCTCCTCCTCCTCTTTCCCATATTCAGAGACCTCATGTGCTCCCTTTGGAGCCTTCTGATCTCCGGGCAAACAATCCATCCACACCCTGATGTTCTCCGGCTCTTATCCGGACGCGCGGCAGACCACACAGCCAGTGTTTCCTGCATTAGTCCACTCCATATACATTAAGCAGGGCAAAGGTCAGTTTTATTGTCAGGTAATTTACAGAGGGACTGTTACAAACATAATCTCTGCCTATTCACAGTAAACCAGGCCCCACAAACAGAAGAGACAGCATGCAATTACCTGGTTTGCAGCAGTTTCTTTGCAGGTCCCCCCCTTTTCCATAGTTTACCATCCATGGTTTTTTGCAAATAAAGATGGGAGATCATTTTTAAACACGGCTAATAAGCTAGACAATCGAACAATGGACTGGATCTGCTGCTCCAGCAATTTCAGCCTCAAGACTCACAGCTTCAGGCCATCGCTTAGCCAAAGGCACCCCCAGTCTGAGACCGGGAGGATGCTTGTCCGGCTGGCGAGAGGCCTTTCTGGAATGTCATAATTTCCCTGCGTCTACTGGCCTTGTCACTTCAGCATCTGCTGCCCTTTCAGCAGAAAAGGACCTGGGGGTGTTGGTGGACAGCCGGCTGAACATGAGCCAGCAGTGTGCCCAGGTGGCCAAGAAG
>JAOXJK010000012.1:63281005-63299524 GCA_025774025.1 Xenus cinereus | reverse complement strand
CAGGGCATGCTCTAGTGCCCAAGATTATTGGTTTGTGGGTGGGTGTGATGTGGTGGGGTGTTGTGTGTGTTGTTGGGGTTTTTTTGTTTGGTTGGTTTTTGGTTTTTGTTTGTTTGGGTTTTTTGGGGGGGAGGTTTTTTGGGTTTTGTTTTTTTTTTGTGGTTGGACTCGATGATCTCAGAGGTCCCTTCCAACCATGATGATTCTGTGATTCTCTCCCTGCCTCCTTCAGGGACCTCACACCTTAATTTTTCCTTCCTCAGCCTCCATGCCTATTTTCGGCTCAGCAGCAGGGGTGAGGAGAGAGGGACCCCTGCCCCAGGCACATCTCGGAGAGGGTGCACAATGTCCCTGCCTGAAACGGTGAGGTGGGGGGAGGCAGTTCTGCAGCACAGGCAGGAGGGGGGTGACGGGGGGGAAGAGGAGCAAGGGGGGAGGAATCCCTGGGGCAGATCTGGCAAAAACGCAGCATTTCAAGCACCAATATTGGTCATCTGTCAATGACAATCAGAAGAAATAGTCAGAGAATATTGAAAGCACTTGCTTCACGTCTAAAATCTGTGACCAGAACAACATAAATACGGTCGCTAAAATCTTCATGGAAGTAGAGTTTTTATTTAAAAAAAAACAAAAACCCCAACTTTTAACATCAGTATTCTGTTCACCACAGATGGCTAGAGGGGCCTTATTCTTGGACAAGTGCATTGTCCCCAGTATGAGAACACATTTTTCCCTTTAATATACTATAATAAAGAAATCTCTTTCTGATAGCTCTTGCTCAGCCTGGGTCCAGCCCTCACCTGACCCCTTGCAATAGGATTTCTCCTGAAACTGGAGCAAGTTTGCGCCAAGAAAAAAAACACACTTCCAAGACCACAGAACGCTTTGCCACACTCTCCGAGGAGCGCAGGTTGTCAGCGAACTCCCCAGAACCCACCACAGAGAGGCAGGTCGGCCCTCTGGCTCACTGCTTTGCACGGCCACAACCAAGTGGGATCAATCTGCATCTCCCCTCGGCAAAGCAGCGGTGACTGAGCTGGCCCCGAGGAAGGCACACCATCAAGGCAAAGCAGAGCAGAGGCACTCGCCGAGACCCAGTATAGCCACTGGAGCCAGTGCCAGCTCCTTTCAGCTCCACCTGGTAGCCGAGCTCTGAGGGTAGAGGCAGCTCTCCAGAGTTTTTCCAAAACCACCACAGAAGCCACGTGAACTTCCACGTGTCCCAAGAGGCAAGGTCTCACATTTCTCCAGGGTAAGACATCACCATCTCTTGGAGTACTTATGGCACATGGTAGGAGCTTGGTCCCTCAGAAGGACCCGTTAATGAGAGCTGATTGCAGCACATGTGACCAGCTCCTGTGTTAATCAAAATCACAAAAGAATGGACTGCAACTGGCTTGTGCTGACCCCCAGGTGATCACGTAATGGTGCAAAGTGGTAAGTTGAGTTAGTCGGTTTAAACATGTCTTGTGTTTAACCATATGTCTACGTGAGCTGCCATCAAATCTTTGACCTGACACGGAGCATTCTCTGGATCCTTTGCCCCACCACCATCCCCTCCAGCAGCAGGGGCTGCCCTCTGAGGAGTGTCCCAGTGTTGCCCTCTGAACCAAACTGCTCTTTCTCCAGACACCACACATGCTCACCCTCAGGTATGACAGGAAAGCATCCTCCAGATCACACACAAGTTCACCTGCCGGAACCAATGGTATACATCAAAAGCCTCAGCTCAGAAGTAGCTCCATAACCGATAGCCAGATCATTTTCTCCCTGCAGATGCGTGCATGGCATCCGTGTTGAGAGGGCTCTGGTCCCTGGCTGGCTTGCTGCCCAGCCTGTTGGCAAGCAACCCGGCAGGCAGTTCCCAAACCACCCTCCAAAAGCAGCATAGACCAGATCACCGAGTCCTCACCTTCAAAACCCCCAGCTGTGAGTCACACAGGCGTTGGTTTAGAAGAACCCCAAAGCATACACCAAAGTGCCTCCACGTACAGCACTCCTTTTGGTACGGGAAGTCTTACGCATAGGCCTTTTCGTTTCCTGGTGGAAGCAACAGGCTTCCAGAGAAGCAGGTGTTTGACCAAAAGCAGGGGCAAACATTACTAGGTCAGTCAGCACACCACGGCCTCCTTCCCTTGCCCACCAGCCAGGCGCCTGCCCACCCCTCAGCAGCCAAGTTCAGGTGGTGGCTCTTCCTGCTGTGGAGCTGCAGCAGCGTAACACTAACCTTGAGGCCTTTGAGAGGAACTACCCAACCCTACTCCCCCCAAAAAAAACCCAACCAAACACGCCAGAAGCTCCCGAGAGGTTTAGCTACCCCACCTTCCTTGTCCTGGGATAAGCCATTTAGAACCACACCGTCAGGACGCTCCAAACAATGAACCCTTTGGTCACCTGGAACTAGGCCTTGTGTGGCATGAAAAGGAAAACCAGCTCCCAAACACCACTGCTCTTTCTCTGCAGAGAGACACTACTTTTAAACAGCAGATGCAAATCCTAAAGTTAATTCCTGTTTGGTGCTACCTCTGAGGCAGTGGGGGCAATAAGGGAAGGGCAGGGGAAAGCACAAAGCTCAGGCTTCTCTGAGGATACCAGCTTTGCACCAACAGTCTCTAACCACAAAATATCACAGAACGCAGGCATTATTTTTAGAAATATCATTTCTCACAACAAAGCTGGAAGAAGCAAACAGAGGAGAGAAGCAGAAGGACGCAGAGATAATATGCAGTAACGAAACCACGACCTGTGGCAGCAGAGGAAACAAGGACAACTTCTACTTGAGGATACTGAGCTGGGTATCCAGCACGACACCACCACTTCATCACCAAGGCAGAGAAGTTTACATCAGTCAAATCTCTAGTCAAAACAGAAGTTCTTCCCAACTAAGACAAGCAGAAAAGTCTACATATCACTGAGGTCTGAAGATATTTTCTTCCGTCAAGAACAGGAGAATCCACCCACCCACATAGGCGGAAAGACAAAGGGATGGTACCTCCTACCTCAGGCATTGACTTTGTGGTCTCCTAATTCCCAGCTCCTTGCTTCTGTGACATTAAACTGCTTCTTCCACAAAACTCCTTCAAGCTGATGGCTGGCTGTTCCCAGCCTCTCAAGCAGGAGTCCTAATGACTCCCACCAGATTATCTCCTCCCAAGCAGCTGCAGTTCCCTCAGGCTGCACCTGTGAGAAACAGCGGGGGCTGAGCCTCGCTCACTCAATTCACCTGTGCTGGAAAAGCAAGCCGAGGAGTAAGGGGCACAGGCAGCCAGCCCAGCTCCCTGAGAAGTGTGGCTACAGTAGGGTTGAAGTCTGCAGGGTGAAGGAGGCTGCCTTGTCCCCTGGAAGGGAAGGAGGAGAAAAGGAGGGCAGACTGCCACTGGAGGTACCTGCCATGCTGCCAGAGCCAATTCACCTGGAGAACTGGAGTCACCATGTCACAAGTTTCACCTGGCAGCAGCTGGATCAGGCACTAGCGTGCAGCAGGTGTACTCACAGCGTGGGCAAGTCTTGCGCAGCTGCAGGAGAAAAGAGGGGTTGGGAGCAGTTTTCTTAATGACTAATTTCAGTAAGATTATCTTCTTTTTTTTTTTTTCTTAAATCTCACTTAAAAAAAAATGATGTCATCTCAAGCGTTTTTCAGCATCTTGACAGGACCTGTCCTACCAGATAACACGTTGGATTTGGAGTATGAGCTTCTAGCAATGCTTTTTCATTCTGTGGAGTCAAACAGTGTTAGAAGGAGGTGGAAACTCAAATGTTTTCATGTTTGAAAGCTGACAAGTTTTGGCTTTTTTTTCAGTTTCTGATACAGATATTATGAAAAAGTAGAGAGAAGATTTGAAAAGATTTGAAAGCAATGCAGTGAATCTTAAGAAATGTCGTTTCCCTTACACTCTTCTTATAAAACTTTCTGTTCAACACCTCAACACAGTCTCCCAGCGTGGGGAAAATGTGATTTCACTCCGACTGGTGAGGCTTCAAGTGTTTTAGACTTAGGGGTAAAAGTCACTCTCACTGGCAGTTTACAAGGCGAGCACCAATTTCATCTGCAACACCCACATCGACTCTGCCTCCCTTCCCGCCTGCCAGAGGATGCTCCTCGTACCACCCAACTACAGCCTCCAAAGGTGACCCGCTGGCTGTAGAAAAGTTTGGGTTGGTGGTGCTGGAGCCCTCCTCTGCGTTTTGGCACCTCCCTTTTTATTTGAGCTGAGCCAACCCAACCAACCTCCCAGTCCCTTTCTAACTTTCGCCCTCACCCTCAGGGGGCCTCACATGTCTCATGTTCCTCTTCCATCAGGCTGAAGGAACAGAAAACTCCAAACCATAAGTAGCACAGTGGGAAACAAAGCACACGCCTCTCTTTATAGATACGTGCCTTTCGTTAACAAAAGCATCCTGCCACTTTACAGTACAGATTTTGATTCACATACCACCTCTACGAGCTATACTTTATTTCGTGCTTGTTTTAAAAAAGTAAGTGCCTAACTTTTGGCAAGGGCAGCTACAGAGTGACTCTTGGTGTTCCTTGTCTTCCTCTCTGAATGGACAGGAGGAAATCAGACCGTGCTGAAGAGGAAACGACATTTTGGACAAGGCCCACCGTTCATCCAGTACTACTGGAAGTCGTTGCAGGGTCAATACTGCTTTGGTATTATGTTATTTATGCTTTATTGCATGCTATTTTTGCCTTTTGCAAGCACCAGCCAAAGTCCCTCCTTCCTGTGAAAGTCAATTTCTTCAAAGTAGGAGAGGAAGGGGAAGGATTTTGAAGCGGATCCCAAGTGGACATTATCCTTCCACATCATCCAATTTTGGGCTAATTCTTAAGCTGCCTCTTCCATTAAGGCTGACTCAGACAGGATCTCAGATATTTTTGTATCATGCTCTGGAGGGCAATTTTTCTCCAGTCACAGCCTGGAGAGCCTACAGGACTGGAGCCAGTAAAACCACTGAGGCCAAATGCGTTAAGTGCAGTGGTTTGAAGACCCAGTTGATGTTTTTTTGCACACCTAGAAGCCTGGAACAGGGCAGGCCCACCCTCCTGGAAATCGCCAGGGTTAAGGCTGTAACTTGGGTGTTCAGGAGAGAAATTTAGCCTTGGACAAAACTTTTTCATGTTTTATTTTGGAGTATGGAAAAAATAAATGCCTCCAAAAATGATTCTACAGAGGGAGGCTGGATGAGGAGCTTGATTTCACCTGTTGCACAGGCGTATCAGCGCCAGCACAAAGGCTGGGCTCCAAAACACGAGAGTGAGTGTCCAGGCAAACAAATCTTACAGAAGACAGACCTGACATTGGTTTTTACATCGAAATGCATGGACACTAATCAGGGAGTCCACGGTATAAATAATTCACATAAAACCTGTGCCTTTGAAAAATCTATTAACCATAATCATGAATCTACATGTTCTTGACATACAGAACTGTGAATCATTTTATAAAGAAACAGATTCCTTCTGGTTTATACCAAACAAGAGATTTTGAAAGCTTTTTAGGATGACAGAGTGGAAGCTTTCAACTAATAAAACCTGTATTTTGAATTAAATTGCAGTCCCACTGAGGACAAGGAAAAAGTAAATTAGGGATTCGTTTATAAAATCACAAATATTAGAGCTAAGTATCATCACAGCTGTAGGTGACTGCAAGAAAAATATGAATGTTTAAAGGCATTCCACAGAGGTTGTTGGAAGTCCACCTACTGTTTCAAAATACCCCTTTGTTTAAATCAGATGTTCCCTGCACTGCAGCTATTACTAAAGACCTTTGAAAGTTTTGATATCACGTGTTGTAATAACAGCTTGTACTTTCTTTCTTCAATTTTCCAGATCCCCTACACTTCCTTATGACTCACAAAGCTCCCAGTCAGTTTTAGGCTGCTATTTCCATTTTACTTCAGAGCTTCAAGCATTCTGAGCTTGGCTCAGCAAAGCACCAAAGTATACACGTAACTTTAAAAGATACGTCACCCTTTTTACGAGGTTAGCTATTACTAGATTTAGCTACATTTTCTTTTATAATTACAGCAAATTTCAGCTACAGTCAACAGTATTTTTTCCATCACTAACAATATAACAAGATTAGATTATTATATATGCACATTATTTATGTGTGAAGTACGCGTGAGCACAGAGCAAATGCAGTTACAGTGTTCATACACGTGCCTATAAGTTAATGCATACAAATATGCACATGCACAATAATCTAAAGATAGTGGATGGCTTCACTGTCTATTGCTGTGTCTAAAGCATTTCTTTTGATTAAAACTTAGATTGAAGGCTATCAGCCACACAAACGAATCCATCCTTGAGCTACATCCCATTAAATCATTCTGATTGCTACTACTTAATAAATATATCCTTCCTCAAGATACTTCATTTTGTACTTACATTTATTATCTAACAGTTATTTTAATGTACCTTTGGGATAATCAATCAAAATACCCAAGCAACAGTCCTTTCCCCATATTTTCAAGTAATCAAAATACTTATTCTTCTTCTGCATGCAGGTTTATTTTGCTTTAGTTTTGATGAGACTGAGCAGGGATTATATTTTCCTTATTTCCACCCATTTCTTTCTGGAAACTAACTTTATTTTGTCTCTGATATGTCAAAGCACTGAAGCATTAGATAAAGTTTAATGAAAACTGCAGTCTTATGGGATTTAAGCATATGCTTTAATGCTTTGCTGAAATGAGGAATCTAGAGATATAGAAGTTTTGGTAGTTTTCTCAAGTGTTACCAGTGAATAGGTAAAATTCACGTTATTTGCTGAGTATCAGCTGAACAGTATATACATATGGATAATCCAGTCCTAACCCGAATGATGACATTAAAAACCAGTGGGCAGTTTAACCGCGCTGTTATTCTTAGATTTGTAACTTAGATTTATAACTATGTAACAGCTAAATTGTAAGCATATTTTCTTTTTTGTTTGTTTGTTTTTCTTTCACAGTTGCAGTATGAAAACTACCAAATCTGATTTTTATTTTTTAAAGCTCTAGTTATGGGTGAATCCTATCGGCTGCAAAATCACCAGGTTTATAAAGTCAGTCACCCAACGATAGACTTAACACTAAACAAGCTTTGATATGAGACAAAACACAGGAATATCTGTATGCCAGTTCTCTTTAATAGCAAATTATTTTTAAAAATAAAACAAAAGCAAGAAAACAAGTCTTAAAATACCTCAGAACTGTTGCATATAAGCTTAATAAAATAACAATATCTAAGCTTAACAAAATAATGGATTTCTCATGTAAAACTGAGTTAAACCATCACACACAGCAAATCCAGACAGAAAAGCTATTAGCAAGACCACCCATATGCTTCTTGTTTCATTTCAACTTTAACATCAGAAAAAAAAAAATGTGCTAACTACTTTCTCTATATAAAAGAATCTAATATAAAATTCATGTTGTCAGTTTTGTAAGGTGAAAGATAAAATGGTTACATCTCTATTTCCAAAAAGTCTGATTTTCTATTCTGAAGAAATATATCCTGTCTTTCTTACAAGAAAACAGAGGGGGAAACATTTTTAAAGACTGAATAACACTCATAGGGATTTCATGTTTCCATGAAAGAAAATGTTCATATTACACTTCTCTAGAATTTAGTTTAGGCTTTTAAATTACTCTTCATACCTGCAAGCATGGAAGACACCAAATATTTGGGGAAAAGGGAAGAAATGACAGAAATTGTTGGTGGACAAAAGCCATAAACAGAAACCATAGGGAAAAAAGTATCACCATACAAAAAAATTTCTTCTAAATATTTTTTTCTAGGTGCAACATTTTAAGGCAAACATTCTCCAGATTAAATACCTCCATGAGATATTTTCGGGTGTCAATTTAACTTCAAACTTTTGAGGATGAAGAACATCTCAGAGGTTGTTCAAGTCTTAATCCACAAAAAGATGACAGCAAGCAGAGTCCTGTATTTGGTGCACCATTAACTTCTAGCGACGAGCCTGTTCATAGTAACGTCAATACAAGATTACTGTCATTTGTCTTGATTCAGCAACATGTTTAAGCCTATGCTTACCAGTAAGTATATGAGCTATTTAACTCTAAGTGAGCAAAGACACAGCATTAGTGATTTTCCTTGGTCAGCTTTGCACAGCAGGTTCAGTGGGTAAATTCCCCTAAGCTCCCCGAGGAGACAGAGCTGCCTTCTCTGGCTGGTTAAAGTGTTGTTTGAGGGCTTACAATGCTACTGCGTATATTATTCCAGTGCAGGATTAACTAGAAAGCTACCTAGAGAATTTCTCTGTGTCATTTTTCCTCAGTAGCACACGCTGGTTTTTTATTCATCCTGTTGGGGGGGCGTGTGTGCATGTTTTATTTTTCCTTCTGCTTAACTTTAAATGTCTTCTTAAATCCCAGTGAAATCAAAGATATTTGAGCATAGGCTTAATTGCTGTCTCAAATAAAAGAAGCATACATACTTGCTTAAGAGCTTGGCTAAATTAGGAGCTTATTTTGAATTGATCACAAATGTAACATTCCCTCAGATCTTTGTCAGACAGTTCAACAAAGGACACACGAATCATAGACAATTCAGAAGATGCTGCAGGGCAAACTGTTCTAACCCTGTTCCTATGGTTTTTAACATTATGTTTTTTGTACTTACATTGCCAATACTCAGAAACATGCTGAAGGATCTTGACGTATTTCTGCTCCATTGGAAAAATATGTTTAATAGTTAGCAGGAAAAGTGAAGATGTTTGTATGAGTTTCAATCATGACAAGTGGTCCTTCACATTCCTCAAACATCGCCTCAAGTTCAATTTGTTCATAAATGTAATTTTTGTCTTAATGGCATGAAATCAACAAAAACTACATTTACTTTCTCAAAGTAATAATTTACCAGCATCAACAATAAGGAAACCCACTATTTCTTTTGTATAATTAACGCAATTATTCTCAGGGCTGTATTTCTATGAACTACAAATTATTCCCATTACTAAGAGAGAAACGATAAGAGCAATGGAATTGGTGTCATTAAGAGAACTAATACGGTGGATCAATGCCTTATTTACTACTGCAAATTAAGTCACAGACTGTCAGGAACCAGTTTGCTCAAAAAGATGGTGACACATTTCCAACCATTAAGGCTATAGAAAGGATTCATAAATGCAGCAATTGTTGCCGACTTTTAAAGAAAACTTACAGGCTCATCCTAACATATTTCATATTAAAGTGGCTCCACTGACAGCAAGGTTTCATGGCAATTTCAGTCTGAATCCAGGCCTGTTCATTTTTTTTTCATTAATAAATTAAATTTCACCTAGACTGAATTACAAATCCATTCAAACTCAACTTTTGAAACTAATTTGCTACACACTCTTCCTTTACTGTTTTCCCACGATGATAACAGTTCACTGTTTAGTGAATTGGTGCAGGACAATCAACAAAACTTCTTGCTGTAAATGGGAACAAACTGCAGCGTTGTAGGCTGTCTACATACATTCATAGTGCTAAATAAGTGCTATTTATGAATGTAAAAACTAACAATTCTAACAAATATATTGAAAATCCACTATTTAGTAACATTAGGACTGACACCTCATTATAGTACACCATTTTTTGTGAGCATGAGTCCATTAAGTGAGGAATATATTCTAATTCTATCTTAATATTATGCCTGGAAGTCATATATATTTTGTGGCATTTTAAAGGAAAAACTACGTATGTCCTCATTAAAAGTCAAAAATTGTTTCTCTTTTCTGAACAAATCTTCGTTCAAACATAGTTTTGACATTAAATTTGTAGGGTTTTTTTTTTCTTTTTCTGGAACAGTGTCATTTTTGTGATTACTCGATTACTGCTAACCTTCTTATACCACAGAATAATTCATTTATTTCTAATACTACTATACAGTACTCTTGTATTTCCCCCCTCAAATGCTATTGGAAAAGATCAACTTGTAAAAATAATTTTATGTTCTTGTAGTAGCTATTAATGTTTGTTCTCTGTATCAGTCCATATGGCATTATCATCTCAAGACTCATTATGTGGGTACTCAACCTATCTTCTCATTATAAGTTATCAATCACAAAAAATAATATGCTTTATATTTAAAGTATTATAATCTTTCATTTTCTGCTCATTACATTTTTTATATCTATGCAACTGCAGCATAGTCATTGCTCTGGTCTTTTTTTTTTTCACTTTCCTGCGGGCTGGTGATTGTCACCCTTGGATTTGTGGATGTTTTTTCAAGATGGGAATCAACCTAGAGAAAAAGGACAAGTACTGTTAATTTCATCAGGTAACAAAGATTTCACTTCACTTCAATACAGTGTTAACATTTCATACTAAAATTTCCACAAGGTATTGTCAACATGGAAAAAAAGTCTTCTGAGAGTGTTCACATAAACATTTTTATTTACCTTATACTTATATAGCTTCCAAAGGAGAAAGTACTCAAATTAGAAGCTCCCCCCCAGTCCTTTCATGAAACATCAAGTTACCCACATATCCATTTAAAGTGAATGCTCACTCAATTTCTCTACTTCCATAAATAACTTCAGCTTTTCTAGAAGCAAACAGAAGAAATCAATATAACAAGCACAGAATAAATTCAAGGCCCAAGAAAATGCCAGGTAACTCAGCTGTCTTAACTGACAAACATTTTTGTATGCCATACAAAAACAGAAGAAAGGCCAGTAGCAAGATGCAACAGTGTCACAAGAAGCAGAGGAAGAGTCGTTTTTCAGCAGCCTATAGGCAGCAAGTTGTTCTGCTGCTGATGCTCAAGAATCCTGATCATCCCAGATCTGGATTCTCCCCATCAAAAAACCCACTTTGTTTCCCACATTCTGTTTGCTGGTCAGTTCATCTGACAGTCCAGGTAGTCCACTTAATTTTTCTGGGCTGCATGCCTCGATCTAAGCCAACAGCATGTTACCATGTCTCCTAAATTAACGGCATATTTGCTTTTAAACCGACTAAAGTCCCTTGCTTTGAATATCTTATTTATCTCCACTGTCTTTTCCAATTTCTAAGAAAAGGAGATGAAACGTCCACAAAGCAATAGCAAGAGCCTTTTATGAAATGCAACTTCTGTGAAAGTCAAGTCATCAAAATAATGAGGCACTGTGGTTTCAATAACACACCCTTCTGCTCTGTCCTGAAGGACAATTTAGTGTGGAAATATGTAATGATTATGCTTTTCTGGAAATGGCAATAATTTTTTAATTACTGTTTTTCAAAATTCAGCATACTCAGGAAAGCAGGAGATACAGATTCATCGAACAGCAAGAAACGTCTGTTTTCTCAGTTGGAGGGCATATAATGTAATTACTGATGTAACTGATCTATACAGACAGAAAAAAGCTTTTCCCACAAACTGAAGTTCTCATAAATGCTCTCAGAACCTTATCAGGAGTGAGCTACTTAGAAACTAGCAGAGAAGCCTAAGGCTGAGATGAATGAGGAACAGTAACTTAAAAACAAACAACTGAAAGAATAAACACTCACTTGTTTCTGACTGTCAAAATCCTCTTCTTTTATTTCTTCTTCAGGCTGAAGATCACCTTGGTAGTTCAAGTGCTCCATTCCCTCACCATTTTCTTCATTTTTCTTGCCATTTAAATGGATAAGTTCCTCTTCTGCTTGGTCAACATTCTCTGTTTCTTCTGCTTCATCTTCATCATTCTCATTTAATTTCTTCTTGCTTGCTTCTGCTACACTTCTTTCTTTAACAGCTTCCCCACTTTCCTCTCCATTCACGTGTGGATAGTCTTCCTCTCCTTTATATACCTCCTCTCCCCTGTCATTTTCCTCTTCTGCATTTTCTTCTTCATCTACAGTTTCTGCTGGCCTCTGGTGAAAGGAAAAGCAGCAGCATTATGAAGCATTTTTAATCAGAATGCTCCACGTAATTCTGAAACGTGACAGACATCAAAATCACACTTACATCATTACTGGGGAGTAAGTATGCTAATTTGAGGTTTGTCTACATGGACGGAAAATTATGCTCCAGTACTAACATAATGCACTCTTATTCTACATAAAAAAATGTGTTAGTGAGATTTAAATGTATTACAGCAGGTTAATCCATTTGACCATACCCAAAACAACTGGACTGAGCTAGATTTAATTAACACAGCAACTAATAGCTATTTTGTTTCAGCTATTCCAGGTTCTCCGACATTCTAGCATTTAGTATGTACCTGTTTATGAAATCCTGTCAGAATAAAATATCATACATCACTAGCCCACAAACTGTTCCACAAGAAGCGTTTTACCTGTGGACCAGGCCATGTCACGCCAGTCGGTCCTTTTTTGCAGCCTGTCTTCTTTGCATCCTCAGAAAAGTAGTAAGAGAGATGAGGCAGACCTACTGGACACTTCCAGAAAGGTCATTCCCCTCCCAATGACCCCTACGTAGGGTGGCATGGTTAGGATTTGTTTGAGGTTTAGCAATTGATTTTTCCCACACAGAGTCAGACAAGCAGACAGGAGGAGCAGGATCTTGTCCCATATTGAAGAACAGTAAGCAGAAACTCACTATAGATAAAGCTGCTGGCAGCATCATTTCATGACAACTTGGAAGACTGACGCACATGCTATCTAGTTTTTGTCATTTGTCTTCCAGTTTCAGCTTAGAAGATTCACCTGACTGTTCAGCGAACCAATGCCTCTGCTGCCAAGATGACTTATGTACTTCTGCTAAGGTTTGAATGAAAATAAAGAGAAAAAAAAATCCCACAGGAGTGACAGGGTTTTCTGCCTCCCACACAGCCTCATCAGACTCTAAATCTAAAGCAAACAAGCTGAGAGTAATAGATTATCTCTTAATCAAAAGTGTTTGGAATTTTACTATCATTAGCAGCTAATTTATGCAGGGAGCTATCTGCTACAGACCTGTAACTTATTTATGTCTTCTAAAAATCTCTTTCCCTCACTAATATTTCAAAAGAATTCTGTCATCACCTTCAACATATTAGTAAAAGCCAGTTCAGAAATACCAACAATCGATTGAAGCCTCTTGATGAAACACCTTGCTTTTGCTTTGATATCTAAGTAGCAACATAAAACAACTTTATTATGCCAGTGCACAATACCACATTGACACAGCTTCAAAAAGGACAAGTTATTGTGTTGTGACAATCCTCAGAATGACAAATTACTAGAAATATTACATGGTTATCTGACCAGATAAATAATAGCTCCGTAAGTGATTTCTGAAGTATAGTAGTCTCTGTGTGTTTTTTATTCAAGCCTTCCTGACTCTCTTTCATCTGGTACCATCAAACTGGCCTTATCACTAAAATTAAGATTAAATAAGCCAAGTCTTTACAGACACCTTCAAAGAAGGCACCATCCAAAGCAAACTTGAGCCAACTTTAGTAGCTTCCAGCATATAAAGATAGCAAAGAATCTGTAGATCCACAAATTCTCAGAAGATACCTGCTAAGTCTTACACATGTGACCTACTTACTTGTTCTCAGCCTGCTAAGGAAAGTAGCAGCTCTGGATTCTGACGAGAAACAGGGGAGAGTGGGTCAAATTAAATGCACCAGAGACTACTAGCTAAAGGTAAGCCGTTTTGGTTTTGCTTAATGACACCTGCTTGCTATGGCTTTACGAACACCAAATGCAGAGAGGGTAAGAAAAGAAGAAAAGTAAACCCAGACTTTCTCAATTAACCGTTGTAGTCATATTATTATTTCCAGCTTTTTGTTACTGCCTGATAGCAGGTACAATCAGAAGAGAATATCTGCCCTTGCCTGAACTGCTTTAGGATGGTGGCTCATTTTGGACTGCAGAAGAAGGTGTGTAGACTTTACATCATGGTGTAAACATATGTACCCCAATGCACATGCTTTTACTGGTTTCACTGCTGTGAAAGTAGTCTTTAGCACAGAAGCACAACGGACATTTGAGAGGTAGTAACTTGCTAAGGTGCTACACGAGCTAGACTCATGAGACCTTATCTGTCTAAAACTGGTGTGGATGCAAATTTTTTATGAGTTAAAACTGAGTAACATAGAAGATAAACGCAGTGTTACTGAACTGTACCCAGAAACTCGCTGGAAGCTCACAGGGAACTGGCATGAAATAACATTCAAATTTCAACTAATTTAACTTGACCAGTCAAGCTAAATCACCTGAAAAATAATAGTACAAAACAAGACCAGTAAAACAAATTGTGTCGGTGCAAGTATAATGTTTTTACAGTAAATGAAAATTTCAAGGTAGCCGAGCATGTTACTACAATGGTTATTACTACTACAGACAAAAATAAAACCCCATGTTCACAGGTAATAATAGGAAAGCAAAATATGGCTCTTAATTTAATCTTCTTTCAAGCTGCGCTACATTAGAATGGACATTTCAAACAAGTTAAAATCAACATTGATCCAGAGGAAAAGACCTTCCGCAAGGTAATCTGAAATGCGGTGTGGTTCCCACTGCCTGCACAGTCATAGGGAGGCTTTGAAATGTCGATATGGCCACGGATGATGCATTTCAGAATGCACAGCGGACCTAACACAAGACCGTAGAGAAGGAACTGCAGGCCAAAATCACTCAGCAAATCACACATTGCACTTTACATAAAACGTGTGATACTTTCTCCCGAGATCGTATCGATCTACTAGCTACGCATAAAGTAGCATTATTTAAGTGCACCTTCTTCACTGAGAAAGAGATACACTTAGCAGAAGTTAGATTTTTCATATTTAGGGAAAGAGAATGTTTAGGTGCATATAGACATGCAGGCAGGAAAACAGAAAAAGGGAGAAAACCAGAGGTTCTTTTATGGTACAAAGCCTGTAGACATTGTACATGCTTAACTTTACCTTCTGGAACAGTTCCAGTGATTTCAGTGAACCTGAAATAGTGCACTAAAACCTACATTAAAATGCTTGCTGGGTCAGGATATAATTCAAAGTCCCCTGGAGTCAATGGGAACCTTTTCATTGAATTTGATACTCTCCAGCCATCCCTCCACCTACAACTGTACAAAATGCCTACTACATACACATCAAAGTTACTACAAACTGTTTTTTCTCAGTCAGACCTACATGTCCTTGCAGGAATTATTAGACTCAATTCTCTAAGTCAGCAATGATCTCGTATATTTAAGAAAAAGCAGTGACATTTCACACCTTAATTTTTAGCTTTTCATCCCGCACCTTTTTAAATAACCAGAATACTCCCAGTAACAGCTTCCTATATGGAACACATTGGCTGGATAGGCAAGACAGATGTGGGACTTGGCTGTTCCTCTTTGCATCTGAGAAGTCAGAGTTCGGCTTTCAGCCAGCGTGTTGGCTCACAGGAGGCCATACAAGTACGTTACGTTTGGGATTCCGGTAAAAGCTCAGGACATCTCAAATCCAGAGAACCAACTGTATCTCCAGGCCTGAGTGACTGAGGTCTCTCACTACTTTGTAACACAACTAAATGAACACAAGCATCAAATATTAGTATCAACATGTTGACATGAGAGATTTCAGGATCATAACAGAGAACAAGGAGCACTTCAAAAATTCATGTTGAAAGCACCCAGCCAGTTGTACCCCAGGGTAACTAAAGACGTATACGGTAACGAACTATGGAATGTATGTTCCTGTGTCACTTTAATCCTGTGTCCACATCACAAAAAACAGCATCACAACTTGAACCTGATAGCAATAAATTCAGGACTGGAGAAGGACAAGGTGATTACATTCTTATTCCTTGAGGTAATTCTCACAGACAAGTAAGCAACTTCTAGGACAGGGAACTTTTCCAGTGACTGTGATGGATTATCCTCATTCCTCCTATAGTCAGAACTATTCATGGTAAGGTTTGTAATTTTGTCTTTTGTACGGCTGCAAGAAAATAGGAAGGAACTTTCTTTCTCATGTTGCTGACTGTATCTTTTAAGTGAAGATGATGCTTTTGCAGTTTCCCAGTTGAACGTATGGTAGTTAAAATAACTAGTTTTCAAACTATTTCAAACCATACCTTCATGGGAGTGAGCACAATTCTTTGCTTGTCATGGACTAGCAATAAAAAGACTCACTGACAAACGTATATTGCGAGGTATATTCAACCAAAGGCATGTAGAATAACCGAAGTCATTCTCAACTTCATGCTAGAAATATGGACCCAGCTTGCCTTCTGGAAACCTCCTGACTTACCAGCAGGTTGATGAGGAGCAGAGTGAATTCCATTTTGCATTCAAAAAGTATGATTGCTTGATGGTATTTTTAATCTCAGCAAAAACAGAGTGTTTAAAAAAGAAAGATGTATTCTAATTACACTCATCATGCTATCATTCATTAAGAGCTACATTACCAAATGCCATCATCATTCAAAAGCAATAAGTCAGGAAATCTTCAGACCTTGAAGCATTTGGCTTCTTTTCCTCTAGGGATACTAATGTAACCTCTGCGAAGGTTTGTATGTGACTGATACAAGAATATTGAAAAGTGCAGTATCACAAATAATTTAAAGCGGAAATTATTTTGTACCATTAATGTGAAACATAATTTTACTTTATTGAAGTCATTTGGCAATGTTTACTTGGCTAATGGTCACAACAGACAAACAATGAGGTAAACAACAAAAATCTTAATGGTCACAAATACCGGTATGAAAACATCTCACAAATGTAGAATCAGGAACACTTAACTTTGATTGCACCAAAGCTCTCCAGAACAGAGCTGCCCCTGCTCCTACCCAGTCAGGAATGCTTTGCAGCAGCACTGCACAGATTCCAACAGCAAAACATTTTGTTCCCGAACCAGATAGGGTTGCTAAGTGACAGCAGCCCTCTTCTCTTCCACATCATTTACAAAACCCAGGCTCTTAAAAACAAGCAAATGAATAGTTAAGGGTTCATCAGTCTTACACTTCCCACATAGTAAATGTGCTGCTGTTCATGAAGGCAAAAAAGCCTTTATCCCCTCAACATTTAAACTCCGACCTTTTCTATGAGTCGGATGCTCTTTTTTTTTTTTTTTTTTTTTTTACCATAGATGCAACATCTGAGTCCACAAAGTCAAATTTTTACATAAGATCATAGCACCCAGAAGTCTAACGGGAATAAACGGAAACTATGTAACTTGGAAGTGTCGGAAAAATAGCTTTTCAATCTCCATTCCTCAGTTTCATTTCGTGGTAACTGAAAGCATGCATAATTCCTTACTCACAAGACAGCCATGGCAGAGAAGAAAACATCTGATCGGATCCTTACTTTTCTAAGATGTACCTAAGTGAACAATATTTTTCTCCCTCTCTTTCACTGACAATCTTGTCTGGTTTTTCCATAACACTTTCCATGCGTACATTAAAATTTGTCAAAACTTTGCCCCCTACAACACAGTATGATCTGTTGAGCATCCCTGTAGACAATGAGGAGATTGATAAGCATTTGAAAAGAAGCCCTACCGAGGTTGCAAAAATACAGTAATGGTGGGGTTTTTTTCCAGAAACAGACTCTTCTACAGTGAATGAAAAGTGCTTTAAGAGTTAAGCAATTTGAGAAATCGTCTGATTTTTTCAAAACAGGTGCATACAGAGAGAGGAAACTTTTTTTCAAAGTGGTATCAACACTAGTTTTGCAATGGAACTGTGTTTGCAGGCTTTATTCAGAAGAAGTGAAGGCCCTCCAACAGCTGACCACACAGGCCTTTAAAGATCAGACCTTCTGCTGTACTTTCAGAAATCACAGTCATCCAATGCAGAAATTGACGGAAGATCTCTCTTATTCTCAGCTGCAAGGAACCAACCAGAGTAAGTTTCCCTATCTTACCCAGACAAACAATAAAAAAAATGAAGCATAAATCAGTGGAGCTGAAAGAACATGCAAGGGAAAATCTTATCTGCTGGCTTGTCAGCACTCAAAATCCAGAAGGCTTAAGTTACAGCTGCATCATTTGTAGCAAACTTTGAGCGCACGAAGTTCTGCATGTATTCTTTCCAAATGCCATTTTGAAATCCTTACTGATGTAATGTAAAATGTTTACTCACAAATGGTTCTGGCCTTTTTAATCAAGGAATGTTTCTTCGAGCAGTCAGCCTGTTTTAATGTTGAATCAATGTAAGCTTTAACATTTTGCCTTCAGCAACAGAGAAGAGAAACATTTTATTCTGTTCACTGAGGTGAATCTTGGGTCTCTAAAGCAAATTGTATACTCCATAATGAAAACTGCAAACGAAAGCTGCAGATTTTCTGATACTGATGATACACTCTAGCTACTGAAAGAGTACCTAGGGGAGCTACACAATCTCACATCACATCACAGCCCAGGAAATGGGGAATAATGAGTGGCATCAGGACTGCATTAATCAGTGGACGTGTCTGTAATGATGGAAAGCAAATGGCTAGTGAAAGGTCTAAGAGTATGAACATCTACAAAAATCCCCAAATCAGTGCCTGTTGGAGAAATTAATCATCCAACGATTTTTACATATAAACACAGAGAGAGAGAGGGAGATGGGAATACTGAATATGGAAGAAGAAAAAAAAACAACAAACAAACCACAAAAAACCCAACCTCCCCCGGCCAAACC
>JAOXJK010000012.1:63265605-63280905 GCA_025774025.1 Xenus cinereus | reverse complement strand
GGGAATACTGAATATGGAAGAAGAAAAAAAAACAACAAACAAACCACAAAAAACCCAACCTCCCCCTGCCAAACCCGAAGAACCAACAGATTCATTCTACATCACTTACATCTTAATAGCCAGTATCACACACCTCACAGAAAAGCAGGCTGGCACAACAACATGCCCGAATTCCTTGTAGGGGTCATGTGCTGAACAACTTCGTATCTCATAACTCTCATGCTTTATCCCACCTCCCAAGGGCTCAGCCTGGGAGAAGAACAACCTTGCTTACGGAAATGGATAAACCAATGCAAACTTGCAGCATTCTTTCAATACTATTACTACTAATTGCTGCTTTTGTATTTCACAGCTTACATAAAATTAAAGAAAAAGCAGTAATTTGTTCTGAAAGCTTTACAAGTTAGAAATTTTTCTATCTCAGAAATACTTGGAATATATTTATATCATTATCAGCAAACTCAAAGTAACACACTTAATTACCATCTCAAATGAGAAACTTGTACTATTTTGCTGCCTCCCTACCAAGAACTGCAATAAAATCACCTTGTTCCCTTGCTATTTGCACAACTGATTTCATAGTCTGTCATCAGTTCCTACGGATGTTGACACAGCGATGTCAACAACCAAACTGGAGTAAATCTCATGTCAAAAGAAGAAACTACCCATTTTTTATTTGGAAGCTGAAGTCTTGGTACAGAATATAGAACAGAAGGGTCTGGTTTGGTTTGAGGCAAAATACTGATTTTTCCTCCTTCATATTCAATTACAACTGTCAGCTAGTCTGGTGTAAAGCAAATCCTGTTCTTATAATGTGTTCTCAGCTGGCAGACAGCATCTTACAGAACAGGACATAAGCAAGTGTCTAGCCAGCATTACACTACGTTTAGTTAATGGCTAATCTGGCATTTGTTCAACCGTGTACTTCAAATGGCAAGACAGAGAAGGTGCATAAAAAGAAAAAAGACTAAGCTCTGTCTTCACCACCTCATTTATGTGGCTGATGGAAATGATAGCGTATCAGAAGTGTCAGCATTCTAGTGAAAGCTGGCATGTAAATATTTATGCATTATGCAAGATAGTCAAGCCCTGGCTGGCTGTCCTTTTCCATATTTCTAGCAGTAACAGAAAATGCAGTTCAGATAAGAAAAAGCTATAAAGCTTTACATCACAGAATTTAAAACCATTCAAAATGGTCATTAATAAGAACCTAACATGTAAAATGCTAAATGCTTCCAAGGTCTGAGTAACCTCAGTTATCCGGGAATAAAAAGTACTCAGTGCTACTCAGAAGAACCTTGCTTCTTGCCAGATTACCTAGGAAACTATACATGAAGTTTTAAAATGAGAAATAAACCATGGCTCAAGTCGCAATAAATTTTGGTGCTTTGTTTGGCTTTTCTGAAAATATAAAAATCAGATTATTAATAGCGTGCATAACTGATTTTTTAAAAAAAATTCCCCCTCAAACACAGCTGCTTCCAGTTCCTTGTCCAGGTAGCAAAATCAGTTGGCAGCAACTAAAAAATAATTCCGTTTGAGGACGGTGCATGGGCCTTGGTACATGAGCTTAAAGGTATCAAGCAAGTTCCTAGCACTGCAAGCTTGCCAGCACATCCAATGTTCACTGGCAACTGCATCTCTAACCGCAGAGGCCACTGCCAAGTACAGAAGCGGTACCAGAGAGTTAACTACTCTCCCCCTCCCTAGTGATGGTCCCCATCCTCTGGCTGAGGCCAACTGGTGAGACACACAGCAGAATGGGCAGAGCTGTTGCCTGCACTGTAGGATCTCCATGGAGAAGTAAGGCAGCCGTCTCCAGGGCTCTTGGATTTCATATGAATTGCAGTCAGCCTAAAAACTAGACCTGACAATCCAATTTACAGTGTCAAAGGCTTTACGCTACCCAGAGGAATTCTTTACGCACCTTCTGAGGCCAATAAACAGGCTAATCGTTTCTCAATTTGATTATTACACTGTCAAGACCAGGGCAGGATATACTTCGGGATGCCATAAGAAACAAAGATTAAGACGACAGGCAGCGTGTTCTTCCCCAATGTCATTACTATCAGTACAACCCAACACATCCTAATTATCACAACACCTCGCAAGGACAAGTGCAATTAACAGGGCTGATGATCCCAACAGTGTTTAGCAAGTAAGTCTCTGGGGTCGGGGCAGGTATTTGCTGTGAAAAGGCACAGCTGTAGCATTCCTTCTATCAGGAACCAGGGCAGTCATGCTCTTGCCTCTTTCAATCACCTGATTCATGTATCTTTAAAAACAATGTCTATAAAATAGCTGAGCAACACTCCTTCCCATTAAAGTTAATAAATCACTGAGGATGTTCCTTCTTAGAAACAGCAGCCTAAAATAAAATTAAGAGATCCAGATTTTTTTTTTCAGATGGTAGGGTGCCGTTCTTCAAAATGGCTACAGCAGCAATTTCATATGCGTCCTTCATTAATGTACGCATTAGTAACGCAGGCAGAAGTTGATACACAAAATACAATGTCATAAAACTTCTGTTTTCCTCTCAGGCATTTTTTAAAAGCAGAACACAAGCAAAGTGTATATACATCTAGTATTCTTTTTCACAATACAAATAAATTGAAAAAAACCCAACCAACTAAATAGTAAGCAAAAAACCCTGAAGCTTACTAAAAAGAAGTTGATTATAGGACTGAAATAATCAAAGATGAACAAATACAGAATCACAGAAAAGTTATGTTAGAAGAGACCTCTAGGGCAGTGGGCTCCAAACTGTTTTGATTGCACACTGCTATCAGTAAAAACTTTTTGAGCACAAATCCCCAGTACTTGTATATTTATTTATAAATTATATACAAGTACTACTGAAGTTCTAACATTTTCTTCCTGCACTCCAATGGATTGTCTCACACAACCCCTGGGCTGTGCACAATCCACTTTGAAGAATACTGCTTTAGAGATCATCTAGGCCAGTGCCCCACTTCAAAGTAAAAATAAGTTGTTTGAGGCCCTGTCTGATTTAGTTTTAAATATCACCAAAGACAAAGGTTCTCCACCCCCTCTGGATGGGAAAGTGCTGGCAGTTCTCAATGTTGAAAAATTTTTTCTTATGTCAAATTAGAATTTTCCTTGCTGCAACTTTTGACCATTGCCTCATCCTTTTGCTGTGCAACACAGAGAAAAGTTCGGCTCCGTCTTCTCTGTTACTCCATCTGTAGCTGAAGAGAGCAGTTTGACCTGCCTTCTCCTGCTTAGCCTTTAAGGTGAAACCAACCCAGTCCCCTAAGCTTCTCCTTGTGTCATAAGCCCTTTAGCATGTTGTTGACTCTCTTCCATTGGTAAATATCTCTCTTGTACTTGGAAGGACTCAAAACTGGACAAAATAGTCTAGATGCAACCTTAGAGATGACAAGTCAAGGAAGATGATGTTCCCTTGATGTTACTAGCCCAGCCTGCACAGTCAAAGCTCATCACCAAAAGGGAGTACTGCTGACTCATCGTCAACTTGCTATCCACGGGAGCTGCATGGCCCTTTCATGTAGTTGCTTTCTAGCCTACCTGTGCCCAGACTGTACCAAGACACAGCTACTGTGTTTCAGGTGCCCAACTTCATATTTCTCCTTGTTGAGCTTCATGGGGCTTGAGTCAGCCCATTCCTTCAAGCTGTTGAGATTGCTCTCAAAGGCAGCCCTGCATATCCCCTGATAATGACAGTTTGGCTTCACTACTGGGCCTGGATAAGGCTGCATCCTATGCCACCATCCACGTTACTGATGAACATATTAAAAAGTATCAGATCCAACATTAAACCCTGAGGACTACCATCCGTAAATAGGTGCCAGTTAAATTTCAACCAATTGACCTTTTACTTCCCACTGAACAAGCCAGTTTTTTGTCCACTTTGTAGCCCACAAATCCAGTCCCTGCTTTCCTTAAGGGTATCTTCCTCCCCATATCTACCACAATTCTTCCAACTTCACCTACAAATATGGAAGTCTTTGCTGAAAGTAAGACAAGTGATAATAACTGCTCCTCCTTCATCCACACAGCCAGTTATTTCACTACTGAGACAAAGAGGTTGGTTAAATATGATTTGCCCATAGTAAATCCATGTTGGTTATTCCCAACCACATGTATCAATTTCCATTTCTCGACAAGCTTTGGCTTTCCCAGTTCCATCCCTGCACACTCAGGCTATGTCTCTATACTGCTCCTTAGCAGTTCATCCCCTCTTCTACCTACCACACTCTGCCTCTTTTAGCATGAGGTCAGGAGTCCGCTGTTCAAACCAGCCTCCTACTAGACCTGTTTCTTTTCTTGTACATGGGGATAGTTCTTGTGCTTTAAGGAAGATGCCCTTGGAGATCAACCAGATCTCCTGTGTTCCTCTGCACTTTGGGGCAGCTTTGGACAGGCCCCTGCCTACCAGTTTCCCGAACGAGCCAAAGTCCACCCTCCTGAATTTCAGGATTTTTATTTTCTTATTTGCCATCTCTACTTTTTTAAGGGTCTTAAACCCTGTCATGTCATGGCCACTGCAACTAAGACTGCCACTATCTCATCCCCAACCAGTTCCCCTTTATTCATGAGTAGAAAATCCAGCAGAATGCCTCTCCTAAATGTGTATCCCCTACATCAAAAAATTGTCTCCAGCACACTCCAAAAATCTCCCAGATTGTTTGTGCTCCATCACGTTGCCCTGGGTAATTAAAGTGTGTTTACAAAAACTATTTTTAACTCCCTCCCATTTATTTACAATCTCACATTAACAACTGTTCCTCAGCACTGAGCTGACCACCAGGAAGTCAGGAAAACGCCCAAGAATCCCTTATGTTGTTGGGATGATTTTTTTGCCTGAGAAATCTATTGGATAAACTGTGATTCCTTACACTGCAGCACGGACCAGAAATGTTATCTTGTGGCCTAGGTGGCTGGCCTCAGGCCATTATCAACAAACACCAGAATCACAATGCAACATCTTGTGGACCTGACGCAAATTTCTACAAACATGTAAGATGAAAAAGAGGACTGAATTGTGAGCAATTGACTATTTACTGCACATAAGTCTTACAATTAAAAAGTTTCAACAGAAGAAAGTGCTGGCAGCTTTAATAGAAATCCGCCTGTTTGTGGTTCAAGACTGCAGGAATTCTGATCTTGATTCTCTGCCATAGTCCCTTTACACTGCTCCACCAGTATAAAGGGACTGTGATCCAGGTGGATCTACTTGGTAGGTTGTGACAGTAGGGAGTCCTGATTCTCTAATGCCCTATAAGGGTTCTCAGAGCAGTTCTGAAGCTGATGAAAGGTAACTAGTATTTGACACTTTAATAGAGAAAGGAAGATTTGCTAAAGCTCCCATAAAAGAAGCCACATCGTTGTTACAGCCATCCCCAAAGAATTAGGCTGTACACTTGAAAGAAATTGGGGAAAGAAAAGCAACCTGTGATCCTAAAAAAAAAAAAAGCCATTGATTTAAAGCTCGATCAATACCTGGTCCAGCGGAACTTCTACACGAGTGTGTTCATCTTCCTGCACTTCAGCTGCCCCCCACATTTCAGACCCCTCTTCTCTGGCTTTGTAAATATCTTCACCTGGGATGGGAGAGATACAGAGTGGAAGGAAGTGAAGTCCAATTGTGACACTGTGTGGCACAACTGCAGAACTGCATGCAATTTTGTTTCTGAGAGCAGGTTTCTGAGCTGACCCACCATTCCCCATACAGTTATTTTGATGAAGTTTTCAATCTCCCATTATTGTCAATTTGTTTTCCTTTCCTTTTCAATAACAAATACTTACATGCTACACCATTTGGGGAAGGCAAGAGAGAAGAGGGAAGAAAACAAAGACTAAACAAAGCCCTGTATCTGAAGTTCCTTCACTTCTGGCAAAGGTCAGGAGCGAATCTGAACATAATACACTACGACATAAACATATTACTTCTATTTCTAAAGTCAATGATAGTGCCTTCTAGTAAATAGCATTATAACATACATCTAGAAAAAATCTCAGGCTCTGAATCAACAATAAATATGGTGAAGCAGGACAGGAGTAAAAGATTAACAGAAACAGTTGGGGAATGCTACTCCCCACCCTTGGGCACGTGCAAGTAGTATTATAGCTGAAACTCCACATCCCCGTTAAAAAAAAGCACATACTGCTAGCTAACAAGGTTCATGGTTAGAATAATGTTCAATTTTGCAAAGACTTTACACCACTGAGAGTAATTTTTTTCCCCCAAGTCTAAGTAATAACCAGGGATCTTCGAATTTTCTAATACAGATCTTTCATTATCAGCTAACTAGGAAAGTGAAGACGGGTACATACAGAAGACAATCTCTAAGTGATGCACATTCCTGTCTCCCTTCCCCCATGACTGAAAGCAGCCCCGAAATCAAAAGCATAGGTGACTCTAAACCATCTCCCTCTCCATCTCTCTAAGACAGACAGATGGTCCTATGCTGATGTGTTCATATCCAACATAATAAGTAACTACAATAAGAAAGAGGAAAAAAATATTTGTGTTGTTTTGGACTGTCTCTTAATTCTTCATAAGAGGATAGTAACAGAACTCGATAATATCCACTGACCATGCAAATTGTTCTACATTGATTGACACTGTTAAATAAACAGCCCTAGTGTAGCACTGAACCATTCACAGCACCTTTGAGAAGGAGAAAAAATAATGTATAAAAACCTAAGACTTAGAGAAATTCAGAGTCCACCTGCATTGACTACTCTGCAAGTTAGTTTTCCAGTTACCTTCTCATCACTACAAGAGCCAAGGAAGGAGTTTACCTTGGGAACAAAATTCTGGGGCATACCATACCACTGTAAATGGCTAACTGGAGGGGAGGTGCCAGCTTATCCAGGTGGCCTTAGACATCTACTGAGGGGCCTCTGACCAGAGCACCAGAAATTAAAGCCGTTCTCGTAGTTTGAAATGAAGAGGCAGAAATGGGGAAGTCTATGGAACATCACAATGATATTCCAGAGTGGTACCACTGACAGCATCTTAGGAGAGAGATTTTCTGATGGACATAGCAGCTTGAGTACCTGAGCATCAGTCCTGCTGGAACAAAAGATCTGACAAAAGATCTATACTACTCATCCTCTGAAAATACCAGTGTTGGAAATACCACAGGGTTCTTAGCACCATCGCCTGGATTCTTATTCTAAACATCACACACATCTTGAAAAGGTCCCATCTTCACACTTAGCATGGAAATAATAATTTTATTTTCTTAATTTCTTTTTTTTTTTGATAGAGTATTAAATATAATGCATCTGTTGCAGTATGTTCCATCAGAAACAACTAAGGACATCCAATATTTGCTGACAGTATGGTAAATCTTGGACAATCTACACGCATATATTTCTTACAGTCCCCCTTTGATGAGACAAGTTTTTTTTGACAAATTCAGCAATAAAAACATGGAGCCATGGAGAGTGGCATCAAAATGCATCTGAATGGGTGCTACTTGTACTTTTTCAAGTAACCAGTGCACTTCACATTTCCCATTTTTCTGAGCTCTCTAAGGCACAGAAGGTTCTGCTTCACTTACCTGATATTATGATTGTTGCCTCTCATCACAGATGTTTGATTGTGATATAGATTACCCCCATATTCTGAGAGGAAAACATAAGGTGTTCCTTGAAAGCCACCATGATGCTTCTCCTAATTCAAGGCCTTCCCTTAAGCACCTAAGAAAATAACCTTGTCCTACATTCCTTGGCTCACTGAATTATAAAAAGTCAAATCAGTGTCTGAGAGAACTGCTTTTAATATCACCATCATTCCATTTAGATTCTGTAATAATACCTTTGCCTTCAAGATCCCCAAGTCTTTCAACAGAAATGGTGATTGTCTGGCCTTTAGGGGTAAAAGGATTTTGGTGCAGAGGTAATTCTCATCAGGTTTTTCTCAGGCAGGGCAAAAGTAGTACAAGGGAGATGAACATGTGTCAGCCCTGGA
Source organism: Xenus cinereus (assembly GCA_025774025.1). Taxonomy (NCBI): domain Eukaryota; kingdom Metazoa; phylum Chordata; class Aves; order Charadriiformes; family Scolopacidae; genus Xenus; species Xenus cinereus. The sequence goes on along the minus strand of JAOXJK010000012.1, from coordinate 63,272,939 downwards.
GGCCAAATCCACAACATTCATCTCTAGAGTTGAGGATTCTCAATTTAAAGCACCTCTCCTTAGAAGAGTAGCCTCAGGGCTATGCTGAATAACCCAGCACAAGGAGACAGATGTGCAGTATTTTCAGAAACCTTAATTACGAAACCAGGAGGAAGTGAGGGAGAGGGAAGAAGACAGTAATTTTTTACGTGGGCCATGCGACCAACTTTCCCATTCAAAACATTGTACCCAAAGAGCTAGAAACAGGGGGATTCCAAAAAGGAAAAACTGAAATCCCCATGGGATTTCCTCCAAGCACTTTCTAAGAGGCGTCTGCTCAGAAAGCTGGTCGTGAATGGAAAGAAACTAGTTCAAAAGAGCTCTGCACAGCCTTCCAGCATCTCTCAAGGATACCAGCGTTCATTGCCTTGCACAGGAAACACTCTAAAGTGAAATAGCATCCCTGCTCTTCCACAGAGTGGAGGATGCCAAAACCAGATGGCAGGCTGCAATGGGAAAGAGCAGAGACCACAGAAGTCACCAAAAAAACTTCAAGGACAATGTTTTCAGACAAATGGGAAGTTATCCCATTTTTAGAACAACTATATTCTTCGTAGAAAACAAGTAGGTAAAGAATAGTACGTTTCAAATGCATACAACACAAAAGATCGTTAGTTGGCTTCTGAAGGGATGGCAGAAAAGATTTGTTTTCAGTAGGAAAATTGACAACAAAAGGGGAATGAATTATTTAGCTCTGCACAAACATGAGAGCATGGAAGACAAATGTCCAAAAGACATGTACCATTAATAGTCAGGGAAGGAAGAAAAACACTTAGTTCTGAAATGTGCCAAGAGAGGTGAAGAAAAAAATGACGCTAACTGAAAAATGGGAAAGTTGTAACACTTGAATAAAACTTGAATAAATAAAAAAGTCCAAAGAAAATAGCAAGGAATTAAATTAGTCTTACATTAGGACACATACTGTTGTCTTTTGGTACCAAAAGAGGAAAAAAAAGTACCAAAATTGTAAAATAATTTACAAAAAATTTACTTGATTAAACGGAGCAGTAAGAAAATAGCCTAAAACATAAATATTATTAGTGTGTTGCTACTCTACTTCAGCCAGAAGTATTTACACTTTTTGTATGTGAATTTACAAATATTTGGAGAAAGGCAGCTGAAAGGCCAGCATCTTGCTTGTTTATGTGATTCTGTGTCAAGATCTTGTCAGCGGGAGTTTGTAGACCACATTAATCACTATCATCAGTGCTGTGAGTTACTCAGCACCTCCCAAGCAAATGTGTTAGCTTGGGCAATTTTGTCTCATATTTTATAGGTAATATTTCAGAAATGCTTTTTGGTTCAGGAAAAAAAGCACACAAAAAAAATCTTATTGATGCAATATTTCACATCTCTGAATCATTAGTCAGTTTCTAGACAAATCTCCAAGGGAGGAAAAAACAAGAAGGCATTTTAGAAAACGCTATAAATTACATGGAAAAAACATTTTTGCAAGTTTTCATTCTATATTGTTATGGGGCTTACACTGCAATCTCTACTGAAGTTAGATACACTGAAGTTGAAAGTTGAAACACTGGCACCTACTTTATGACTAACCTCTATAGCCAGCAGCAATGGAGCCACACAGTATGAACAAGAGAACATTTTTCAGCAGAAAAAGGTGGTGAAATTACACAAGAGAGGATGTTCTCAGAAGGCTTAGCTCTTTGGAAATCAGATGCAGAGGCTATGGGTAGAAGAAAAGTAGAGTGGGTCAGGTCTGGATCAGAACCTTATAAAGGATGATGACTGATAAATAGGGTGTGGGGTTTCTGAATTTGTACGTGCCCAAGGTCTATTTCATAAAGTAAGTGGCTTGGTCCTCACCTGGTTTCATCAAAGTTAAGAGAAGGTGGTACTGTATTCCTATGGTATTTTTTAACCTCTGTGACTTTGTTGCAAATGGACAAATAAAACAAATTAAGACAATGTTAAGACCTCTGTAAACTATGCTTCTTGCAAATAGCCAAGGATCTTCATCTTAAGTGTTACCTACTCTGTCCTGTCCCATCCCCTTACCCATGCCAGCTATGCTGGCTTTGCAGCCCCTGAGGATTCATTTCTGTGAAAGGGAGTCCACTGACCATTCAGGGGAATATTCTAGATGTTTTATACTTCTGGCTAATCTCCTAATAGGTACAGAACAGAATGATTATCAGCAACAGCAAATTTGTAAGTGCCCAAACCATTTAGACTGACAACATATCACCTACATATTACATATCACCAGTTGTCTCAATACACAGATGTTCAGTGTATTGTGCAATCACTCAATTCAGTACTTAGAAAGAAGCAATGAATCAATGCATATATAACTGAACAAAACTTGACTAAATTGCAAAGGTCATTTTCTCTCTGATGCCATTCAGTATTTCAGCTGGAATCCTTTCGTATACTTAGATAAACACGAAAATTATATGACTTTATTAAACAGTAATTGAGTTACAGATTGAACTAACTCATAAGAAATATATATATTTTAAATAATTAAGCATAGCAATTAATGGCTCTTGTATAAGCTCCTTTCCTAACCAGCATTAACCGTAGAACATTTATTGCAGCACAAATTACAATATTATGCAGTCATTAATGCATTTCAAATTTTAAACTGATTGAAGTTTATCAGTAGGGATAAAAAAAAAATCATTGTAATAATAGCCTGCCCTGAATATTTTATGGAAATCAGAGGCATTTACTAACTGCAAGCTCTGTATGTAAGCAAGGAAGTTAATGTGACTATAAAAAAAAATTAATGTGACTTGCCACAGAGGCTGCCTCATAAAAACATTAAGTCAAATTAAAAATAAAATGTAAAAAATCTGTGGCTCATTAAATTGAATAGATTGCCACAAGGAATAGGAGGACATGTGCATTTATGCTTATCTACAGCATAATTTTCTTTTCTGTTTTTCTTTGGTTGTTTGTATTTGTTTTGTTTTGGTTTTTTTTTTTTCATTTCAAGGGTTTTTTAATTGTACAAGGCCCATTTCCAACAAAAAGCCCCCGCCTTGATGATAGGTTTGTGTGCTTGTCACTTCTGTCATCAAGAAGTAATGGAATTAAAAAGAAACTGGTAGCAATATACATATGAAACTGTTGGGAATATTAAAAAATATGCATTTTTCTTCACCTGATACTATTGCAGCCTCCAGCTTCTAAGCAATCAGTTTCTCTCTTCAGAAAATATTGAATTTCTAATAAGATTTCACATTATTACAGATTCCTGTCATCTGACTACCTCAACAGAAGCTGCAAAAGGTCCTTCTAGATGTTGACCTTGTATGCAGCAGTCTCCTTAAATGATAGGAAATACGGTAAGCTAGAGCAAAGGAAAAACTGCCTTAGTCAGCTGCGATAGCTCAGTCATCTTTATACATAACAGCTACATAAAAAAAGGACTGCATGTCAAATACAAGGTTTTTCCTTCCTTCTCCTTACTTTGGTCATTCACCTCATTTATTCTGTGTTTCGAAGCACCTAATGTATTCATTTATTTAAATGACAGATCATTAAGACCATTTGCATTTTGAAATTAATAAAGCAGCTTCCATTCAGCCACATCTTTTTTAATTCCATGCCTGTTCCAAAACTCAGCCTTTTACTGGGAACAACCTGGGTCCTAAAGGCTAAATTGTCACAAAGCAAATGCAAAAGCCCTGAAACGTCTGTCCCGGTCCAGTGTGAGGGATGCACTTGATCCCCTAATCAAACTAGCAGAGAGGTTTGGTACAGACTCTAAAGGAGGTAAAGCCAGGCCACAAACTCTGCTAGTTTCAATCTGCTCCCTGAAAACCCACAAGGGAGCAGAGTGACACACAGAGCACCGATGCATGTGAGCTTGGATCACCAACCGTGCAATTAACACATGATTAGCAGATGGCTTTTTCAAGACTCATTGATCAAGGAACAAAGTTGTGGGTACAAGGAATCTCATGCAACCTTTTCCATCGCACGGGATTTGACTACGAGCCAACCACTTTATCCCATAAATATGACAGCCTAAGCGATCCCTCTTTGAGCTCTCCCTGCTAGACAGCCTGGCTGAGGGGTGGTCATCTCCCCTTGAGCTGGGATGCCTCTCAAGGTTGTTCATTGTGGCAGAGAGACCTTTTGGTAAGTGATCGATATCGCTCATAAACCTGTAGTATGGTAACTTTGCCTTGGTAACTTTGAACGCATGCTGAATTGATGCTAATGAAACATGACATAAACTTCACATATATAATCCTTTATAAACAAACTGTTGACCAAGTCTGGGACTACGTCTGGATCCACCTAGATTCTTCTCTGAGAAGGAGTTTAGAAAGCAAAGGCATCCATTCTGAACCTCGTGACTCAACGGTAGGGCCTCCTTACTCTTTGTGTCCTCAGTCTCTCTATGAATCATTTTAACTGGAGCGCAACTCAATTTTCCGTTGTAAATTTTTTCCATGTAGTAATTAATAAAGTGAATCTTGCCATTGGACTTTGTAAAGTAGCACTTCTACAACATAATATTAAAACCACCTTTGCTAACACCTTAGACAGTGGTTAAGTTATCTAAATCACCCGTTTGCGGTATTCAGTCATTCCAAACTGAGCATCAGCACACCTACCCTCCATCCTGCAGCAGGTTAAGAAACATGACTTTCCTGCTGCCAAGTACTATTTCCCCATTTTACGTTTTGCAATATATTCATTTTAATAAAAGCAAACCCAAAGTAACTCACCATGTGCTCAAAGAAAGAGGCTGCAAGTTTACCATCGAGTTCCCCACTGACACTGGTATATTCCAGCTACCACGCTTCAGCACTGTAACAATACCCACTAAGAGCAACAAGGGTTCTCATCTCTTGCTATAGATTGCAATTTTATCTCCAATTACGTGAAGAATAAACCTACAGGTCCTGTAAAAACTCCGCAAATAAGAAACAAGATGACGTCTCTTCAGCACAGTTTTTGCCTCCTTTGACGACACAGCAGTGATATGATCTATGTGCCTATGTTTTAACTACAGAGAGTTTGTTAACCCTAAAAGTTGTCAGCGAGAAAATGTGCGGCCACAATAAAACTACTGTATTTGAATGGAATAGGCTTTAAAGTAAGGGTGCTCCCTGACAAGAATATTCCATATTCCATTATGCTTCTGAACTTTCCTGTTCAACTTCCTACAGTATACTCCTTACAGAATGTGGTGCAAACAAAAAAATAAGTAGGTTTGGGTTTTGTGGTTATTTTTAAATCTTAAACCAAGATGCTGATCATTAAATGTGCCTTTGGTGTTGTTTTCATAAGCCACCTCACATTTCCAGTTGCAATTACTGTAACATATAATATATTCAATATTATTTAAGTTTCTACAAGTTCAATGAGAGTCCAACCCTAACATTAATAGCACGCCTTATAGCTTACAAAAACCAAAGCACCAGCTCACAGTCTACTGGATTTGTTCTAAGTGGTGGTGAATTTAAATCTTGCACAAAGAGCTCTCAACACTAAGAAATTCTTTAATCATCTTGATTTGAGAGGATTATGACATGGATCAGTTGTAATATGAATGGCATGCTGGTAAAATTCTCAGTGTATTAAAAAACCCACACATTCAAAGTAAATACACGGCTAGCCCAACTAAACTCTGTTGAAAGATTAGGTTAAGCTTTAAATAAGCTATGAGCATAATTCTTCAGATGTTAAATCCCAGGAAACAATCATTTTAAAACAGTCTGGCACTCAAAAACAGAAGATTCCACATAACTGCTAAACTGGCAGGGAAAAGGACAGCAAAGAATATGAGATACATTTTCTACTATGAATATTTTCTTTTTATCTATTTCCATACCCTCCAAAGTGTGCATGTGTAAACTCACTGTGCAATTTATTGGACTCAGATTAAAATAAATTAATCCCACATCAGTGACAGCCAAATGCAGCCAATTAAAATGCCAAGAATCTTTTTCACTGTGCATCAGGAAAAAATAAAATAAAAATCATAAAATGGTGATTAAGTGCTTCCCTTACCCAATCCAAAGCCTTTGAATTTTTTGGAATAAACCTGCAAAGTCAACTGAGGAACTCCAATGAGCCTTCAGAGTAGACAGTGGAGCTATATTGATCAAAACAGTACTTGGGAGTAATCATTACCACTGTGTTCCTGGAGCTGGCTTCTAGCTCTCCATCAAAAATACATCTCCATTTCAGAATCAGACTCCTCAATCGCTCTAAAACAAAACTGAAAATGCCATAATTCAAGTCAGGAATTACATATATGATACATCCAATACTTCAGTATCTGGTCTAAGCTAGATTTCTAATTTCACTGTCAACTGAGAGAATGGGCATCTCAAGACACGCTTGTCTCTCTTTGACGGGTGGAACCTGGAAGCTCAGCTTGAATTAATTCTCTAACCCTCATACAGTGAAAGGTAGGCAGGATGCATCTTCATCTTGCCCTCAACAAGTTTCCAGGAGCAGCTGGAATCTAAAGGTGTACCACAGTCAAGAAATCCTTTAGGATTTACTGCATCTTTCTTGTTGCCATGAGGACACAGACCGAAACAAACAGCCTCCCCAGATAAAGAGCCTTTTCTGAACTTCTGTCCAAGCTTTCTGAATGGAGAAGGAAAAGGTAAGGTACTACAGCTGGAGTCTCTGCAAATAATCCTCTTTTAGTTTTTGCTATGCAGAGTTTGAATGCTACTAGCCTGAGCAGCACTTTGGCTGACAGCCGGCGATGCAGACAGACACGGGATGTACTGAGAAGTCTGGTGTGCTCATAACGGCTCTTACTTTTCCTCTTCACCCTGCAAGGGCAGAGCTTACAGCTGGGCATTTGTGGGCAAAGGCAGGAAGAGAACAAAAGCACCACTTGCACGCTTCCTTCTCAACTTCTGTTTCTCAACCATATGTTTGAAGCAGTCTTGAAAAGGCACAAGCAAACTGGGAAGAAAGGTGCAATACTCCTTTCCACTAACTGAATCCACCTGAAATACTACAGCTAATCGACTGCATGGTACCAGCTGCCTGCCCAAGAGGGAAGCTGCAGCTCATACAGTCAAACCCAGGTGAAACAGAATCAGAGAATCACAGAATCCCCATGGCTGGAAGGGACCTCTGAGATCATCGAGTCCAACCACATAAAAAAAAAAAAAAAAAAAAAACCCCACACACAACACCCCACCACATCGCACCCGCCCACAAACCAATAATCTCGGGCACTAGAGCATGCCCTGAAGAGCCATGTCTACACGTTTCTTAAACACCTCCAGGGATGGCGACTCCACCACCTCCCTGGGCAGGCTGTTCCAGTGCCTGACCAC
>JAOXJK010000012.1:63228190-63254190 GCA_025774025.1 Xenus cinereus | reverse complement strand
ATTAAAAAAAAAAAAAAAAAAAAAAAAAAAAAGAGCAGTAGGGGAATATCATACCATAGGTTAAGAAAAAGTGTTTCCTTAAAGAGGATGTTTATGACAAAATTTCTAAATTGCTGACACAGTACAGTGAGGGAGAAATTCTGAAATTGTTTCTAGCAGCTGGGCTGTATGATTAGTCTCAGCAGCTACTGGCTAACTGGAGTTTGTGTTTGTGTTATTCCCCCAGGGTCTAGTCATTGTGTTATACAGAACTGGGCAGGGATCATTAGGGACAGCGAGGTGTCCTCTGAGCAGACCAGCTCCTTTTCTGCATTCTTTTGCAGGGCAGAATAGTGGGAAAATGGTAAAGATCTGTTTTCTATTATGCTTTTATCAAAAGCGTAAAGATATGACCATATTAGTTTAACTTCCATGGTGTATTAAAATTATATACAGCCTTCTGTAGTACGTAAACAAAGCCAGGAATGTAGTGGTTATGCATAGGTACATTTCCTAAGCAGAAAGAACTTCTGTAAATTCAGTTTGCCAGAGTAAATGGAAAACTCAAGAACTATACAAGCATATTATTCCACTATTTCACTGTTTTAGGTGATGATCAAAAGCCATTGGCTACAATATGCACTGACCATTATCTTGAAGGACTCCTGTGGAAGCTGTTACTTTTACTGTCTCTTTTACTTTTGTAGAGTTGTTCGAAAAGTGTCGTCTAGACACAGAATCTTCTGGATTCTGGCTTTTTTTGTCTTTCCCTTTGGGAAGCTGAGGTGAGGAACTATTTTCTCCTGGCTCACTGGATCCAACGGTAGATTTAGACTGCCGATCATTTCCCTGAAAAGAAGTGTACGCAATTAGCACTGACGAAAATGACAAAATTTGTTTTTTTTAAATATTTCAACTTTTTAATACTAAGGATTGGTATCAGGTGTTAAAGTAGCTTATTAATTTATGTTCAGTACAGTTAAGCGATATCTTGAAGTATCCAGAAAACTGGAGCTATCTCATCAACTTACTATATGATCTGACTAATTAAATGGTCCTCAACAACTACCAGAAGAAAATAACACATTTATTATAAAAAAATAATTTTTCATTTGATGAAAAGAATGGCTAGATGAATCTATACATGCATACATATGATATACAGCTATATCTCATCTATACATATGTGTGGAAAGTCATAAGATGTAATGTATCTAATCATGAATAATTAATTGCCTGTGTAAATGAGACATGGGCATTAATCTAAGTGTCAAAAGCAGCTGGAAGAGGATGACAGCCTTCATGTGGCAGTAACACTGTGACTGCCAAGTGGACACTAAGAAAGGGGTCTGCCTATACATCACCTCTGAATCACCTCCAAGGACATTTCCTCTGGTTGCTCTGTGGTGTTTCTAGAAACAGAACCAGAAACATGGTCCTTATTTCTACAGCTTTCATTTATGATCCTGAGTGTACTAGCCAGAGATTTTATTATTTATACACATTTTTTTTCAGTCTAAATCTGTTCACAATCAACATTGTAAAAACCTGACCTGTATGTAGCACTGTTTATGGTGCTGTTGATATTGTTCTAGGCTGCGTAAAGACTTTACCAACTGAACACCCTCATTGTTGCCTCTCATTAAAGGCTGTCAGCCTCCTACTTTTGCCAGTTTCTTCCTAATCCAGTTGTGTTAAAACACTCCATATAACAACAAAACACTCTAGCATATAGGGCAGAAAACCTTATCAGTATCTGGAACTGTTCACCTTATCACAGTCCTGGCTGAAACACAAAGGATGAATATATTCTACTTCACTGTTTTGTTTAGCGTAGCTGCATGAACAATTCATGCCATTTTAGAACTTGCCCAGCAGAAAGGCCTTTCATTCTGCAATGATCATGGAAATTCTCTTCACCTCACTGCTAAAGTTAAAAGGTAATAATATATAAAATTAAAATATTTCAGAAAAATACGTCCTGAACAAAATCCCGCATCTCTTTAAAAAAACTTGAGTGTGTTATTACATTTTTCTGTGATTTTTCTAGTTTTCATGTAATCAGTAGAAATCAGTTCTGTTTAAAATACCTTACTTAAATACTGTCTAGTTTTACCATCTAATCTACCATTTATCTACCAATACCCTCAAATCTACCACTAATCCTTTCTCTATAAAGAGAAATGAGGGCACAGCAACATTTCAGTTTCTTCTGCTTCAAACTGGAGACTGTTACTCCCAAGCAATAATGGTTAAAAAGTGTAGATATCAAATTGAAGCAAACAATTGTATGATTTATACCACTTCAAGTGTTGCAATAGATCTTTAAGAGCAGTAGTACATATTCCTGCCTCTTTAAGATTTGACACTTGTTCCCAGTACGTTACAATCCCAATGGAATAAAAGTGAACGTCAAATAATTTTCTGTACGTGTTGTTAAGTAATAGTAGAAAAGGCAATAAGTTAAAACTGTTAATGAGTTATTTTTACAGATGACAGAACTGCAAAGCTTGGGTTTTAAAAAACAAACACCACTTGAAAGTATGTTCTTTACTGATGTTTTATCTTCCACTGAATTTCAACAGAATGGAACAGACTTATATGTTTTATTGCTTATTTGCTTTAGTGGCTCCAGGGTTTTTTTGTTTTGTAAACAGTGACCGGACATGATGAACTACCACAATGATACAGACAGACTGTGAGTCTGACTCTCCACTGTCTTGTACTTATACAGTAAACTTCACTTATACAGAATCGGTGCAAACAGATACTTATATTCTGATTTGACACTGCTTTAAATCCACAGTGAACTCATATTGTACACATATAAATAGCTATATAGGATACAAAGCAGTGGAGGCTTGAGCTCTGTATTTAATTGCTAGCTAGGACAAAACATACCAGACAGGAAAGTGTTTTAGAGCCTATTCAGCCCCAGCATGAAGAAACACCATTTTCTGCAAGACATTTTGTAAAAGGTTCTGTGTTTTTCCTTCAGGTGTAGAATTTGAATAAATAAATACACCAAGATAGCTGACAAGGTTTATGCAAAAGACCTCAAGGCAGCAGTTATCTTTGCTATGGAAGGTTTTATAAAAAACCAAGCAGCCATTATTGCAATAATATTTTCTCAGATGTCTTTTGTCTAATTGACACTGCAAATAGCTACAGATTCATCAAGCTTTAATAAGCACACCACCAGGTGGGTGTGCATTTTTTCTCTTCAGATTTAATTAAAACCCAAAGGACAGGGACTTTCCATCTGCTGGAATTAAGCAAAATTAGAAGCAAACTTCGTTATGGTACTTGATACTTACACTGCCTTTAGATTTTCGAGATCCCACAATCGGAGGTAGTACAGAGGCTTTGGAACTGCAGAAATAAGCCATATCTTAGAATTGTGTCCACTGTCACTATCAGAGACACTACAGACCTATAACCAAGTCATGCAACACCAAGTTGGGTATGGCAACAGTTAATTGTTTTATTCATGGCACATTTTTACTAAGAATCATACGTTTCTTTTTACTAGGCTATATTTCAACGTATAATCATTAACTTATTCAAACAAATGCATTACATTTCCCCACAGTGCACACCTATACAGAGAAAATTAGCAGAGCAGTATTCAGTGAATTACTGTATGACAGATCCTTACAAGTAATATAATGAAAAGTTCTAGCAATTTCAATAAAACTGTTTACATCAATAGACCAATGCAGCTTTTCACCATCCTTAAATTCATTTGTTGCAAATGCTGCTTCCCAAAACACTTTCAAGTTATTCACATTGTCTACAGTCGCTCATTAAAAAATAAATAAATACATAAATAAATACAAAAATTACACCTCCGTTTATATGCAGAATATAGGAAAAATTCTCTAAATTACATCAGTTTGTGGGACAAATTTCCATTTCTTTGCATTTATTTCAATGAGATGGCTCCCAATTTTCATGTTTTCCAAAGATACAAAAAGCTCAAGTTTCTCCTTACAGACACCAAGTTTAGGACTCTATTACATGACAATTCAAGCCTATAAAAAATAGCCCCAAACATAAAGCATTCTTAAGTGACCACACATTCCACAAAACTCTACCAAGCAAGAGCAGATCTAGACTGGTGTGGCTGCACCTAGCCTCATTCAGTTGTACACATTTGTATCCCCGGGGGAAAAACAAACAAACAAACAAACAAAACAAACAAAACCAAACAAATTAAGCCAAGTCAAAATAATCCTTTTTCTGACATTAATTTTGTGATACATGATCAATGACATGTTTACGAGGTGAAACAATCTGCTGACTGTCCATTTTCTCTTTTGTTTTTGTCATCTCAACTTTCTCAGAAGTTGCCAATAAAGTTTTGCATCCATACTAACCATTCTTGGAATGATGATTTTGTACTTTACTGGTGGTATTTAGTAAATAAATTAACACACACATGCACAAGAGAAGTATATCACACACCCATACAACTTACCCCTGCGGCTTTCTCATTGTAGATTTGCTAAATAGTAGATCACCATATGGCAACTTCTTAAACTTTTCTCTACCCACTGCAACATAAATTTGCCCGTTCTCCAAGTCTGACCCATTCTGAACAAGTTTTCCATCTAAAGTGTAAAGTCTGAAAAATATGAAAATGCTTCACATAATAAACCATAACATTCAGTTTAGTGTATGAAGAGTGTTGAAAGCTATGTTAATCTAAACTCACTAAATCATGTTCAATTTCCGTATATGAAACCAAGTAAAGTACAGTGCATGTCATACAATGATCAGTTGCTTCATAAAAAAAAAAAAAGACAAGGAAAAACAGCAAAATAATGACCTAAATCACAGTTTATATAAAACTAATAAAGTATGAAGTGCTATGACAGATTAAATACTCTCATAATTTCTAAAATGAAATAAATTACTTTGTACTTAGAAGGTCTTTACTGCCTTTCCCTGATACCATGGAAGGGATCTATTCCACGAGTTCCTGACCTCTCTCATACCAAGTTCCACCTCCCATTTGTGCTCTAGGCACTATGCAGAAATCTGGGAAGAAGCGGGCATTCATCGCCCCATGACTGAAAACCCAGAACCTGTCCACCTAATGCAGACCAAGTTGATAATATCACATTTATGTTATCATATTGTGTCGATCAGAAGGTTGGAATGTGGCTGTACCTGGTGGGGTAAGGCTGGAAAGAGCAGGAAATACAATAATACATTATAACAAGAAGCTGTGTATCTTAGGCACCTACAATACTAATAATTATTATGTCTGTTACACCAGGTAGATTTTTACCACAATAATTTCTGTTTGTACACTTTACTGAGAAAGAAGAAATGCAAAATGTACTGGGCTGGGTAGAGCAGGGGAGGTCAACACATTGTTTCTATGCTGTCCCAATTACTACACTGTCAAGTTTGTGATTTTGTTTAAGGATGGTCAAAACAATGAAGAAAGAGAAAACATTCAATAATAAATAAGCTCTTTCCCATTAAGCATATTCCAAAACTCACCAATATTTATATTTAATTAAAAAGTCAATATTAATGGTTTTGCATTTAAATCTTAAATGCAGGAATGTTGAATGGCCATCTTAATTGCCTCTCTAGAAGCCTTCTACAGGAGCTTCTATATGTGTTATTCATAAATTTCAAGACAATGCAAGGAGATATAAATTTATATATACAGCTATACAACAAACCTTTTAGGAAGAATATCAAGAGCCTGTCTTGAGAACACCACTGACTTATAAAGTGCAAAAATTTTCAGTTTAATACAGAAAAAGCTGCTTCTTAAGTTCATATACGTGGTCCTGTATGTATGAACTCCTGAAAATGTTATGGACAAATATCTGGCAGTCTCTAGTTGTATTTTTCAGTTATTATAGTTATTATTTTCAAGGTGAATCAAACATAATCAGTCACTCTAGATGAAAGTGAAATTAAAAATTCATTTTAAAAAAATGGAGCTTAAAGCAAATAAATATTCACTTAACAAGCATCACACAAGTTTTGTGACACTTACTTCTGAAGCCTTTCATCCACCCACCTGGCCACAACCATTCAAAGACCAGGTGGGTTCTCTCTGGCTAGTACTATGCAATAAAGATGTCCTTGTGGTAACTTCTTCTGGTCACTGGGGGATGACCTAGAGCTTGTCCTGTGGAATGTCAGTGGACTTCCATTTTCCCTCCTGAATCCAAGCCAAAAAGTGCAGCCAAAACAAAGCAAGCATACAGGCTGACAAAGAAGACACCAAAGACACAACTTGTGGGACCACCTTCTCCATATTCCCTGTTGCCAATGCACCAGGTACCTGCCCATCAGGTTGCTGTACCCCATCCCCATGTACAATCTGGCAAGCAGAAAAGCTTCTTTCTCATTGTCTCCTCTCTCACATTTCTTACTTACATCCTTGTTTTGATGGGGATGATCAATAAATGGTTTTCAAAAAGCCACATGTGAAACTACTTAAGACTTGGCAGCTTGGTAAGTCTTTTAATAAGATGGAAAAACTGCCATATACATAATGCAGGTTCTCGTAATTCCACTTATCCTTCTTTAATGAGAAATTGTATCTTCCTAGCATCAGTGGTCTTATAGAACCGCCCCTAATGCTAACATACTTTCAGTAAACCCCAGCAATTAATGTGTAACTTATTAAAGAACAACGATCACTTTACCAACGGATTTAATATGTATTCCTGGCATTTTAAGGAAAAGAAAATGAAAACTGGGTTAATAGAAAACCAGAAAAAGGAAAACATTAAATAATTCAAAATGTCATGTACATTATCTCATTTTTTAAAGGATTAAAACTGAGCACTGATTTCTCAAAAGCGATCCTAGCTATGTATGGAATGATTTATGCTTTCCTGTACATCACTCAGTTTCACCAAGGAGTGACACCAAGTAATAAGAATAAAATGTGAAAGGTTTTTAAATCGCTAAACAACCTGAGATCAGAAAGAATTGGTATGTTGTAAACAGCTGTTACTTTGCCCCCTTCCAAGTTACACTAGCTGAGAAACGTATCCAGAAAACTGCAACCTGTGTGTAGGTCTACTTTATTGCAAGTAGAAGTGGTGAGTAGCCAGATAACAGGAACAAAGAAATGCAAGGCTGAGAGGAAAAAATTAGATGGGAGCTATAGTCAACAGATAGAATTACCTTAATCTTTTATCGTCTGTATCAGCTCTGGGAAAGCAATCAGAAGAACTGACAGACTATTTTATCTTCACTGATTTGAGAAAGATTTTGCAAGCTTAGCCTCAGACATTCCATAAGCTGGGAAGAATGATTTTCCACAAAAGGCCCTTTCCAATCCGAGGAATGGATTTCTGTAATGTGCTCTGCGTGGGGCAACACTGGAATGTCAGCAATTTGGCAGTATACACCTTGGGAGCCTGCTTACACTGCAATGTTTCTCATGGAAACTACATCTATCATTTTGCTCTAAAACTTGCAACAACTACCAAATCCTATTTTAGAGATCATATGTTACATTGTTAAAGCCTTAAGGGGCCGAAACTTACCTACCCAAAAGGTCACCTCCTATTCCTATACCACAACTCCTCAGACCAGCTGAGATACCTGAACTGACAAATCTCATCTACAACTTTAGCCTTGGCTTTTATTAGGACACTAACCTGGCTGAGTATAAAGTACATCCCAGTCATAGCACAGGTCTTCAAAAACCAAAGAACCTATAATATTTTCCTTGAAAATGCTTGCCACAATGAATTTTCAGAACTATCAAAATTAAAAGATAATTTGTGGATCGCATCTACGATTGCACATTCCAAACATCTTCACCAACTTTACCGGGCTCATTTATTTTATTGACATGTAACATAATTATTAATACTAAATATACTGCATTATTATTGTATTATTACATGCCTGCTAACCAAATACTTAATCAAGAAACAACAGCTGAAACAAATTAGGGCTTTTCGTTTTTTTAAATAGCAGTTGAAAGGAAACCTGAAGGTTACTTGGAGACAAAGTATTTCCATTTTGTGGCTCTTCAATATAATTTTCTTATAGTGGAATTTCCCGTGAGGCAGGAACAATCCATTATACCTACTTATGGAGTTTTAAAAACATATCTACACATATCAAATGTATCTTGCAAACATTCAGCTTCTTGATACCTGTGAACAGCTCCACTTCTGAGGGTAACTTTTCCTGTAACCATTTCGAGAATATGATCCCAGTGATTCAGTGTTTTCCTGGGAATAAGGAGGCGCGTTACAGGGCTAATAAGGTCTCCATTAGCAATCAGGCTGAAATAAAGCAAATTAAAATAATTTGGAGGTGCATTTTAAACAAAACTCATCTGAAGTTAAGACACTACTCTCCCCCTTAAAATGGCAGTTCACTAACTGAAAATTCTACTTACAAAATAGTGTAGGGCTCCTGGAGTGGTTTTCGAAATCGAGCTGACACAGTGATTCTACTGTGAGTAACTGGCTTGACCTGTAAGGACAAAAAGAATTAAAAATTCTCTAGAACTAGCCAATCAAAATAAGGTGTCAAACCCAAACAAATATTCCAAAGTCATAGTACCTGCATTAACAAGTCAGCTGTATTTCTAAAAAAAGGACCCTAAAAGCTTAAAGAATTAAATAGATGGCATACACTGAGACATGCTTTCAAATAGATGTATAAATTTTATTTAAACTGGCAATGCTCCAGTCACTATGTAAAGCAGCCTAATGATGTGATGTGTTGCAGCTTTATCACATTCTGTGCTAACTTAAGTAATAGTTCTCATTTAATTTATGGAAAATGGTATGGGCTCCAGTGCTGTTAAGTCTTTGCTTGGATTTTCACACAAATTCATTTAGTGCTGACAGGACAGGACTGCTCTCCAGATCTTTCTCTTGTATATACTAAAAAAAAGCAAGAGAGGTGCTCAACCTACTAAATATTCTAAATGGCTAAAAATTATTGTTAAAATAATCAAATCCGATTGCAAACATAACCCAAAGAACCTCGCACAACAAATTCTGCACCAAGCACATAAATCCTGGAGCTAAAATAGCTCTCTTGGGGGAAAAAGCAACCAACAAAACAAAGGCATTCCTTGATGTACAATCACTTCAAGTGAAAGACAACAACAGGTAAATCTGTTGAACAAAATCTGTTCTTGGTATCTGTTACAAGAGAAGCGTATCTATTCTGAGTTCAACTCACTTCAGATTTTTGCTTTTCTGAAAGACCCTTGAGAGCAGTGTAGCCCTCCCAATCTTTCATTTTCTGAGAGACCCAGAGGACATGAAAGCCTGTGCTGCCCATGGACAGAGGAAGGCAGAATTAGCCTTTGCACAGCACAGTGACTGAACAGAAGGAATCAGCAGCAGCAGAGGCACGGTGATCTGAAGCTCAGTGCAAAGGGATATTTTGCCCAGAAACTTCTACAGGAAGAGAGACAGCAAGAAAGATGTTACTGCCACATTATGCTTGTGGACCAGACTAGGAAGTGGGCTCCTGGCACGGCTGGGGACCTTCCCTTTACACAAGCAATTTACTAGGCAGTGTATTTACTCCTTAAGATCAATTTCATAGATACATGTTTGTCTTGGCCTCATACAATGAGAAATTTTGTAGTAGACTGCACATAAACTATGCCTTAATGCCTAAGGTAATTGAAATTCACAGACTTGCTGTTAATTCCAGTGTGTTCTAAACCAGGTGGAAGATTCACACCTAGTACTACAGGCTTGGAAAGAGAGTAAGAGGTTGTTATGGTATAGCTCATTAGGGGAGGCAAAGAAATTTTTGGAGGCTGCCAAATAGTTTAGGAGCTCAGCCATTCTTGTAGAAACATTTAAAGCACATTTTTTAGAGCTTAGCTGGTCGTTTATGTCACCAAAATTCGAGATGAAAATTTACTGAGTCTCTAGGCAGAACGTGAAAACACACCTTAAACTGCAACATCTGAAAAAATTTCTATTGATGCTGTCAGCCATTAAGGGTTATTTGCCCAATGTAGGCAGTATAATAGAGAGTATCAGAATACAGAAAAAACAAGGTAACCTTCTAAAGAGTACGCTGCTGAAGGGTAGGGCAATACTGACTTACTTCCACAGCACCAGGTCCTAGCATTTAGGCTCCAAACACAAGTTGCATCCAAAAGGGGAATGACTTAACTTTACCCCTTTCTGCATAGGTGCTAGGTT
The DNA here is from genome assembly GCA_025774025.1 of Xenus cinereus. Classification (NCBI taxonomy): domain Eukaryota; kingdom Metazoa; phylum Chordata; class Aves; order Charadriiformes; family Scolopacidae; genus Xenus; species Xenus cinereus. The sequence continues at coordinate 63,244,024 of JAOXJK010000012.1, read as the reverse complement.
GCCGGGCTAATCCCCTATAAATTATTCAATATATAACTAGTAAAGCCTTATATCTCTTTTTCTGCAAGTTGATTCCTCATTTATTCCCGATGCTCACTTACGCTGTTGGTACCTACGCTCGAGCTCCCACATGCTCCAAACAGTCCATCGAAGTTCTCTGACCCAATCTGCAACACTCAGATTTCAGTGATCCCCACTTTACTGGAACTAGCTAGAAAGCGTTCGCTAAGCGTAAAGGAGCCCTTTAGGACAGTCCCAGGTGTGCCCAATTATTTAGTTGTTCTTGCAAGCTGATGAAACCATTAATTTTGATGTATGCTCCTCAGAAGGCCATCCTCTTATCGCTTGCAGCCCAATCACCAGGCCCCCGAGAAAACAAACAACCCAACAGATGTTAAGAGCTCATTTACTATTCGGAGGATTGTATTTCTGCCAATAACAGATACTGTGGCATCAGCTTGCAAGTCTGGCTTTTGGGTTACTCTCTCAAAGAGTCATTAATATTTCTGGCAGCCTTCTGTGGCCTAACAAGTTCAGCCCTGTTCTTGAACAAGCAAACTGCAAGGGACTGTAAGATGGGACCAGCTTGGACAGAGACTTAATATCTGTCTTTTCTACCTAAACATGACATAAACCAGAACAAAATACAATCTTGCGTTGTTTTGCTATGCATGTTTAAATCAAATGTACCCCCTATACTATACCTTAGTGCAATATTATCTCTGCTAATGTAACACCACAAAAATCAATGCATGGAAACACTAAGATGATTATTACACTATTAAAACACGCACTGGTGTTAAGCAGAGTGCATAGAACAAGCCCTCGGTTTCTGGGAGCATGGAACAGAGCAGGCCAGACTGAATTAAGCAGGCACTGAACCAAGATGGCACAGAACTCTCTGAAGAGTCTTTGCCACACCTGACATGAACAGTGGGGGCAAGGATACTGCATCTTCTCTTGCAGTCCACATGCTCTTAGGCAGATGTTTAGGCTTTTGTTGTTTGTCTGGAAGAAGAGGGATAACTGAAGTCTTTGGGACTTCTTGCCTCCTGAAGGCATATTTTACACCTGATCTGCGTCAGAGGCCAAAAGAAAGATAAGCTATATTCATGCAGGACACAGGGAAACTCTGATGCTGCAAATGAGAGGGAGGAAGGAGAAAATATATATATATAAAAATTATAAGACAATTTAAATATCAAACAGAGAGAAGTTCCTCCACAGAGGTGCTGCAAATGAGCTGTGTACAACACCTTTAATTTTGAAGCTGGCAAGCATGCAGACATGCAAGCAACTACAATACAGTATAATATAGTATTCCACAGTGCACAAGAGATAACTCTTATAGATGCCCAATGTATATTCTGGCTACTGCATAGTGTATCAAGCTCTGCGAGTAGAGCAGCTCAAAAAGTCAGCACAAGCAATCCTAGCCTGCTCTGAAGCCACCTTTTTAAAAAACAGTTTGGCTAGATCTACACTGCATGGTGACTAAAAAAAAAGCAGAAAAAAAAACCAGCCCAAAAAACAAACCAAAACCAAAAGAAACCCCACCCTACACACCATTCTTCTAATAAACCTGACTGTGCTGTTCTCTTTTTTGTTTTTTTTTGAACAGTCTTCAAGTTACTACCTCACAGAGTTTAGAACTTCTGTCTGACCAATGTTAAATTATTATAATAATTATAAGTTATTAATATAAATTATTATAATTTCACTATACAGAAGTATACATTAATAAAAGACCAAGTGCTCGGCCACTATGCATCAGTCTAGTTCTTTTGAAGTACACGCAGTTATGCCAAATCACCCCAGCAGAAGATCTGATCCAGGATTTAATTAAAGAATACATGGTTCTGCTCCTATTTTGTTTGTAGGGGGTACCACAACGTCGCAGTGTCTGGAATAGCCTGACCCCTCTGGCACTGTAGAGTTACATATTAACAACAATGTGGTCTTGGTTGAAAGTTTGTGTTTACATTAAGAGACCAGCATCACTAGCCCCCTAAACCTTTTATTTTCTTTTAATTTCACTAGCAGCGTTCTCAGCTGATGTAAATCAACAGTGCCCCATTTACGTCAGCAATTGTAAGAAGATTTACACTAATCAACGGTATGGCCCCATTATGATTTTATCTTTAAATTTTGTACATTTTCAGTTTGTTTGAAAAGACCCATTCAAGGGCAGCTTCCATATCCCACTCACACACGTTGCCAGCATTTCATAATTTGTGATGAGATACTCATCTGAGATATTACACGACAACATACAGCAGCAACACAAAGTATTAGGGGAGGAAAAAGTAAGCACTGTATCAGTTGAAACTCAGAGGGAACTTTGAGTAAGCCGGAGGCAATCAACCAAATGAAAATTTGCAAAGCAACAAGACCTAAATACAGTTGGAAATACACCATGGGATCACAGACACTCAAAACCACCATAATTTTTACCTTCCTCTTCTACAAAGAATTTGTTATTTCCCACAGTGCCTCTTACACTAACAGCTGCGTGGATATTTCTTGCTTCAGAAAGGAGTTAGCACCCATGAAATAACTTTGCAAAGCACCTTGCACAGTCTGGGCAAGACAAAGCAGCTAAGCTCAACACAGGCTAGGTTCTGGGCGTGGGGATCGATCTGCAGTGTTTGAGATCTCTGTAAACACTCAGATTTCAGAATACATTGTACAGAGAGTCTCTCGGAGCCCAGCTTTCATCTTCAGTTGCAATTCACTGTGGTTGAATTTGTGTCTCTGAATGTTAGCTGCAGCTGAGTGCCTCCTAATAGCCTTTTGAAAATACAAAGCCAAGAACAGCTTCCTTCTGAAAGATGGTAAAATAATCCACATCCTCACAGCTGCTTTAGAACAACATTCTACACATTTTTCCCTTACACTAAAAATATACTAAATATTCACAAAATTTAACACACACAGAGACAAAACACTTAACAAACACATACAACACATTGCACAATCTACTTTAGGTACTTACATCTTCCACTGTTGACTGTTGGCAAAACAAAACAAAACAATCAGCAGCCAAACCATTCCCTCAGGTATACCATCATATGTAGACACAGGAAAATTAGTTTTTGTAAGAAAATTGTTTTGAGTTTGTGTGTGGGCATATCCACATGTATTATATACATATCCATATGTATATGTGCGTGTGTATACACACATACACCAATTTACTATAATTTTCATACAAAAATTTTTATTATGCTTATGTTCACCTGACCATATGAAAGACTGAAGATCGGCTAAAACCACGTTACTCATTTTTAGAACACTATAGACACAATTGCTCATGCAATGCTTCTGACTCAAAGAAGCGTTAAATTGGGAAGAGAACGTCAACATACACGGCATTACAGGGAAATTGTCATTGAAAATGGCTATTCATGTAAGCAACCTACACATTGCTTTGAAATAACACAAATAAAAAAAGAATGGTTTTCACTTCTTTCTTCAGAAATGTGTTAACCAGTAAAAGGCAAAAAATATAATCCTTAAAACGGAGATGTAGCAAAATTATGTGTATTTGTTTTGGTTGGTGTGAACTTATTTGTTGATCCCCAGGCGTTAACTTTTTGTTTCCATGAATGCTACGTTATACTTTTCACACCTATTACTCTATAAATATAGACGGGAAAGCGGGACAGACCCAGCAAACTACCCAACCTCCTGTTGGCTGCTCGGGACTTGCAAGAAGCATGTGACACTTCAGAGAATCAATCCTTCTACATCAGAAAAGTATACAGTTCATTAAATACTATTTTAAATGCTCCCTGAACATACCACGCTGCATGTTTAGTTTCCAAAAAGCTGACTTTTACGCACTTGAGAATAGTTTCAAATACAAACGTGCCATTCTTAGCTTTTCTTTTCCCTCCAGTGTACATTAAATAATTAGAGACATGCTAAATACAGAGGTCTGGCAGCACTTTCACAGGCTGCCATAAAGACACAGGCTAGTTATCCACAGCTAAGAAATGGTATGACTATCTGATTTATTTCCTCTTCTTACCAGAAGTGCCCCCCATCAAAGGGGGCAACTGAGCAACTGCAAGATTTACAGGTTTACACATATTTATAAAGCCATACTGGATGGCAGCAAAACAACACTCATAAAATGTAACCTCCCTGAACCAGATGCTCTAGCCTGGTTTGATTTATACAGGTTTAAGAGCTGGCCTTTTTTATTGCTGTATTAATATAATCTTGGGCACTATGAACATCTCACTCATTACTCACGTCACTTTATAACTAACCTTTTGAAGTTTTAAATATTTCAACACAATGTCACATTCCAAATTTATCAGCTCATGCAATGAGCCATGGCTTTGCCAGTTTGTTACAATGGCCTGTTTGTTAATCAATGCACTCAGGAAAATTGAGAACAAATATTTGCATTCCCCTAGGGCAGAACTGGGGTCGAAAGAACCAAAAACCCCATTTATACACACCATCACCACCCTCTGATGTGAAAGAAAGGAATGTTCAAGGTTCAGTGATCAAAAGCAAATTAGAACGATAAGTTTTCTAAAGCCATTACAGCACAGGAAACATCTTATCTATTTCATAGAAACATGACTTTTTTTAAATGGGTATTTTTATACACTTTGATGAAAGATGCAGAGTCGAACTCACTGAGGTGTTTGGTCAGTACAAAACCATTTGAGTCATCCTACGCAGTAATTAACCTGGAGAATCTACATTTCCGTGGCTACTTTGCATTGCCAGATGGTACACTGGATAGTACAAAACAGCCTTGAGCAAGAGACTACTAGCCTTTCTCCTGGTGTGGATACAAAGCACCACTCAAACTGCTATTAACCGAGCATATTTCCAAGCTTACATAAATAGGTCTCAACACCGGGGCAGTACACAAACTTCTCAGCCCACACAAAGCACAGATGAGCCAGAAACAAACTACGCCAGAACAAACAGTGATGTACTGATTCGGGGAGCCTTCTAGACCTCCTAACAAAATTCCCAAAATATTCAAAGACACTCTGTTCACCTCCAAGTTAAATCTCCCTCACCCACGGTAAGTGAAATGGAGTTCATATCCCTTGTGCATCTGGGAGTAAGTCTCACCCCATCTAGCTGAGCTCTGGAAAGAAAAATGTTTCACTTGGGACCTCTCACAGTTTTGGGGCACTTGGATTAAGGGCCAGACCTTCAGCTGGGATAAATCAGACAATGGCATGGCCTTATCTGCCCAGGTACTTAGCCTGTCCAGTGCTCCAAAACAGATCACACCTGTGTTGCTTCTGGATCCCAAGCTCCTATTTCTTCTTGGAGTTGCATGATGCTATACTCTACACTGCTTATAACATACACAATGATAGCAACAATAATGTAGATTTTATTCAAGCAAAATAGATCCCGATGCTCATTTCTATCACTGACGTAATACTGCCAATTCTGACCATTTTTACCTCTCATTTGTGTGTTTTCCCCAAATTCCTTAGACTGATTTAAACCAAAAGGAAGTCTCTGGCATTGACGGCTGATCAGAAGGGCCTGAACCTGTGACCAGTGACAGCTGAAGAATGAAAAGCAACCCCAAAAAAACCCCTTTTTTTTTTTTCCCCATCATTTTTAATCAAAGATAAAAGTTGTTAACGTTTCCAGTCAGTCAATTTGGTATGCAGCAACAAGTTTTTAATGAGGCTAACATGCCTCATTAAAAGCTTCGGTATTGGCATCTCTTCCCTCCCTCCCAGCCTCCCCACAGACCAGAAAGAGCAGTTACCCTACGGAACAAGGCAGGCATCTTAATCAAGGAAGAGACCAACTTTCAAGTTTCATATCAAACTCAATACAGACCATGAAGTCTCCAGTGGCACGAACCAAAGCCTCTACAAGACCTTCTGTTGCTCCAAAATCCATTAAATCCATCTGTAAGCAAGCTGTTAATTAACATACTCAGAATTACACAGTTCAGGTGTACAGAACTATATAAAGAGAAATTTTATTAATTCACAGGCCCGGTTAAAATGTAAGCTGTGTCCTTTTTTCTATCTGGATGTCTGGTCAGTTCTCTGATTCCTCCTGGTATTAGATTATGAACACTCAGGAAGAGTATCTGTTTTGTATGTCTTGTTGTGCTAATTATGTTACCAGGATACTAAATACCAAACAATGACATATAAAATTTAACTATTAAAGATGTTGCTCAGGAGATTGAAGATGGATATCACATTTTTTAATATTTGCACTTTGATAGTCTTATTCCCTAAATTACACTTAAAGTAGAATTCCTAAGTAATTCAGCATCAGAAAATGAGAAATTCCTTAATCTGTCTGTGACAGCAGCAGTAGAAGAAATCAAACTGGTCAGATTTGGTGTAGCAAGAGGGTTTAGCTTTGCATATTGGCACAGGAATATGAAGCGGACCTTTATATACAATTCATTTCCAGACATACAAGTATTTTGCTTACAGTACCCTTGGGTATCACAAATCGCATTTGTTTCTTTCTAAGTCTTAGAAAAAAATTAAGAAAGAACATCCTGTGAAGATAGATTGTTTTGACATCAAATGGCTGTAATTTGCACATGCTGGGATCATTTCTACTATCTATTCGCACAATCTCTTACTCTCACAAAAATATCTCCTGTACAGAGAAAATATCAATGAACCCTTTCTAATTGACAGTTAAAAGTCAAAGTGAATCAAGAGTCCACTCATTGAAAAATGGCAAGTTTTTTCTTATGATTAGACATGTATGTTATTTGTCAGATATGATAAATGCTGGGTTTGAAATAAACAATAATTATAAATACAAGGATTTTTCATAAGAAAGTACTTGGAAAAAAAATGCAAGTATGTTAGGTACAAGGTATATCCAGCATAAATATAATAAATCAATTTGTGAAATCAAGACTACATTATAAACTTCCAAAATTCAATTTTTACTAATTAATCCAATCATACTACTGCTGACAGATGAGTGGTGACTCCACTGTCTAGTAACAAAGATGCCCTTAAGAAGAAACAATTGCAATAAATGATACTAAAATAATTGACTTTTAAAATATGGAGGAACAGAGGGAAGCAGATAAATGGCAACTCCTCAAAATACTTTTATAGCAACATTTCAGATGCTTTTTTTTTTTAAATTCTGATGGTAAATTCAGATCTATGAAGTCTCAAACATTGTATTTTCCACCTTGCATCTCCCTGTCACGGTGCCCACCTCTTCTGTCTGGACCGGACAACTAAGGAACCCTTCCTGGCCCAGGATCTCACCAAGAATGCAGTAGCCAACTGACCTAAGCTGTGATCTGCCAATTAACCATATCAGGCCCACAAGACCCCACAGTGGTACTAAGCTGATGTGCTGCAGCTGGAGACCACCAGTAGAAGGCACATTCTGCCAGTCACAGTTTTGTTCTGTAGTCACGCTTCATCATAGGAACAGACACAGTCTGTGAAATTCCACAGCAAGCAAACGCACTCTACTCCATGTCCTAGCACATGTCTGTGCCACCCAGTGTGTGACCAAAGTGAGGACTGACAGGCACTGGATCAGAAAAAGAAGGTTAAAAGTTTCAAAATGCTCAAACACTCGTTCAAATCCTTGTAATTATCAAGTGTTTTCACTAAACAGAGATGTTCTAGGCTTGCCTGTCAATACAAATATTCAGGTCATACATGTATGAAAGCTTTGAGGAAACTTCACTAATCCTCTGAAGAATCTTTAGTAAAAATATTGATTATTCCATTCTACGAATACTCCTCCAAATATGACCACACATAAACCACCTGATAAAAGAAGCTGCTGCAATTGAAATAGAGTTATGTGACAATAAAATACGTTTATGTAAAACAGTGGAAAAAAGTGATGAATCACTGGAAAAATGTGACCAGGACACAACAATTACATGTGAGGCAACAGACCTGGAGAAGGGTACCCAGGCTGAACATGGGAAGAACATGGATCTGGAAAGGTAGGACAAGACCCAGCGGGTGGTGGGCAGAGAGTCTTGAGTGCACCCCTTGCACCAGGGCCCCGACACAGAATCTGACAGGCCAAGAGCCACACGCAGCCACTTCTAACGCTAAATGACAGCACCCTGGAATGAACCCACCACTCAAAGAACTGGGTAAAGTGACCCTTCCTCAATGAGCCACACACTTGGCCTACAACCAACCAGCTCTTACAACGTCCACGTTCGTACTTACTGCCCTACAGCAGTTCCCAGTCAATGGGTAATAATGTTATAAACACACCATAAGTAGGAAAACGCTATAAAATTGTGGACCAGGATGTTTTCATCACTTAAACATCATAGAAGAGAGTGGTGAACCTAAGGAAAGGAGTCCCCATCATTCTTATCTCTCTACAGTGTAGAGCTAATTCTTGATGTGCCTTAGGCAGAGAAAGACACGTGAGTAGAGTTTTCTTAAATAACTTTATAAATGCTTTACTAGAGTATAAGTCAGTAAAAAAATTCAAGTGGAACAGAAATGACAATGAATCTTGAGCAGCACAAAAAATGTGTGTCAGAGCTTGCCACAAAATCACCTTGTCCTAGAAGCCTAGGAGAAAAAGTGAAGTGCAGACAAAAAGCCTCAAAGTTTTTACTACCTAAGAAAATCTGCCTGCTATCAACAAAGGGCAAATCTATCCATATGGTCAGTAAGGCAACTTAATGCAGGTCTACTATGAACTTTTGGTAATTCATGCTGTTTCATACAGACACTATAACCTTCCTTTTTTCTTTCAGTTGCTAGAGTTTCATTCTTCAACATCAAAATGCATCTGCTTTTCTTAGGTGCCTGCAATTCTTTGCTTTTACAATAACACACTGCAAAGACTTTTTACTTCAGTGCGTTCAAAAAACTGTTGGCCATAAGAAGTCAAGGAAGAAAGGAGGTTTCAGCTGAACACATTTTTGTAAAACAAAGATGTTAAAACAAGTAGTCGCCTACAGGATTTGCAAATACAAAAACTCAGTTAATTCCTCAGCAGCTTACCCTGCCTCAATGACAAGTAAAATTCATCCTTTTGAGCGTACAGGGAGAGACCATCTAGATCAGAGATAGTTCTTAAAGAAATATAAATGTCCGTACTTCACACATTATAATTGGAACATAACATTCAGTACCTTTTACAAACAATTAAGCTTATAATAAACAAACAGTAACTCTGTTGATCCATACTTCCTCAAGAGATTAATTGTTAGATTCCTCAAGCACATCATTTAAAATGTATTTGTACTTGCAGATCACCTTCAGTACAAAAGGGATCTCTCTTGCAAAACAAGAAGCTCTGTTGCCAAAAGAAGTGATGGATGGAAACAAACCCAAGGAATAGTTGGTATTAAAGCTTTAACTTGGGTCAAGATGAAATCCTTTTACTACTTTCCCTACCAGTAACATATAAAAAGCTTTGAGACACATCATTATGGCATGAAAGCTCTGCCAGTGGATTTCAAACAGCCAAGAGCCTGGCTGCCTCTGCTGACACTGACACACAATTTTCCCGTGCTTCTAGGACAAGCGTCTTCTTTCACCCTTACTGCTGTCCCTGGTTGAAAGAAGGCAGAAATGTGAACTTACTCTCCATCCCTGCTCTCTCCCCAAAAAAGTCTAAGCTGCGATGGGATGTGACAATTCCAGGGGATTAGCTTGTTGCAGAGGCCATCAAATGGAAATGGAAAAACCAGACTTTTCCTAGGAAACTTGCTCCAGCCTTCTGGGCAGAACAACTACCGTGATGCTACAGTGCAAGAGACATGTCATCGCTCATCTGCCGGGATAAACAGTGAAACAGAAGGGAAAGAGTATTGCCATGTCAGTGAAATGCTTGAGCCAGAAGGAGAGAAAAGTGCAAGCAGGCAAGAAAGTGCCTGATACACATAACGATGGATGAAGCAAAAAGAGACAGAGATGTGGCTTTAAAATCCCACCAACTCTAGCAGCATGCAGCAGGGGATAACTTGTGAGGCTGTGCTTGATAATTGCTCAAATGCTACTGCATCAAGATTATCTGAGAAACCAGAGTACTGAAACTGGATGTTAATGTGAAACTAAGCAAATTGCAGACTGATATTCTGAAGTGAAAAGGATCTTGGAGGCCTCTCCCATCATAAATTTCCTTTCTTCTGCACAGTTACCAGTTTTCTCTTCATCACATGCATAAGTACGACAGTCTGAGGAAGACTTCCAAAAGCAAAAATGGTATCAAGGCATCTATCTATCTTCAAAATCCAGTGACTGTTGAAGCACCCCAACTACCACTGGTATTTTTTGCATAACCAACAGTATCCCATCTCCTTCCCGGCCCTGGGCATGGCTCAAAGTCCACTGAAGCCAGTGATCACTGAACTACAGGCCTCACATGAACTGACACTACTGGAACTCCTGCTTCTTAGAAACATCTAATAAATGTTCAGCATCATTTTCATGCACTTTTATCATAAATCACATCATCCTGCAATAAGACGTCAGAGTGACCCTCCCTCGTTCATCATCCTAAACTGATACTGGTCTACACACAATGCTTCACCCAGAAGAATAGGGCTGTAATTTCAAGTCCATATCTAGGGTAGATTGGTGAAAAAAAAAGTAGCTGCTTTCCAACAGCTGAGCATTTGGCCCATATATTTCAGTCTTTTGTAGGTCTTAGACTGGTAAAAAGCTAGATTTTAAGAAACTAGACACTGGATTAAAGAAACCTATCATTGATATCAGAAATATTAACAGATAATGAGATTATTTCATTGAAGAACACCTTGAAACCTGATTTGTATCAGTAGTAGAATGACTGTTGGCTTTTTAAATAATATTTTTAAAAGACCCAACTCTGATTGATGGTTGGACCTCACAGACCAAGAGAGCATTTATTTTGCAAGATTTTAAAAGCATTATTATTACTGTCATACTTCAACTATTCTTAAAACAATGCTTCTTTTTAAAAGAAAAGCCCTCAAAATTAAACTGCTCTGTGCAGTTGTTACAGGGGTAACAGGGCGTATCAGACAGAAGTAATACTGCTCTAAATGTTAAATCTCATCCTTACAAGAACAGACGCTGAAGGATTTCATTAGATGAGTTTTCAGAATCCATGAGATGGAGAACTTTCCTTAATTTTTTTTTTCCTCCCCCCTGACCCTGGAACACCTTCCTTTCCAAATCAGATTCACAGATTTCACTAAAGAAGACAAATGTATTTCTGATGGACTACTTATTCTGTCTTGTCATTCCATAAGAAAAGTGAGAAGAGATTTTAGTAAGAAATTAATGCTTTATACTTACTATCTATTTTTCTTTATGAATGTAGGTCACTGTATGTACACCATATCTTGAACATGACTTTTTTCTTGTTTAATTCTAGTTTGACACACATTTCCTAGTTACATGCAAATTTAAAGTAATTGAGATGCTGCCTTCCAAGAAAAACATCAAAGTACTACCAAAAGCAGATGTCAAACATTTGGCAGTTTAACTAACACAAAAGAAAACCTCCAGCTGCATAAAAATACAGAATGTACAGCTGCTGCATAAAGTTCTCGTCCTTTTGCCTTCCTCCTTACTAACCAGAATCAGAACTAGATATTTGTCATTGCTTTACCGGAGAAAAACCTGCACCGAGTAGCACTTATCAGTTAGGAAATGCCAAATTAAATGTGCTTCATACAACCAGAGCCAACCCTTGTACCTAAGAATGATGATATCAACTTTAATCACTGAACACGAATTTCCCAATCACTGTTTCTGTGCTACGTTTTTAAAGCTTTCAGATCCTTGATCTATGCCACTATGCAGGCACCACCAGGCCAGCATCAATTTACTTCCAAAATTTGGTCTAGAGCAAGCCAGCTCCAAGACCATCTCCTTCTGTGGGCAACAAAAAATCCTGCATTCCCAACACACCACCAGCACTCAGGAGTACTATGGCACAAGGTGTAACTCACAAATTCACCTTGCTGTGCTTGAAAGACTGAGCCATAAATTTCTTTCTTTAGCAATATTGTCCTTCACACATGCACTGATTTTTTTTTTCTTCTTTTAATGAAACAAAGAGGGAGGATTTTAATTCTGAAATTCAATCTAAAATAATGCCTTATGAAAGCAAAATACCAGCTAGCATCAAAAACTGCTACTAGGCTCCATGGAAAAACACGATTTTTTGGTGTGCTGATGAAAATCCAGCAGAATCAAAGAGAATATTGCTGCCCCTCCTGGTCCTAAAACACATCTAGGCTTTTGATCTCTAAGTGAATACCTGAAAAAAAAGTAAAACTAGAACTTGCTTCCTCACATCATTTTAGCATAAATACATTTAGGCATTAAAACTTCTGTTATTGGCCTCCTGAAAGTTCAGTCCTAAGACTAAATCATTAGAGCATGAAAACAATTGTGCTATTCATAAACCAAGATAAAAATCTGTAGACTATTACTAGGTTTCATCTCATTTTTATGACTCCTCTCCCCACATGAATCAATCACACAAAGTTAAACTCAACGTGGGGAGTTAAGGTCTCCACAGAGACAGTGGAGATTGCAAACATAAGTCAAATAGGAAGAAAGCTGAGATAATGGATGGTTTATACCGACTCACTTCAAAGCCCTGAGAGATGGCTGAAAGTGTTAAGATGATATATGAGCACTGATTCCAAAAGAAATAACAGAAGCCTCTTTTACCAAACATGCAACTGTAAGTGAAAAACCCACAACTTCTACAATTACTTCTCTAACTGCACATAATTTTATTATACCAAGAATCTTCTAAGGATTTGCAGCAAAATTATCAACCTTAAAACAAGCCTTAAAGTAACAAGCCTGTGGTTGTCCTGATAACTAGCGGTATCAGGAGACATGGTTAAGAGTCTTCCATGAAGAAAACCACCTGTTCAGCAAAGGGCACATGGAATTACTCACACCATGCACTATTAATGAGAGTCACATATAACAGTAAATGCAAACCACTGCATTTTCAGAAATAATCAGAAGCAATTTCCTCAGGTTCTTTTTCTTGTCCTAGATATATAAGAATAATTTTCTTTTTCACCCAGATACTCTTTTAGAATAAAATATGGTGCTACCCACACATTCAAGTATTCAGTAAAAAAGACCCAGAACAACAGGGAGACATGAATGGCTACAAGAAACCAACAAAACTATCTCTACAATGTTCTGGTCAATTGCATAAATAAACAAACTGGGAAAAAATCCAACTTAGAGTAAATTTATATGGTACTTGTAGTAGTAGTATATCAAATGGGCAACTGAAATTTGATCTTCCTATTGATTGTGCCCATGCTCAGAGCAATCACAGTAGTAATCACTGAAATAATATGTTCAGAATGGTAGATAATGGTATTATTATTAAACATAATAAATATATATAAAAAAATCAGACGTAAATGCAGGCATGTCACTAACATTAACTGCAGGTTGACTTCCGAAATATTTTAGGCATCCTACCTCATTATTGATTTCAACAGGTTTTTTCTTTGTTTCTCCAATGTCCAAATAGCTGTGGAAGGAAAACAGTTATTATTTACAGAATCATCTGACTTGCAGAATGCAAATATTTCTAAACTTTTTTCATACATGAAGCTTTTAAAATTTATCATACCTCAAAATAACATAAAAAAATAACTAATTCAAGATTTTAATGAAGAAGTCTTAACGTAAATCAGTAGGCTAGCCCTCTGCACTAATACAAAAGACAGGGAAGAACCAACCATCTACCTTCAAGTCACTGTTGATTAGAATAGACCATCAATAACTGCCTTGTCAGAAAGAAGCTCACATACTACTGTGAGCTGGATCAATAAATCTCAGCACAATATCAACTTGCCACAGTTTTCAAGGTCATCACCTTGCCTCTTAGTTTCTCACAGTAAGTCTCTGATAGATTTAAAGCTTTTCTCCGAACTCATGTTTAACCCAGGGCATCAGCTAAAATTTATAAGGAACTACACCACTTGTGTTTCAACAGGACGTGGACACATCTGAACACTGTATATCCTGGTTTCTCGTGATTGTGATGAACCAATAGCATTTTCACCACTATTTTACAAACAGACAAAATACAAGCCTCAACTGGACAAGAAAACAAAATACACCTACTTGAAAAATATTGCTCTCCGTCAGAGTACATATTCCCACAAAAACATTGCATTAACGCAAAATTGTTAGTTAAAACACACAGTGATGGATTGGCTGTACATTGTCTTTCCAAAGAAAGGGAATTAAATAAGCCTTCAAGCATGAGTAACCCATAGACTGGCAAAAAGGCAGTCCATGTCTTTCCAGTCTGTCCAGGTACCCAGATGACACTAACTCCTGTCCCTTGTCAGCATTCTGAGAGCCATGACTGGTTCCTCTCATGAATGCAGCCCTCAGTACCTGCCGGTACCGCAAGATCTCAGCACTGTAGGAAGAGATACCTTCTTGGGCAGTTATAACTCAGTGGAGCAGCACGTTTCAGGACCTTCTACCAAGAACTAAACATGAGAACAACGATGGCTGGGGCATCTATTCTACACTGGGAGCATCTAACCCAACATCAGGTGATGGGCACAAGTTTTCCCTTTTCCCACTTTCAGTGGGAAACCGCAGGTGCTTTGCCAGGCTTTTAAGACTAGAAGACCCTATTTCAGAACATCAGGCGTACCTGATGGCAACATCAGTGCAGGCTCACCAAAAGCATCTATAGCTTTCCAGTAAGGTCATGCTCTGTAGCTAATGACTGGGATAAGATTTGTTTGGCAGAGGAAACTTTCCTGCCTGGCCAAACATGAGAATCCATGGGACCTGGGAACCCAGAAAAAAACCCAACACATCATTCATTCTTTGAAGGAATGGCAATCATTTATCAAGGGACCACAGAATTGTCACAAGGATTTCAAGGCTTCAGTGTGCGGGGACAGTAAGATACAGTAAGGCTTCCAGGCAATGCTTGAAAGTGAATGCCAATGCTTTGGGAAAGGTAAATGTAGCAATGTAGGACAATGTTTAAAAACAAAGTGTCCAAGCTTCCTGTTTAAAAACAAATAAAAACAACTGCAAGCTTCTCCATGTGAAAAGGAACAAGTTCTCTTGAGACACACACACACAAAAAGAAGTCTTAAAGCCTACAAGACTGAAAATAAATAATTCCTCAAATGAAATAGTTCCAACAGCTGCTGATTGTGGTTCTTGTTTTCTGAGCATCTGTGAATTACTTCAAGGAGAACTAAGGAAAGGGACAAAGAAAAGCAAATACATAGTCAAAGGCTTAAATTCACTATGCAGAGGTCTGGGTATTCAGCTGTCAAATTTCAGGGATCTACCAACCTGAAAAGGTCTAAATAGGGCCAAAGCCTTTTCTTGGGACAATGGAACTAAAAAAAAATTCCAGACCAAAACCTTTACAAGAGTATTCCCACTTGCTAAGAAAGCAGAAATACTTCTACTCAATGACTATCCAAGTCAGACATGAAACTTCAGTGTTGCTTAAAGAGACGCTGCTGGAGAGAGGACAATGTACCATTCATTAATAAGCACAGACACAGGTAAATGGGCAAAGAAGTCTCGGAATCACAGAATTGTCAGAGTTGGAAGAGACCTCTAGAGATCATCTAGTCCAACTGCCCTGCTAAAGCACGGTTGCCCAGAGCACATCACTCAGGACTGCATCAAGGAGGGTCTTGAAAATCTCCAGAGAAGAGGACTTCTCCCTGGGCAGCCTGTTCCAGGGCTCTGGCACCCTCATCGTAAAGAAGTTTTTCCTCATATTTGAATGGAACTTCCCATGTTCCAGCTTGTGCCCGTTGCCCCTCATCCTGTCACTGGGAACCACTGAAAAGAGTCCGGCTCC
>JAOXJK010000012.1:63189395-63216857 GCA_025774025.1 Xenus cinereus | reverse complement strand
GGGGCGGGCAGGCCCCTACGGCCAGGCCCCGGCGGCGGCCCTCCTCTGCGCCCCGACAGGCCTCGCTGGGCCGGCCCGCGGGCGGGGAAGGAGGGAGGGTGACAGGGAGGGTGACAGCCCGGCCGGGGACTGGGAAACCCGTGGCACTCGGTGCGGCCTCGGCCTCCTGCCCGGGCGGGTGTCAAGTTCGTAGGGGCCCGGTCACGGCGGGTGCTTGTTGGTTTCCCTGCCGGCGCGTTGGGGCTTGTAGCGGGGCACGGCGCGATGAAAGGCAGCGTGCAGTGTGCCGGGCGTGAAACGTCTCCCCTTTCTTCAGGTAAATTGTATCAACATGGCACAACAGAGGCCTCCCAAGCCACCTTGGCGAGCGTGGCTCCGGTTTTTGCAGTGGTAAGTACGTGCGGGCGGTCCCACCAAGGAGGGAAACGTTGTGCAAGGTAGATGGTGGTGCCCTTCTTTTTGTCTGTTTTTTATTTGGTTTTTTTTTCTTAAAAGCATCATAACTGCAGATGGATTCATCTCTCGCAGAACATCCCCAGTTCTAAGTTGTTGGTTTAAGGTATTCTGACCTGAGGACCAGCTGTGGTACATAGCGTTCATCCAGATGTTTTTCTAAGATCCAGCACCTGCTGGAAGCTCTCGTGCTTTAGTCGTGAAGGCAGGTCAACTCCTAGGAGTGGTGCAGTCAGAAGGTTTCCCCTTAGGCTTGTCAAGGCTTCCTAATGCCTTTTAGAAATATTATTCCCGTGCCTTGGCAGTTCTAAGCAAGTGTAGGATTTGGGGAAAAACAAAGCTCTTTGTGTATTAATTTTTAAAACAGTTCTGAAAACCGTTTGCAAACTGCTTCATTGAGGTTATTCGTGCACGTGAGGGAATGCAAGGTCTCCTTGTTGAGAAGGGAAAGCAGTCGTTCTGCAACGAGGTGGGTGCATGCTGCCACGTCCTCGTGGCCACGTAAAACCCCTGTTGCAGCTCTGCTGGAATGTACACTTAGGTATGTTTAATTTGGGGAAAGTTATTTTTAAAGCCAGTAATTTGGCAATTATAAGCAAAACAGTAAACTTTCTGATTAGACCAGACGTTGCAGTTTTTCCAGTAAAATGATTTTGCTAGGAGATAGAAGTGTGTTAGATGCATAATCTGAATGACAGGTGCTAAGACGAGAAGGGTTGAGGTGCAGGTTACTAGCTGAACAGCATGTTAATGCTATAATTGATGTGGGCACAAGGCCTGGCTACCCAGTTTGTGGTCGTCTTTGCTTTTTAAACTTGTAAATTTTTCAGATTGCTTCAGAGGAAATAGCAAAAATTTATAATCCGAAATGTAAGATGCCTTGCTGATCACTTCTGCCTGGGATCCAGTGATAGGACACGTGGGAATGGTTCAAAGCTGTGCCAGGGGAGGTTTAAACTGGGCATTAGGAAATATTTCTTTACCAAGAGGGTGCTCAAATCCAGGGACAGGCTTCCTGGAGAGGTGGTCGATGCCCCATGCTGGTCAGTGTTTAAGAGGCATGTGGACAGTGACCTTAAAAACAGCCCTGAATTGATCTGGCAGTTGGACTCGAGGATCGTTGGAGGTCCCTTCCAACTGAAATAGTCTATTCTGTTCTAAGCCTGATCCTCTGTGAATCACCTCCTTCCCAAGGTTTATGTCGGAACATGGTCACGTGGATGACACTGGTTTTGTTTGGTGTGTATACAAACACAGTGAAATATACGATAATTTGGTGCAACAGTTTTCTTAATTGGAATGAACTATGAAAAGAAGGCATAAAATGTTGATTTTTTTTCATAACACATTTTCCATTTGACTTCTAGGCAAGTGCAAACAATTTTAGAAATCGATTTCTTGTTTTATAGTAGATCTGTCAGATTTATTTTTTTTTCCACTCCTTTAGATGAAGCTTGACAAAGAGGGAAATGCTACCTTTTTTGGTGAGTTTTCATTGTGGTGTTGGTTGGTTGGTTGGGTTTTGTTTGTCTGTTTTCCTCCTCCAAACAGAAAAACCCAGTTGGGAATCTGCTGGGGGTAGAAAATTATATTGGGGATACTTCATTGTGTTCTGTTTTGCTGCTTTCTATTGGTCTTCACAGCATCTTTATTGATACATTTTTTGTATATTGTAAGTAATATTTTAAAAATACCATATACAATCTCTCACAGGAAGGTCCTTTTTACATTGTCTTTTCCGTTTCTGACCAGCACGCTACTTTCCCTGCCTTGGTTTCTGACATGAAGTTAATTGTCATGGCCTTTTCACTTATATCTGGAATTTTCCTCTTTCCACTCAAGATACAGTCTTCTAAACTTCATAAAAAATAAATGACATTGAGGAATCAATGGAATGAAAACTGTTTTAAAGATAGCACAGGTTTTGTCTGTCTTTTGATGGACTTAGTAGCACACTAAAATGTAATTTCAGATCATACATGCTTTTCCCTTAAATGTCTTCATCTAAAAATACTTTTATGGTAGAAAAGAAGAAAACAGAATTGTACCAGGAATTGGGTCTTCAGGCTCGAGATCTAAGATTTCAACATGTAATGAGCATTGCAACTAGGAACAACAGGATCATCATGAGAATGGAGGTAATGGCTTCCCTGTAGCTGAGTGTAAACTTGAACTGTGTCTTATCCTTGCACTTGTGTTTTCTTGCATGGTTTTTTTTTAATACCAGCTCTCTATGACGTGCAGTCCAGCAGGAAGTGTGTCTTTGGAGCTCTGCTTAGCAATCAGAGGTACAGGTTTGCCAACAGTATGTATTAATGACCGTTTGTATTAATGACCGTTTTCCTAGTTGGGCACAGGAGAAGCATTACTAATGTTGTCAGAGAAGTAGGATCTTAAGAGGAACCTTTTCTCAATGCTACTACTGCTGGCATAATGCTGTGTCTGAGCCCTGGGCAAGCCACTAGTTTGCAGTTAGCATTAGATTCTGTTACTTTTCCTGCCTGAAAAGACGTTTGAAGAGTGGCTTTATTGAAGCCTCAATTATCAAATGCACTACAGAGCTATGAGAAATCTTCAGAGAGGTTTTTTTTTTTTTCAGACTTCTCCATGTACTGTCTTTTTCAGTTCTTGAAGGCTGTCGTGACACCAGAGTTTCTTCTGATACTAGATTATCGTAATTTAAATCTGGAACACTGGCTCTTCAATGAACTAGCGTCTCAGCTGGCTGGGGAAGGCCAACTAGTTACATATTCCCTGCCTTTTGAATTCCGAGCCATAGAAGCAATCCTGCAGTACCGGGTGAGCTATCTCATATTTATATTGTTTTGGAAGTTGTTGCTTCATAGAAAGGACAGTATGATTTTATTCTTGTGTTAATATTTATACATACACATTTGTATATGTATTCCGCTGTTATTGTAGGAGCTCTTTTTTGGTTTTCATTTTTGTTGCTTTAGTTTTTATGGTTTTGTGTGTATGTGTGTTTCCATTCCCTTCCCAAGAAAATACTAATTGGATGCGATGCCTTCACCGTCATTTGGTGAAAAATTAAAAATGATGAATTAAAAAAACAAGTCAGAGTACCTTTCTAGAGACATGCTGTAGCTGAAATGGAAGTCACACAAAAGCGCTGAGGTTTTTGGCCTCTTGGGCAGGAGTCGGATAATGAATTCTAGCCATCCTTAAAAATCTATGCTTGCTAATGTGACCTTTCTAGACAAAGAGTGTTTGGTGTGGTTGTCACTGGGTTTCAGTTCAGTGCAAATCACTTCTTTATAAGTTACTGTATTTTGCACTGGCTTTACCTTGTAAGTGGTGTCCCTACGGCAAGTATTTCCTGGGCGTTGGAAAGCAGATTGTCTTAACTGCCTGTTACTGTGAATTCTGTGTTCAGAGACCGGAGCGAGTTGCCCAAGTCATTCTAAAGGGATTGCTTTAATTCTTATGAAGGATCGTGTTGTTATCTAGATCAGCAAACTGCAGGGGAGACTTAACACTTTGCAGCCTCAGATCCTTGAGACACTGGAAGCTCTAGTGGACCCCAAGCTTTTGTCTGTGGATAGGAGTAAACTACACATTCTCCTGCAAAATGGCAAGAGGTAAATAAGAGTAAGCCGTGAAGAGACTAGAAGGCGACCATAGAAAACTATGTGTGATGAAATGTTAGAAAAATGGTGTCTAATATTAATTTCCTAGATTACTGTAATGCTGGATTGTGCATCGTATTTGTAAATGTAAAAATCAGTATGTGAAATATCTAGTGATACGGGGAGAAACAGAAGAAGGGAAATCTATTCCGAGTTGTCAGAAATACAGTCAAGCTTTTTAAATAGCATCTGACAGAACAAAATAATACCTAAGAGAACAAAATAACATCACGAAAACGTTCCCCATAAAGTCAAACAAGATTAGCCTTTGGATCTATGCTTTAAGGTTACTAGTACTAATACACTGGTACCTCCGTGTATTAAGCCTCTCTGATCCCACAGTGCAAATACGCGCTCGCTACATGCTCACGGGGTGCTTGCTTTTTCTGACGTACAAACGTGTCCAGAAAACACACCTGAACCCCTTTCAGTGTGTGTCTGTAGCTCGCTGGTCCCCCAGACAGATCCCTGCCACTGCTGAGCCTGTGGCCTGCAAAGACCTTTTTGCAGGAGCTCTTAGAACCCCGCAGGGAAGCCTTCCCTGGCCGCCCCCTCTGGCGAGGGTGCTGGCTGGCAAACTCACTTAGGGATTACCTTTGTCCACTGGTGCCACTGGGGATTACTTGACCTTTTTGCCTGTTCTTTCTTCAGCCTGTCAGAACTGGAAACTGATCTTAAAGTTTTCAAAGAAACAATTCTGGAGATCTTAGATGAAGAAGAGTTAATAGAAGAGCTCTGTCTATCTAAATGGACTGATCCACAAGTATTGTATGTATATTTTGAAACCACACGCTTCTTTAACAGTATGTTTTGCTTAAGGAGAACTTGAACATTAAGCTGCGCGTTCCCTGCCAAAAAGCAGAAAGAAAAAGAGTTGCTAATTTTTTAAAGCCCTAGTGCTTGCTGCTTCAGAAATCCATGTATTTGCCATTTTGGAGAGGGACTCCATTAGCACTAGTCACATTATGCAGTTTCAAATAGTTCTTGGCATAACAGGCCAGCTCATTCAGTATGTAACGGGATGGGAGCAGGATGGCAGGAGGAGAAAAAGTAAATGTTATTTTTCAATACAAATTAACCCTTTCTGGGAGAATTGTCTTAATTTTCACAAAGAAGAAAAAAATATGAAGAGGCAGGTTTTTAAGCTTGCCTAGAATAGGTCAGACACCACTCTGTTGGAAGTGTTCTGGACGCTTTGCTTCTAGTTTTTTGCTCACCAGCAGAACCTGAAGGACAGAAGCCCTGGAGCAATCTTCTCGTGCACCTGAAGAGCAGCATTTCAGGAAAAAACGTGCATGCAGAAATAGTCCTGTTGCACTCTCAAATTCTGGTTGAGGACAGCACACAGCAGCAGTGGCACCGGCCGCTTTAACAAAAACTAAAAAGCAAAAAGATAGTGTATATCAGATGGCAGTATGTTTTGGGATGAATTGTATGTACCTTGGGCTTACAGACGTGTTTTACGTTTAAGCAGATAACTTTATGTTTTATGTTTAAGCAGATAACTACCTTTTGGGGTCCTTTGTGAAGTTGCTGATAATACTTTTGCCTAACCCCACTGCATGTGGATATTAACACTGTTCACACAGTAGCGTGGGTTTGCAACCAGGAGGCATTTTCTTGCCCTGCAGAGAGTAGTCTCCTTAGCGCAGCAGAAACTTGGTATTCCAGAAGTGGGACACGGTTTGGATTTCTAATGCATCTGGTGGAGCAGTGTCAGGAGGGCTCTGAATTCCAGGCTGCTCCCGAGCTAGCAGCCGGTCTGCCATCATCCTGGTTTTGTTCCTAGCTTTCCTTTGGACTTAATACGAGCTGGTGGCAAATCTCTTCTCGCCTCGTGGTAGACAATGTGCAGGGAACATCTAGGAAAGATACCATGGTCACCTTACACTCTTACGTCAGGAGAAACCTGAAGTCATCCCTTCTTTCAGACACCATTGCACAAGGCTAGGAGAGGTGGTGGGAGGTTGTGCTACTGGATGCAGTGAGACAGTCCATGCACAAGGAAACTCTAGCCAGGACCGCACGTTTGCAGGCAGGCTGGCAGTGTGCAGATAGGTCTTCTGGCTTCAGGGTTGACATAGGTGGTGCGTGGTATTTGACGAGCTCGAGAAGCCTGAGAAGGTGTGGAGGAACTCAGTTAGGCACATGGGTGCCGTCAGAGATCATTTGCAGCAGGAATGGTGAGACGAGCCCAGAAAGGCAGGATGAGGCAGACACCGTATCTTTGCGTGAAGGGATGGCAGGCTGTCAAAGACTCACCAGATGGATGGAGGCAGTTAATGAAGGCAAATCAGGCAGCAAATATTTTCAAGACTGTATGCCTGTTGTTACCCTTTGTGTAGCCACAGAGGAGCCCATGTAAAGAAACTTACCAAGTAAGGCCTTCAGCTGAAGCCGTACTACAGCAGACAGTGCTCTAAGGGCTTTCAAGTCTGCAACTGCTGTCATCTGCATGAAGGTCCAAAGGGCTAGCTAACTCAAAGCTTTTGCCCCATACGAGAGAAACTAGGGGCTCTGTTAAAGGTCCTCAGGTTGGGGGACCTTTAACAGGGGGACCTACAGGTTGATTCTTAAGACATATCACTTATTTTCTTGGAAAACCATTTCAGAGAGGTTCCTTTAACAGACAGCAATGCCAGGAGGAGATCCTTTAAAAAGTTTAGTCTCTCTAGAGAAATAAGGGCACACCACAAAAGAAAAAATTATGAAAAATCTTCTTGGCTTTGCTGCCGGTTTCCAAGCTCCTCTGGATCTTGGGTGCCTCAGCTTTTATCTACACAGTACAGTGCCAGAAACATCCATGCCTGTTCCAGAGAAGGCTGCTGCAGCAGCAGTTGGACCATGAAATAAGATTAAAGTCTCTCAGATAGACTTAGGAGAGCAGCATCTTCCATTTGGTGCTCCCTCTTCATCAGCTTCATGCCCCCAAAACGTTTTCCAGTAATTACTGTGTGTAGCTGAAACACCTTGCAACTAAACTGTTTTAATATACACCTAAAACTTCTCCCCCACCATATAATTGTTTGTGTGTTGACTTTTTGTTGGTTTATTCTTGGGAGTTTTTGGCTGCGCTGTTACCAGCTTCCACCACTTGAGGGCACCAAGGAGTTAAGCGTCTCCTTTCAAAATTGTCAGCACTTCATAAAAGCTTACTATACATTTATAGTAATATAAACTTTACAAATAATATAAAATTTGTGTAACTTTTTAATATCTGAAAAATTAAGGTTTGTGGTGGTGTGCATGCCTTGAACATAACAAATTCTAAGTGTTCTACTCAAAATAATTGACTGCCTATGCTGATCAGCTGATAGATCTGAAAATATGCCTTTTATTTTAAGCTCTTGGTATTGATGAAAGTCCCTCACTGACAAGATTGCATTTTGAGATCTGGTGTCTAACAGCACTCTTGTTGGCTGTTCCCCACAACTCTTTTTGTACCTTGTCTTAACTCATCAATAATTCACTTCTATACAACGTGTTGCTAACCAGACAAATATAAATTATTGCTTACAGCGAGGAGAGTACATCTGGGATTGACCATGCAGAGGAAATGGAGCTGCTGCTGGAGAACTATTACAGACAAGCAGAAGATCTTGCAAATGAAGCTCGTGAACTGCGAGTACTGATTGACGACTCGGAAAGCATAATCTTTATCAACCTGGACAGGTCAGCTCCCCTGGCTGGCGGACTACCAAAAGCTGAGCAGAATTTAATGCTGCCTGGTCTTTCTCAAATCTGCCCACAAGGAAGGTTGGGGAATTGCATTCTCATGAGGGTTTGACTGGGCTTGCAGTTATAGCACAAGAAGCTGCACTGCACTTTTCTGATCAGTAACTGGATAAAGCAAAGCAACAAGACATGCTAGTTAGTAAAATCTCTCCTGTTAGGCATCAGTTTTCCCTAGCAGGAAAAACTGGGCTTCTCCTAGATTCTTCTGGGGAGCTGTTCACTAAAGGAAACTTCTGCAAATTTAGGGGCAAAATAAAATTCTACTCAGGAAAGTTTACGCTTAATTCAGCAAAACCAAATTATTGAAGAGTCTGGCTAGGCTACTCAGGTGTTCAGTACAAGTTGCATTATCACTCTGTGGAGTGACAGAAGAATGAAAAACTTTGGAGCAAATACTTTCTCTCTCTCTGTGTGCAACAGTTTTCATTACTAGTCAGCTTCTTACTGAAAACATAATTGTAGCTTGCACCTGCAGGCACGTGCCATTCTGAGGTCAGTGTTTAATATTCTTCCTCCTCTTTACTGGGGAGTTATCTGTAGAAGCAGTTGGTGGATGCTGCATCAGGAAACCACAGAAATCCTTTTGGGGAAGACTTGAATATGGAATTCTCCAAAACAGGCTCAATTTTATAGTTCTGCAGGATTTACTGACTATTTCTTTACGAGTATATTCATTTGCAAGGTAACAGTAAGTTTTCGTTTCTTGTGAATACGGACATATGAATTCCAGCCAGTTAGTGGTGAAAGAACACAAATTTCCATGGAAGTTTGCTGTTACTTTGTGTAACACCTCTAAGAAATGAGCAATGCTGGAAAGTCTGCTGATGATGAAGTAGAACCTGCTGCCTTAGAGGTATCCTGATGCAGCCGTTTCAGAACGATAGCCTCTATATACTGCTGGTTCATGAGCTTTGTTACTGGGTTGTCGAATTCCAGCGTGACTTCCTCTCTTTCACTGTTTGGGTTTAGTACATGCTGTATGGAATTGGAGAATTTAGGCAGCAAATCCAATTTTTTGGGTTCCTCTTACAGATGTTTCTTCCTTCTTTAGCCACCGTAACGTGATGATGAGACTGAACTTGCAGCTGACTATGGGGACTTTCTCTCTGTCTCTCTTTGGACTCATAGGAGTTGCATTTGGTATGAACTTGGAGTCATCTCTTGAAGAGGTAAGGAACGAGCGCTGCTCATGTCCGTGACATAAAACATAGGCCCTACTCTTACAGTGCATTTTATATTCTGTACAAATTCATTCTTTCCATGGGTAAAGTTCCAGATTTATATTACTGTGTGAACATAATTTAGTCCAGTGATTCATGTGTTCATGCAGTCACTTTTTTGTAAGGAAATTACTGTATGGCTCACTGCACAGCATTGCAGCTTTTTTTATATTCAATGTTCACAGAAAAGAAATGGGAAGACAAATTTCTGGTTGTCTAAGGACTGACTATAAAGCAGTATTAAGGTTTCTTTAATGATCATCTGTTCTTCTGAAAAGACCAGCTTTGTCTTCCAGATACAACGGTATCTGGAAAGCGGTCAGGGCGTTTCCAGGACACCAGAGGAAATAGTCTACTGTCTATAACAGGTTTATACCTAGACTTTGGGGGTACAGACTGGGGGGTGCAAATCTACGATTGCGCATGCTGTCTTCAAAACAAAAAATAACCGAAACAAAGCAAAGACTCCTACCTTTCCTTTCAAATTCATTGAATAGAAGCGTTAAATTTCCAGACTTCCTGATGAAGGAAGGAAAACTGCACGGAACAGTAATAGAATGCACTAGGGTGATCCCTAATTCAAATGCTTTGCTATGAAACAGTTCTTTTCCCAAGGTAGGGCTTGCTGTTGATGGTAGAGAGTTTACCACTTCCTCCCATAAAGGAAGAAGGGGTGGGCAGCGAGAGATTGTCTTTGGACTATCCCTTTTCTGAAGAGAGAGTTGCGTGACTAATAAGAACGTTCTGTCGGTAGGATCCCAGAATATTTTGGCTGGTGACGGGGATTATGTTTCTGGGAAGTGGTCTGATCTGGCGACGCTTGCTTTCCTTCCTTGGGCGGCACCTAGAACCTCCACTACCTCCTCACGTACGTATGGCTGGCCAGGGTTTCTGCTCCAGACTCTGCACGTACAGCCCATTTCTAAAGCAGGAAATAAGCGCGTTGTAGTGAGGCAGGCCGCAGAGCTTGGGGGACTTCAGCTCAGCGCTCTGTGAGGAAGGAGAAGGTTCTCCCTAGCTGGATTGAATGAGGTGGGAAGCCCCAGCATTGGCAAGGATACACTTGAGCAGTAAGATACTGCTCACTGTGGTCCGAAGTTCCTTGAGACAAGCTGTGTTTGCATTCCCCTGGCAGCCCACGGGGAGCTGAGGCTACTGGTAGAAGCAGCCCTCATTTGGTTTCTCAGCTGCCATGGCATTCTCTTCACAGGGAGGGACATAATGGATGCTGCCCTCCTCCTCCCACCCAGGTACTAACTCTGAATCTGTAGTCCTTGTCTTGAGAAAGAGAAAGTAAAGATAAAAGGACGATGGAGAGGTACTAGCTGTAACATCTCTCTGGAGAACGATACCATGGTTGTGATGTCCTGACTCCCGATCTGAAGTCTGTGCTGGCTCCTCACCTGCACAGCAGCTATCAGCCATGGATGCTGATGGCATCATAGAGCCCTGTTGTACCAAGCTGTAGGAAGATTGCCAAGGAGACCATCTTCAAGATTAGCAAGATTTTGCGCGGTTCATTTTCCCCATTGACTGCCCTTTCCTGCCAAAGTTTGGGGGGCTGTAGTGTCTACCTCTCTTATGCGCTCTAGAACAGGGAAGCATCAGTGGATTCCAAAGTTTCTACAAATGACAAAAGAAAGGGAGTCCCAGATAAACTCCCCTTCATCCTGTCCCTCCCTTGCCCCCGAGAGGCAGACGGAAGTAGTTCCTTGTGGATTGTTGACTATGGCTGCAACTAACTGGGTTGTCCTCAAGTGTTGCTCAGAACCAAGTCCATCACCTACTGACTCTGGCTTGGAGAAATGTACTGAAAGGGATTAGGGAGGGAGAAGCCAGAGTCAGTGTTCTGAAAATAAGAGGAGAAATATCAGAGTTCAGGCCTCTGTGAAGCTTTTCTTTTCTTTCTGCTGCATACAGAGCAGCTTTCCATGTAATCACAGGGTATTTTGTATCTTGTCTAGGTTCCTGCAGTTTTGAAAAAATCCCAACCAGCAGCTGGAAGAATGGAGCTAAAAAACAACCTTAAAGCAGAAACGTTTGGGCTGAGCAGAAGCACGTTAACCAACCAATAGGAACAGCAGGAATGAAGAGACTTCTACTGTTACAGGGTGGACTTTAGACACGTTCCTCGCGTTTGTTCTTCCTTACTGAAAACTGCAAGAATTTCTAAACTTGCTAATTTAATACATATTTTGTGCCAAAAAACCTATGGTGAGATTTTAATGCTCACACGCAAAAGGAGAGAAACACAAGGGAAAACAGTGACATGCTTTCCACAGTAGTCTCATCTCCACCCCACGTATGTTCCATTAGCTTTCTGTATCACGTACACGTACTAATTTTTGGGGCATTCTCATTTCAAGTGTTTGTCAAATACTTCTTCGTGTAATGGCCTTTCTTAAAGAGAACGGTATTTTCAGCTGTAGGGATGACAGCTGTCAGCATTCATCAATAACTCTGGTTCTGAGCTGCAGATTAAGAAATCTGACTTCAAATGTCAAAGAAAAATCCACCCCAAAAGTGGCCTTTTTAATGGAATTCTTTAAGGCCATGTTTAATTGCAGAGAACAGATTTCCCAAAGCAAAAAGCATACCAGCGTCTCTTGGGAAGCATCACCTCTAAATTGGCAGTAACCAGAAATAAGGTTCCCTTGCTTTAAGCGAGCAAAACCAGGCCTTGAAATGCAGCTGCTTATCTTGGATATTCCTTAACAATTAATTTAGGCCCAAAACGTAGGCAGTTTCAGTAAAAGGAAAAATGGGCCTATTGGTAACGCGCACTTGTGCTTGCCCTCTGTTGTTATTTGAACACAGACTGATACAGCTGCAGTTTAACAACTCCTCGTGTTCTCGTAAGGACCGATTCAAAAGCTGGTAAAAATCAACAGGCCAGTTGTTGGTTTCTCTTAGGCTGGGCTCTGCTCTCCTCTCTTTTTGCTCCAAGAAGACAAGCCAAAGCATGGACTAGCCTGCGTCACGGTAAGTAGCTGGGTTAGTAAAGGGTGTGTGGAAGCCTGGTGTCTTGTGATGGACTGAAGGAAGGAGTAAAATTCTTAGGACTTTTTTCTGAACTCTGAGGGCGTAGTTCTCCACTGGTTTCTCTAAGTCTGTAGAGGGAGCATGAAATCCTTCTAAATCAGGTCACAAACTGTCTTATTTGGGATTTTTTAACCTCTCTAACATCCAGTGAGTAGCTCCTTAGGTGCCACCAGAAAAATCACTCCACTGGCAGGGGTTGAAAAAACAGTAACTGTAGCTGTGAACATTTTTACTCAGGATTAACGAGTCAAAAATGGAAATAAAAAGGTACATAAATTAAAATGACGCAGGCCTAGCTTGGTTAAAGTTGTTTCTACAAAATTTTCACAGTTGTTCTTGCTTTGTATGTGACTTCAACTACAGGTATAAAAGGCGTGAGAAGATTAATGGGGTTTGTAATGTTTTTGAGTTTTTTTCAGCTCAATTTTTTGTAGCATTTTTGCTTAACAGGTTGAGATGTAAAAAAAAAAACAACTCTAAACTGAGCAATCCAGTGGAAAAAAAAAATGGCTCGCATACCTCGGCTGATAAACCCCGGGAAAGCCCAGTGCACGAAGGGATATAGACGCTGATATTTTCAACCAAGTTGTAGTTGCATTAGGTCAGGACTGAAATGTGTTGGTGCAGGTGTTGGGGAAGCTTTCACGTAAGTTTTCCAAGCTCTGTCTTTTGTGCAGAGAGGCTTCTGTGAACTGTACTGACTCCTTTTCCTGTACGTAACTGACTTAAAGCACAATAAAAGCACTGTGAGAAAGACGCATCTTTTACAAGACTGCCTTTCTCTCTACAGATGTATGCAAATGTTTAATGGCTTTCTTAAAATTCAACTAATCAAAATGCATTCATGTGCAATAAAATTACTCTTAGGTCATATATAGAAAAAAAAACGCAAAGGCAGCGGAGGCTGTATGTTCAGAATGGAATTGCTACAAAACATACTGGTTTCATCCATTTTCATTTAAAAAGGAAAACTCTTTTTATTCTGCCCTTATAAATACACTGCTCATTTTCGCCTCACGCTACGGTTCACAGATTTGCAAGGTAAGTAAGTATCGTGCTCCCAGCTCCATACAGTTAATCTTTCATAAAGTTCAGATTTAAAACTTTTTTTTTTAGTAAGTGTTCTGCTCTTTGGGCAAGTAAAGTCCTCAGAATCAATGTCAGAACGCATTATACATCAACCTAATGTTCATCCTGCCTTTTTACTTGTTTTTAAAACAACCTCCCTGAGAGAGACGATACCTAAGAAGGTAAGTTGAGGTGTGTCATCTTGGAGTATGGCCTTTAGAATTGTGCTGTTCCACTGACATGCTATTTAAAATAAAAATAACGCTTTATGTTTGCAAAGGAGGCAAGAGAAAGAAAATACATATATGTACTTGTCTACGGACTAGTGTTGGTAATAATAGCATCACATCTCGCTGCTCAAGTTGTTTAATAGATAATTGATGCACACTGTTAAATCTGCATCGTAGAAAATTAGTGTTAATTAGTTGAAGACAGTACTGTTGACAATAAAAGCTGTTAACAAGCGTAGGTTACCATGGTCATGGAATTTTACATGAAAACACAAAGAAAGGGTGTCAGAGTAGTTCCAGTCATGAGTGTGAAAGCAAAAGCCCTTTTGATTGGCACCCACTTTTCTGTCTGGCTTAGAGCTGCCCCTCCTGCATGCTTATTGCTTTGACAAGGAATTGTAAATTATGGGCTATTTGATGGTTTTGTTAAGAAAATACTCAAATCTGACCGGTAAAAGAGGTGACCACTGAGCATCCTTTATACAGCCAAATATTACTACCAAAATCCAGCCTTCTGCTCGTTTCAGCCTCTAAAAGGTTTTCAGATCAGCTTGTTGTAGGTTCAGGGATGCTGCTGCTGCTCACAACGGAACTAATTTGTGCTTTTACATGACTGATGTAGCTTTGGTTGGTTTGGAAGTCAAACCACCATGAACTTGCATATTCCCCTTCACTTAAAAACTGACCATTCCTCCCTTAACACTATCTATCTAGGACCCTATCTAGCTATCTGGGACATCTGTCTGTCAAAAGTTTGCTGTTGTGTGGTCTGTTGGTTTGTCCGGGTTGAGGAAAGTATCACAGATACTACAGAGATCATTCACTAAAAGACCAGCTGTGCCCTGGTCTTAAAGGCTACCGTGAACTTCTAGAGCGAGTAGACAAAAAGCCTTCCACCAAGTCGAGCTTTCGACGAGCTTCTCTCTGCCGCCACTACAACTTCTTTCTGCAGAGATACAGAGCAAGGGTTAGCAAAATGCAGCTGCGGGTGTGTGGTTGCCTTAGGCTTCCCTAAGGGAAACCAGATTTTGTCCATACCATTAATGTCCTGCAGAAATGTGATGAGGAGAAACGAGAGCAACCCACTTTATCAGAACAGCGGTTAACAAAACTATTTGGCAAACAGATGTTATTTCATTTGGGGATCTGAAAGAAGCTGGAACCGGTCAAATAAATCTCTTGCGAGCGTAAACTGTTTCTCAGGGGTAAGATCAATACAGATGAAGCTGGAGTGTGGACTGGATTGGTGCCACAGCAAAGGCACACGGACTGACTTCACGTGCAGAAACCATCAGTGATGCATTTTGGGAGTTGGATTATTGGATTAGGAGCCCTGACCTACTTCAGAAGCATTGACATCTCCAGGTGTTTCTCCGTTGCACGTGTTAACAGCAAGAAGTCAAACACCATTTGTTGAAGACCAGTCGCACACCTCCTGAGCCTCACACGGGTTATGTCTGCGTAAGCAGAACATTGGACTCCCCTCAGCCGAACAAGCACTAAGTAATAACCTTCAAGCTGAAAAAACGGTTCCTCAGCACATCACACAAACACAGGGATTGACTTTTGGTAAAAAGAATGGGCATCTGAGAGAAACAGAGAGAAAGAGGTGCACAGACACATCCAGAATGACTCGGGTAAGAACTGGGCCTCTTTATGCTTGGAACAGCGTTCACTGCGAGCGTCAGCTGTGACAGCAAGCCTGTAAACATTAAACAAGAGGCCTGGATCAGCACCTGCTTTACCCCATAGCTGAGCATCTGCTTTGCACACAGGTTGGCGTGACCAGACAAGCCAGCTGGCACCTACGCTCGATTTGCCGTGCAACCTTCCAGCAAACTCCTAAGTAGTTTAGATTTCAAGCCGTTTTAAGGTGATCTCTTTCAATTCAGGTCTCAGGTGCCAAAATTCTGGCACCTCCATAGTTCATCCACCTATAAAATGGTTTTAATTACCAGTTCGGAGAGTGACTTAATTGTAAACTTAATTAACTATGTAAAGCACTTAAGACTTCTGCAAGTAAGAGAGATATGCGAGGTGTTGGCTAGTACAGGCAAGTGAGGTAGAAAGATGTTACAAAGCAACTGACGTCTGATTTTTCTCACCTTTCTTTCAGATTTCACGGTGATTACAGAACTCCCAAATCTTGATAGTTCCTGTAAATTAACATCGCTTGTTATAATGCTGTTAGTTTTTTTTAAAGTGGGACTTTTTCATTTCTCTCAGTAGTTTGTTTTCTGGTTACTTACCTCAGGAGAAATCAGCACATACTGTGCCTGAAGAAAAAACACAAAAAGAGAAAAGAAAAAGTCAGTGGAGAGACCCACACTAGGAGAGTAGAAGACCAGTGTAATAACCCTGGCTCCTAAACAGCAAAGTAATTCAAGAACAAACAGGAGGAGCCAAATCACACAGATTCAGAAAACAGAAGTAAACCACCTCTTTTCTGAAACCAAGTCAGAACACACTGGATATTGTTACTGGACGTAATTAATTAGCTGTCATTATGATCTCATATCCTGATTTCACTTTTATGCTTTCTTACCCAGTCCTCGGGACAGGGAGATATCCACGATTTGCACTGGCCTGTCACGTTCCCCGAGGATGCCTGCTTTCCGTTGTAAATGTAAACACGGCCAGCTGCCCCCCCAAACAGTACTGTGATATCGTTAGATCGCAGCGGGGATGTCACAATCATTTCATCTGCAAATATGACAAGGATGACGTAAGGCATCAGAAATGAAATGCTGCTAAACCAAAACACGAGAGAGAAAGCATTTGCACGCCTCTAGATGCCACGATTCCTATTAACGGTGGCAGTTAAAATGTTTCAGTTTCTGAGCTGTTTGGGATTTTAGAGATGCCGCCCCACAAGGCACAGTGGAATATTGGTACAAGGTAACCGAGGAAGCAGACTGTGTTCAGCACTTGTATGAATATGTAGGTGACCGGTCTTTCTGTTGCCAAAACCAAACCGTTTCACCTCTCGTGTAGATTGATCAAGCTTTACCTAGTCCGTCGTTATCCAGGTCGCTTAAGTATATATCTCCTCCAAAGCGAGAAAACCTCCTGTCCCCGCTGAATGTGCTGAGCAAAGAAGGCTGGGTGCTGTTTGTCAGATCGTATACCAGAGCCAGTCCCGCTTGCTGCAGCACCGAGGATATAAATGAAATCCTAGACAGGCCATCTGGGGGGAAAAACAAAGTTGTAACAGAAGTTGAGCGTCAGGCATAGGAACTCAGGTTTAATTCTTGCAATACACTGACAGCAGGAAATACTGGCATTACGTAACATGGACAAAATGAATATAATTTATGAAACAAGATCAAATATGGCACTAATGCTAATTAGCACAGAAACAATCTCTTAGCGATAGTACCAGGGGAAAAATGAATTCAAGTTAAAGTTCTACATTTTGAATTTCTTAATTCCTTACTGCCTACTGCCAGAGTAAGGACAAAATACTGTGGTGTTTTAATTCTAAGAAATATGCAGCCTACTAGCGAATGACTGCTACGTAAATAATACAAAGTAGTAACACTGCTAGGCTAATTTTAAGGAAGGAAAAAAAAACATTGAAGTTTCTGCACAGCAGAGAGGACTCTACACATAAGGTGTCTACGGTGATTATTTCTAATTATTTTTTCTTTCTTTAAATTATGTGTCAATGCAAAGGTCCCTTTTCTAACTTTTAACTTTGTATCCATCCTCTGGTCATACAGAAACGCACGCTCCTAAAGGAGAAATGTTTTTCAGTTCTCAGGACATACCTGCAGTAGGTGCACCCACCACCAAAACCGTCCTTGTGGTCCCAGCCACAGACATCACACCACTGGCCAGAGACAAACCCATTCTGCCCATCGCCTGTGAGATTTTTAAAACACCTTGGTCATTTCTACAGAAAGTCACTTCACTTCAAATTATTCGTAAGGTCCCATACTACAGAAGGAGCCCTACCTTGCCTCCAGTGATCGCAAACCAGTGCTTTGTGCTTGGTGGGTTATACCCATACACCTTCCCGACGCTCTGTCGGGCATCCGATGAGGAGGGACTGCACCTTGAATTACAACGCAGAATATATTTGTATGCAACAATGTATTTTTGTACATTCAGGATTGCTCCTTTTAAAATATTTTCCCCTTTTAGCTTGGAATAATAGTAGCTGCCAAAGTGTAGAAACCTATTTTAGTAGTTTCCATGTTTGTTCTAACTAGTTACACAACATTCAGGCCAGACTTGCCCTGTCTATCCATTTCTTTATCCCTCAAACATTTTTGTGTTTGGTTTGCTTTTAAAAATAGTATTTCAAAGTAAGTGCTATCATCTAGGCTATTTTAGGCATGCTTAGCTGTCAGTATTTTTGTGACACCTCTCCCCCTCCCCAAGAAAACCCAAGAAATTCTTAAGTGTCTCTAAATAACAAAGACCCTCTCTGTAGAGGGTCTAAAGACCCCTCTTTCTTCATGAGGAAAGGTGAAGGCATAAAAATACGAATTTAATAAAAATATTCTAAGCAGGACAAAGGGGAAACTTCCTGAAGAGCTGGAAGTCTAATCTATTACAAATCTTAAACATTATAGAAGTAGGGGAGAATAGAGGAGAGAGCAAGCTCACATACAACACACCCAGCACAACTCTTCCACGTGGGGCTACCAATCAGCAGTAAAGTCGTGTTCTCCAGCTGGCAGCTGTCAAGTGAAAATCCAAACCAAGCGTAGTTTTCCTCCCCCTTCACCATCCAGTTGGCGTCCT
This sequence comes from Xenus cinereus, assembly GCA_025774025.1. Lineage (NCBI taxonomy): Eukaryota > Metazoa > Chordata > Aves > Charadriiformes > Scolopacidae > Xenus > Xenus cinereus. The sequence continues at coordinate 63,198,710 of JAOXJK010000012.1, read as the reverse complement.
GTACTGACAAAACTCCTGACAGACCAGAAAAATATGAGTTAGATCTGGGTGTAGCCTGGCATAGAAAAATCCATTAGCAACCCTCCACTGATTCACCCCACGACAAGTTTCTATAAGCAAAGTTACACCACGGTCCATGATATGGCACCAGTTTTTGCTAACGTTGCTTGCTCGGTCTGCAGCTGCACTGCCTGGTGAAGGCCTTTATTCAGCACCCCTTGCAACAGCCTGCACAAAGTACATGAAAGCTACCAGTCAAACCCGCCCTAAACTGGTGACTCCTTCTTAGGGACAAGACGACGCTGAAACTGTTTATCAGAACCTGTAATTCTTCAAGGGTGGTGGGTGGGGAAGCTTCCAATAATTCCAATAATTCTGGCTTGAATTCAAGTAACTCATCCTGTGTTTTGGTTTTGCAAAAATGTCAGTCAGCAGTTTTTAAACCCACTTTCCTTGCGGTTTCTAATTTTACATTAAGTAGAATAAGCTACAAAAATTAAGCGTTACTGGAAATCTTAATTACCTGATTCTGACAAAGCTCTGAATACCTGTGTATCCCGTCCACCCCCTATTACTTTATTTAGCTCCATATCTGGCCTTTCCTCCCTTGTTCACAACAGTCCTCATCACCTGTACTCATTAGCTCTATTCACTTGGAGCATTCCTCGTTAGCCACTCGAAGGAGCATACGGAATGATAAAATTTCACTTTTTGAGGTACATTTGCAAATTTTCAAGGAAGACCAGTGAGTCCTCCCTGGTCTCACCAACACACAGTTGTATCCACTGCCTTAGCAAGGCTTTCAATCCTGTCTCCCACAATGTTCCTGTATCCATGCTGGGACATTGCAGTCCGGATGGGCGGACAACTAGATGGGACTAATCCTGGCTGAGATGATCACCCTCCCAGGGCAGCAGTTAGTGGGTTATACTCTGAATGCCTGTGGCAAGAGGATTGCCTTCAGAGAGCTATCTTCAGACTCATGCTGTTAAAGACTTTTAGAAATGATTTGGAGAAGGCAACAACATGCCCTTTCATGAAGCTGGCGGGTGGTAGGAGACTGTGGGGCACTTGGTCTACCATTCAGAAGGACCCAGGCAGGCTGGAGGAACAGGCTGATAGGAACCACACAAAATTCAGCGAGGACCAACGCAAAGCTGTGCCCCTAGAAAAGGAGGTGTCCTTGCAGCGATACAGGCTGGGGAGCAGCCATGTGGAAAAGGCCTTGGGGATCCTGGTGGGCGGACTGCTGAGTGCAAGGCTCCGACAGCAGAGATGGCCAACAGAATCCCATGCCATATAAGCAGGAGCGTGGCAAAGAGACTGAGAGAAATGATTGTTCCCTGTTTACTCCTCCCTAGACTACACCTATAACACGTTGTTCAGTTTTGGACCCCACAAAACAGTAAAGATGTTGATAAACTACAGTAAAGATGTTGATAAACTGCAGCAAATCTAGTAGAGGGTCCCCAAGATGGCTCGGGGCTGGAGCACTTGCACTGTAAGCAGAGACTGAGGGACCAGGATGTATTCAGCCTGGAGAAAAGAAGGTTTTGAGAGGACCTACCAGCAGCCTGCCAGTACCTACAAGGGGGTTAACAAAGAGCCAGGCTTTTCCCAGTGTGCTGGGGCACTCAATGTCTTCTGCACCTCTGACTTCATTATGTTTGGTGGGAGGACAATAGACAATGAGCGTAAGCTGAAACAAGAGAGGTTCATACTGGCTGTGACAAGACATTTTTTTCCCTATGAGGACAGCCAAGAGGTGGAACAGCTGCCCAGAGTTGGCCGTGCAATCTCTATCTGACTGGATAAAGTCCTGAGCAATCTAGTCTGACTTCATAGCTGTCCCCTTTTTGAGTAGGATACTGGATTAGACACCTCCTGAGATCCCTTCAAACCTGAATTATCCTATGACTAATTAGGAATAAATTAATAGTCACATAAAATATGGGAGGATTAATTTACTCAACAAATATTACCTTGGTCACTCCTGTTGAAATAAGAGTAAAATGCAACCACAAATCCTCTCTGCTGCCCACCACCGGGTGCGTATGGAGAGCCCACAACCAGATCAGCATTTCCATCCCCGTCAACATCAGCTGCCAGGAGGGACCAACCAAGATTACAGTAGGAATACTGCAATAAACAGTTAGTTTAAGCCTGAAATGGAACTGAAACCACCAATTCTGTAACAAAATAGAGCAATTTACTTCTAAAGAGCTAACTTTGGCTGTTTCTGATCAAATTACCCTCCCACTCCCTGACTTCAATTTTGTTTTCTTTGGCTTTTGGGTTTGGTTTTTTTTGTTGGTTATTTTTTTTTGAGGGCTATGCATTTTTCTGTTCACCCTGCTGCCTGCCCTGCACTGGAGTACAAATGTCTTTCCCACATACAACTAACACAGGCGAGCACCTCCTTGCACCATCCCCATCAGTCTAAATCCCCTTGCAACTAGAAGTCTGATTTTAACCTTCTTTTTTTTTTAAGCCCATAAGCCCCTTTCCCCTTCATCCCACCTCCAGCCCGTGTAGCCCTGTGTTAACCCAATCCATATACCTGACAAGTGATGGTAACGTTCGGCTGAGACGCCAAGCCTCTTCCCTCAGTGCCAAAATAGACATACACAGCACCCTAAACAGCAAGAAAAGCAAATACAGCATGAGAGCACCTGCATGTCAGCACCAAGTACGAAATCCAAGACAAAAGCACAAGGAGTGAAACAGTTCTGCAAGGGCTGTTAATACAACTGCATTTTTCCGATCAGAGAGAGCCTTCTCATAATACTGTCATTTCCACCCCAAAACTAAGAATACCCTTGCTGTAATGGGTACTGTTATAACCAGGCAACAAACTGGAGAGGTACATTTTCATCACACGGTGGGTAAGGAGCAAGGACGGTATACTGTATATTTACACTTGTTATGCACACATTCAGGTGGCTCAAATTTTGTTAATTATTATTTAATGCAACGGCACACAGTGCCAGGCACAACAGATGCATGCAATTTTCCAAGCTAGCGGGTCTACATAAAAGCATTTAAATTCCTATTTAGGCATCTGAGTTAGTATCTGAAATTCTGAAGAGTTGTAAGCTTAACGGACGTAGTTTAAACCAAAACATTTTGCCTCTCAGTTTGCGTGGATTGAAAATACTCAGGAACCATTCCATGGGCTTATCTTGTAAACTGCAAGTCATTCAGTCTCTGTAACTCGATTATTTTAGCAAACGTGGCTGCGTTCATATCACATTTTAGATATCATCTGTTGGCCTGTAACAGCAGATGACAAGGCTCGCTGACCCATGAGGTCTGTTCCAGACTCTCTGTTCCTAAATAAAAAGGGTAGACTCGTATTTCATAAACGGCCCCTTACATTTCCTGCACATCAGTCCTGCAAAGTTGCAATCTGATTTGGATTTGTAATGTGCAAAAAGGCCACTGAAAGAGAGATATAGATAGCCGTCATTGCTCTAGTCAAAGTACCCACAAAGGTTATCAACATTTGTGTTTAAATTACAATGTCACCTTGAGCAACAACAGAAATTACCTCTCTCATTTCACTGTCCAAGAAAATATGTATCAATAAAAATGTTCCATTGGGAGGGGAAAAAAACCCAACAAACCCATGCGTGTGGCTTACTTTGTAAGTAAGAAACTGCGATCCCACAGAAGGTGCTCCAATTGCCAGGTCTGGCACTCCATCCTCATTGAAGTCCAGGATTGCCAAGGCAGAACCAAATCTTCCTGAAGGCTAAAAGAAGAGGGATTGCTCTCATGAAAGTAACAGACGTTTTCAAGACAAAACCATCAGAACCTAACGCACATTTGCAATCACAGCACAGGGAAGAACCGGTAACAGAGATGACAAAAATCCATCCCAACAATTCTTAAGATGTTTCTTGGCATCACTGTTTTCCCAAGTAATAACCGTCAGACTAATACACTACCTTAAAGTCAACCGTTCTGTTTGGGCAAGTGGAGGTGTTAAAATGTAGGATAACTGAACACACCATAGTGCTGCTTTGCTATTTCTTCCTCTGAGCCTAGTGCACCATTGATGTTAAGCTTATGACCTTTCCCGTTAACAGCATTATAGGTGTGAAGCACTGAAACACTCTGTAAGACAGCAGCTCTTACTCCACACTTTATAAACACAGAAACAGACTAAAAGGAAATGTATCTTATCTCTCTCTATTCTCTTATTTGTGAAAAGAGATACTTTCTACAAAGGATCCTCTTTATTACTTATACTTATTCGATCCTGCTTCTGTTACAAGCGAGTCCCCATCATGTCAAATCATAGTCTTCTCTTTTTTTAAAATAACATGTACTCTTAGTAAAGAAAAACTGGTGAGAAGTTACCGATTAATGAAAAAATGTAGCTTCAAAGGAATTGAAACTTATATTGAACTAATCAAATCTAATCAAACTAATCAAAAAGGAAGAGAAAAATCACAGTATTTTCTTAAATGCAGGGACGCAAATGAGCTATACTGTGACTTACAGAGACATTAACTTCAGTTTTATTCAAGGGCAAATTATGTTCTAATACCCACTTACCCGGCACAGCAATAAAAGTGAACCTATGGATCACCATTGCTTTAATTGTTCCTGTGACTTAAGGAATGGTTATTTTTCTTGAAAAGCGTATGACACCCTTTTACCAGTAGAGGTATTTCAGGAATAATCCTCATACATAATAATGATACTGTCGGTCAGTCAAAATTTACTACATTTTCAGGCAAAAAAATGTAAGTGACAAAATATCTGACTCGACCCCTCACCTGATGGCCCTGCAGTACTTGGTCAGCTTTCCCATCTAGATCCATGTCCTCTGGTGGCAAACCTGACTGGGTGCCATAGACCACATAGACCCGTCCTATCTGAACACGGCCCAACATGCTGTACCCTGGGGCTCCAACCACCAGGTCTTCATACCCATCCTGGTTTAGGTCAGCTGAGATCATTGCCCTGAACAGCAAAGGGAGCCAACAAAATCATAGCATTAGCTTCCAGGCTACCACAACATTAGGAAAAAATAAATACTGTTGCTTCTTTCAGGTAAACGAAGACCAGTCTTTCCCCACCTATTTTTGTAAAAATCTACACAGCATTTCTCATATCATATATTTTAATTTTGTTTTCTTGAATTAAATAAAAACAAAGCCTTAAAGATTCATCTTTCATTAATGCATCTGAGATCCTTAGGAACCTCTTTTTACTTACTGGCACAAGGTACCTGAGAGCAATCAGAGCAAGGAGCATTAAAAAGGGCTGCTTGCATATGACACAGAATACAAAATCTGTAATTAAATGTCTTTTTAATTGAACCTCTGATTTAATCGATGGACTTAGATAAGCAAATGGATCACAGGCATCAGTAATATGTTGGAGTTTAGAGAGGGAACGTGGAGAGAAAAGAACTAACTACTGCTAATTTGGCTGGTGTGAAGTAAACTCAAGAATTAAATCTTCAATTTTTGAGTGAGAAGAAATAAAGTAAGATGAGCAGCAATTAAGTTCATCTTATTACTCTTCTCTGTTGCAAGTCAAGCTAGAACCTCTCTGGCAAGGAGAAAGAATACGCCTCTTTCTGTGTCCTAGGTATATCTTTGAACTTCCTATTAGTCTTGTAGTGTTTCCAAGAGCACTTGGTAGGCACCATCAGCGATCAATTTGGGACAATTAATTCTGCACAAACATAAATCAATAACCAAAAAAGGGTAACAATGTTCCTATACTGCTCAGAACTAGAACTGATGTTGGTTGGCATTTTGGTTCCTTCCATTCTGAGTTTGATCACATACACAGCATTGAGCTCCTTCACAACGGAGAGAACGTAAAAAAATAACAAGACAACCCTTCCAAAGAAAGAGGTTACCTGACTAGAATTCACATTTGAATGGAAATTTTGCTCTTGATACAATTTTTTCAGTACCAACACAGGGAGACTTATGCTCATGTCTGAAAGAAAGGTCTTACAGGTTTACTTGTTGTTCTGGCCAGAAAATATAAGCCATATTTGTACCACTAACTGATTTGGATTTTCACCTTAAAAGATTGTCCAAAGAACAAACATTAGTATTTTGGTGGATATGCAAATTTTTCAGATATTAAGAGGAAGGTGGGAGAAAAAGATAGTACCAACCATCCAAGCCTAGCATAGGGTGAAGTCAGAAAATATGAAGCCGTTGGCTGGGAGATGTGCTGAGAAGATTTCTGATGTGCTAATGCTCTCCAGACACTGCTTGCAAAAGCACGGTTTATCAAGCGGAGGGAATTCTGAAACAAAAATAACGAAGAAGAGACACAAGAATGGCTTAAACTCCAGAACATTACGAGCACCTCACAAAAAAAAGCCATCAACAGTGGAAATCACCACATTGATCTAAGTGGACTCTGAGTCAGGACATAAGCACCAGTTTAGAAAGAGACAAAAGTCTGTCTGCTCTAAATGGAGCACTGATAATTGTTCACTGCTACGCTTTGTTGGAACTGCTTAACCCCCAAAAGTGATCACATGATCCTGTAAAATGTAAATACTAAAGTGTAAATACTAAAAATATATTTGCCATTTTTGTCACTGCAAGATGTGTTCTAACTTTACTATACAATAAACAACATGCAAAATTTGAATATTTACTATGCACATCTAAATATATAGATTAACAATGGTGCTGGAATCTGCATAAAGTGAAGTCAGAGGCTTCTGTTAACATCCAGAGACCGTGCTCCATCACGCAGCATTTCAGACAGAAATTAGAACAATTTTATGCTGACCTGAATTTTACCTGCTACATCTGTCACTTCTCACTTACCGTTGCCCAAGATTCTATGTTGAAGTGAACTCCTCTGTCTGTATAATTTATATTCTTTTCAAGTGTTTTTGTAAGCAAAGAAGTTGTATTCTTGGGATGTTCATGTTTCGATTGTTTGTTTCTGCTAAAATAAAGAAGACAGCAATAACAATTAATACAACTGAATTAATGACTTGAGTATTTTATGACAAAGCCAGTAGAGGCAAACATATTGCACGCAAGCAGGTGGTCATTTCTCCCGTGTACAAATGGAGTTCTCAAGAGATACCAGTAAAAGCTGGCTTCTCTTGAGACGTTTGCTTAGAGGAATACATACACTTGTGCTCCACACAGCTGAGTTCTGTACGTAAATCAGGAGAGGATTTAGCTATGATATGGGTTAACATGAATCAGTAGTTTCATGATTAGTGGAACAAAAACTGACAACCAAATAAAGTGCACAGACTTAGCACTCCAAGCACTAGGTAAGTATTCTTGTCTTGGAAGGTAAAAATGTCTCCTAGGTTCTGCACAGTTCCCCTATACGAAGCTTGCTTATTCACGTTAGGAGAATCTCAAATTCACACACAAAAAGATAAATCAAAAGTTCTCTTAATTTTCCATAGCTCACTGTCCACACCAGCAGAAAGCTCTCCTTTCACCAGTAAATCTTTGAACCTTCAGAGCTATACTTACGCAGAGTTGTCCTTGTGCTCCCTCGTGCAGTTTATAAACAGCGGGTTCTCAGGCAGGAAGCAGCCACTAAAGAAATACGCAGAACACATTTTAAAGATTTTTCCACAATGGAAGTGAAACTAAAAATACAACTATTATCCTTAGTGAGATACTCTGTCAGAAGTCATCAATTTTCTCAAGAAACCCTGTTTATTCAAAATCAGAGCATCATTATAATCCTTAGAAACCCCTTTCATATTTATTCTAATGACCTTGATTAGGCTCTATATCAATCTCATATGTCTTTGTGTAACTTTCCAAGGAAATTTACTGTCACATGTTCTGCTAATTCTGTTAATCTAAAGCACTTCTAATGAAAGTGCCACTCTGAAACAAAGAACACAACAGCTTATGCCATATCGTATTTAAAACATCATTTCCCAAATATAGCTGCAGTGATGTTTTCTATGTAAATGGATGGATTAATTGCCACAGTTGGTCTTATAAAGTTATTCACAGTAAGATCACATTTGTAACAGAGCAGTACAAGGCTAGAACTTGTATAAAAATATATTATTCTGAGTACAAGTCCGAGTTTCCAACACTATATATGCTTACTCTTTCTAATCCTATTTCCCTTAAGGGTCGGAAGGCAATACCTGACCTCCCCGAGGAAGGGACACCTTTGCTGGCCGACGACAGCAGTCAGAAGGTGCAGCCACCGCTCAGACTGCCAGGCCAGGCAGAACCCCAGGGCACGGCTATATGATATTTAAGCAGGCCCGTGAGTATATCTTAAAGAATACCCCAAATTTTCCCTGTCGAGTACCAGCTGGACATGCCAGAGCCTTCCCTGGGGAGAGGAGTGTGAACATATAACACACGCGAACTCGAGGCCTGTCTAATCCTGTGCACTCGGGTAGAAGACAGCCACAGAAATCCCTCTGTCCAAGTGAGGGTTTAAAGCTCAGCATCTCTTCTAGGAAAGAACCTGCCTCCAGAAGAACAATTAAATGGGTGTCAGAACTTGACTACTGGATTTCATATTGCAGGAAACACGCTATACCTGGTTCCATTCTCTAGCATGTGGCTCGTCAGCTCAAAAATATTGTTTGTCTGGAACGCCATGTCATCCACTCCTCCAAGGAAATACTCATGGAACTTCTCCACCAGAAATGGAGATTTACTGGCATATGTTGGAAAAAGCTAAGAGACGAGCAACATACTTAGTAAAGTGGATTACATTGTCTTCCCGCTATATGTTGATTTTTATAAAGAAAACAGAAAACCAACCTTAGCAACAGCAAGCCTCTCTCCGTGCCTGAAAAATACCCAAAAACTTCAGCAATAAATTTGCTTCATTAAATAATATTTAATTATTTAAGCAGTTCTTTTCAAGGTTTATGTATGGTAAATACTATGCAAGTCACTACATTTCCTTGGTGGTTTTTAATACATTTTTAAAAGTTGCAATGTGAGAAGTAATGATATTAACTTTATGGCTGCCCTTATTTTGGAGTGGTACACAGTGTTTGTAAAAGCTGCGTGACTACCGGTAATTATCTGAAATAAAGGATACAGCTAGGCTGCTTAAGATATTCAAAAGCAGACATTGCCAAATATCGAAAGTTCCTTTCGAATTATTCTGGGACTTGAAAGGATCTATATAAAGTGTAGGTAAGCGACCTATTTAGGTGTGTACACTACCCCTTCAGTACATGAAAATTACATTGCTAACGTGCTACAATGCAATGATAATGTGATACCAATCAGGGACTGACATATCATATGATTCAATTACCAAGGGGCCACAAGCACAGGAAAAACTATTTCCCTATCG
>JAOXJK010000012.1:63153392-63169335 GCA_025774025.1 Xenus cinereus | reverse complement strand
AGAGAAAAGAGGGGGGGGCAGGGAAAGGCAGCAAGATAGAACTGAGTTTCATGGGTTTTTTTTTAAAGCGCACATAAGGTAGCATTGACTGCTACTTAGTATTTCTCAATGTTTTTTATGGTTGTATTTGTGGAACACTTGAGACCAGGTGGGTCTGGAGCACCTTATCTGTGTGTGTGCATCGTGCCAACAGAAGGGTGGTTAAAGGACACTTACGGCCCTTCCAGTAATTTCCAATGCACCAAAAATGCGTATTTAAGATAGTGAGGACTTGACTTAATACCGATATCATTTGTGGCATACGTGCTTGTCAAGAACTGTACACGCCTGCCTGTGAACTGCAGTATAAGGTCAAATTTAAAGTAACCTCATTTACTGCTGTGTGACAGCTGTGTGACAACACACTTGAATGTTGGTGTACTTCTTGGGACAGCGCAGTTGGAGGATAATTTTTTTAACCCGCTGCTCTATTCCTTGCAAATTTGTTGATCTGATGCATCAGTCGGTGCATTTAAAATCATGATGTCTTTTCTGAGAAACAGCACTGTTAAAATTAATGAGTAAATGTTTACTTCTTTCCTAGCAAATAATACCTTTTATTATGCCTGATAACAAGCACAAACCATAATTAAAGAGAAGGTATGTAATAAACTTTAAAAATACCTTTGTCTAGACTGGATTGTGGTTGGATTCCAGCATAGTATCCTTGTGTCAGTAAGGTCTACGTCAGTGAAGCACAGAATAATCTCAAAGTTGTCTTCATAGCAAAAGCTGTGATTCTTCAACAGAAGATATACTTGAATTCTCACACCTCAGTTACGTTGATTACACTTGTGATAGTTTAGCAATTTCTGGATATTAAAACTGTGATGGAATAACATTTTCAGTTAATAAATAACTTCTGTGAAAGCACTGGATTGTGTGGTTCATTACCTTATTCAGCGTTGAGCTGACAAACTGACAGCAGCCACATTAAGTTTAATCTCTGAGTTGAATGGAATTTTTTGGATTGCTGGCTTTAGCACTAGAAAGAGAGACACCTCTTTGCATCCATATGTTCATGAGGTTTAAGATTTTGGTTACTCCAATTACAGTTCCTTGAATCTAAATCAAATAGTTGCGACTACTCTGACATACTAATATGCCATCAGTCATTTTGTATGGAAGTCTTTTACGCCGAATCAAACATTTTACCGCAAGATACAGGCTTTGTGGATCAGAGTGCCTTTCCCTGCTTTCAGGATATGATTACTTGCATACTTTATTAAGATTTAACTTAGATTTTTGGAAGCTTTTTTATTTCCATTTAGTTAGTACAGTTTTGAAGCCTCAGAAACTGTCTTCTAATTTCCAACCTTAGTCGTGGCCAATTTGCATTTTATTTTCTTCTGTTACCCTTTAAACAGCTGCTGTTTGACACACACCACACACCCCCCCCCGCCTGCCCTCTCTGTGTAATAAACCCTTAAGAAACTCTGTTTACCTATTCTACTACATATTAACATTTTTAGCTTAAACAGGCAGAAATTATCTCCAACTACAGTGCACAAGGTTTTTTTGGCAAGTCACTCTAGGTAGTTTGTCCATCGATATGCCAAGCTGGCAGTTAATTTGGGTGGGTGCTCAGAGTAAGTAGGCCCTTGATGCTGGTAACACCAATGCAATAGCAGTGAAGACGGACAATCAGTCTTACTGATAATTATATCAAGCCTGACCAATATCTAGTGCTCAATTTTGTTTACAGCAGCTGGCAGATTGCACTTTGTTATCTCTTGTCACCAAGATCAAGGAAATGTTTAATTCTGCAGCCTTTCCATCTCCCAGACACCGGTGATTTTAGACACATTTCATGCTTTTAGGGTTAAGTCACAGAACACAAACAGAAGTTTAAATGGTTTGCACAGAGTAAAACAGCTTTTACTGTTCTAAATCGATCAGGCACATGTTGGGAGTTGGGCAATCCTGTAAGTGAAAGCAGCTCCATGCTTTGACTTGGCATCGACGTAACTGTCTCACTGCAACGGGCAGAGTCACAAGTGTCACTGGTTATGCCCCTTTGTCCCAGCCCTACTGCTTAGTGAAGGGTTGAGCCATCTGAAAGGAGGAGGTTTAAGTACGGTGTTCAGAAGCTCCAAGTTAAATTTTAGCACTTGTTTAAAGTGTTTCCAACGTCAAAACTCTCCGCCTAGGACCTAAGACGTGAGAAGTTGGTTTATTCACTTGATCAGCGAATGCTGAATCTACTTGGCACGACTGGCTTCAGTTGTTGAGGAATCACTACCTTCTGTGGCACAAGCCTAGAGGCTTGCGTTAGCTGACTCAATGGGGAGGGTGGAGGTTACTGCTGTTAACAAAATGTAGAACGCAGGACACTACGTGTCTCATCAGCTCATGCAGCAGCCAGTATTCCCTTGTAGGAGTCAAGTATGGATGCAAGAGGCACCCCGTAGCCCGTGGCACCATGTATCCAAATACACTTAAAGTTGCTTTCATGCTATATTTTTTTCCCTTACAGAAAGAACACTTATATCTCATAGTACCTTTTATTATCATGATTGAACACAAACTTCACACACGCCGATGCATGGATTTTTCTATTCCAGTTCAGAAACAGGCAGCGTAATCTACCCCTAGAGCTAACAGCAGTATTTTGAGTTATATTGCACACTAGTACCTCTGATTACGGCAAAGCAGCCACTGTACTTACAAGCACTCAACTATTAGATTTACTATAGAATAAGCCACAAAATTTATGAAGTCACCACACTTGGATGACGGCTGGTAAGTATTTACACACAGCCAATTAATCCGAGTAAGGACAAGCACCACATGTAAACTCTTACTGTGAAGTGCAGTACATTGTTTTTCTGCTCTCTGATGGACTGAATTATGCCACCTCTCTGAAAAAAGAAACTGTTTTGATTTTGTCACCAGGAAGGGAAGGGATCAGGTATTGCACTGCTCTTATGTTTAAGTACAGACATAAACTATGGAATACAACATATCTCGATTAGCCTGACCAGAGTGTTGAGTCCAATGCAGAACACCATGTCTAAAAGAGTACCTGACAAGTTCCTAGAAGGAAAGACAAAACTTTATTAGTAGTTACATAAAAGTGGTAATTTCAGCTCAGAAATGGTTCCAGTTACAATACATTACCATTTGCAATAAATAACATTTTCTAGAAACAGATTCCTTATATAAATTCTGTAATAGCTCACCCGTACACGCATGGGGAGAAATGCTTCCATACAGAGACAGACTACTGATGTGCGGCTATTCTGCACTTGATTTGTAGCCCGTGCAAAAGAAAAAATGATTTGCCTTTTCTGCCTCCTTTTATTAAATTTTATTTCTAAGCTTCAAGGTTCCCTCCCTTTCCTTGGGGAACTCAGGACCTAAAAAGTATGTGAAAGGGGTTCTCCTTTGCTGCAGAAGTATGGGATTAGTATTCTAGTTAGGGATCAGTGATAAGCAATAGCTGATGTTAACAAACTCTAGTTCACCTCTACCCCATTTCCCATTGTCTAGAGGAATGTATACCTCTCTCAAACCTCACATAAATGACTCAGAAGACTAAAGGAGCTGTCATTTTATTAATCACCATCCCAAAGCTCCAGCTGACCACATCCCATTACTACTATACTGGGGCAAAACTAGTTTCACTTGAGGCTTAAAACAGGAACAGGAAATTTGCCTAAAACTCCATTATTTCAAGAACACCAGAATTGCCTAAGGAAAGTTTAAATTCAGCACAGAGAACACAAGTGTGTGTTCACTCTAAGTTCACAGACTGTTAAGTTCCCTGCCTGTGGGCACACTTCTGTTTGCCCACAAGAGACCAAGGAAGAAAAGGAAAATTTCCATCAAATGAGCAAACACAACTGACAGCAAAAACCAGATGCTTGAACAGCACCTGTATTTGATGCATTTGACAGAGGGAGACTGCTAAGACTCTGTTTACCTAAAAGGATGCAGCTGAAAATGCATTCTTACACATGAAAAAGAATAACCTTCACCCCACCCTCCCCAAATAAACAGCCCTCCGCAATTAGACCATTCACATTTTGCTTGAAGTTCTCAGCAATCTAATCAGTTAGTATGAAAGGTTGAACCACAGGACAGAGAATCTGGATTGCATCTCAGCAGACTTGCCAGGGGAAATTTTGGTTAAGACAATTAAAAACAAGCTAATGACCTGTTTGCAGTGTGACAGTTTAGCGCTGCGTACACGCTGCGCTGAGTACTGGAGCACTGAATCTGTTGAATGCCTCAGGAGGTAATGGTAAGGAAGTTTTTTTTCCAAAATACACTTCTTACTTAAAATGCAAATAAAGGCAGTACATTTACATAGCTGGACAATCCCTGCTTGTGCACGCCTTGGTTTTGTGTTTATAAACATAAAACCAGATGCAAATGAAAAATCCAGTGCTTACATCAAGGCCATGAGGTACTGTAAGTGTCAGCACACCCTCTGCCTTCAAAGAGAGACAGTAGTTTATTAGTGCCAAACTGCATGTATTCTTTATTTTCAGGGGACTCTGAGCCATACGTGACAAGCTATATCTGGTCTGCTCTGCTCTGCTTTTCAGAGCAGATGAGACTGTTGGGAATACCCCCACCCCTATTTCACAAAGAAGCTGTCAGGGCTCTTTCTGTATATGAAGGAAAACTGTGTGTGGAAGTAAACATGAGGACTGAGAACCTGCTTCAAACCCATCATAACCCAAACCAGGTGGCTAGCATCAGACCTCTACCATTGTGGAGAACCACCTTAGCAGCTAATTGTACCACCTCAGTAGCTCATTTTCTGACCCTTTCATTCCCGGTCTGACCTGACGTTCTGCAAGAAAGCAACAGTTCCAGAAATAAAAATTATACTGCATCAAGATACAAAGCTTGCTACAGTTTGTCCTAAATTCCTGACAAAAATCACGCTTTGCCAAGCAATACAAGCATGTGATGTCACAAATTCACAGAGCCAGAAATTATTATGTTCAACTTCTGTGCAAGTTTCATATTAAGAGCAAGCCTAATCTTACATAAGAGGAATGACTTCTCCTTCCAAGGAAATGGAAGGATCAAACTAGAAGAATCAGAAGCAGCTCAAAAACTGAAACTATATTCAACTTCCAAAACATAACTAAAATACTGTTAGCAACGAAGATGTCAAAGCATCATCTAAAGAACAGACTTTAGTAAACAACTTCCACTGGCTAGGGCCTTATGCAGTAAGAAATTGGTCTAACGTTTCTTATTTGTTACAGTGAGAAATGCTTAGCCAAATCATGAACTTACCAACGATACAAAGATCTGAGCCCACAGCATGTGTGTGTGGCAGAGGAAATAGCCTTGGGAATTCTGCAGCACTGAGGAAAGCAGGTTTATGATTCCTGTAGTCGGTCGACTAGAGAATCAGCCTTTAGGTCATTTGTTTAAAAAAGTCTGAATTTTAATTCATTGAAAGAACAACCTCCTCCTAGGCCTCAGCACCAGCTTTAAAAACATAAAATGAACTCAAAACACATGAGTGACTGACTTCACAACGATGTTGCTGACTGCACTGACGTGTCCTAAAAGGTAAGTTTATAGATAAAGGCACACATTTAGCAGAAGCATGAATGGCAGCATGGCCAATACAAAGTTGTAGTTGCTTATGCAACATTTTTTATTATTTTTTTTTAAATGCATGTTTCCAAGAGCATAATTCCTACTAGAACATTTTGGGAAGCTGTGTAGAATGGATTAAGCCCAACATTTTGATTTTAAAAGAAAAATAAAAACCAACCAAAACGTATTTTGAGTGAGCCTTAACTTTCTTCAGGAACGCTTTAAAGCGAATATTGCATTATTGTGTTAATGCATCTGGAGCAGAAATTGAAAGACATCAGAGGCTGACCTTGCTTTTATTGACCAAGTTATTAAAAAAAAAAATATATATACACACACACTCTCAAGAAGGGAGAGGGTGAAATGAAATAGATTTGTTTCAATAAATAGCCTAAAACCCCCATACACAGAGTTAAAACTTGGCTTCTGAAGAAAGCAAATCATACCATTTATACTGCATCTTGCTGGTGGGGATGGGAAAAAACATGGACAATCCTCGCATTAGCCCTTTTTAGCTCTTCACAGCCTCTCTCACCACAGGTCCTGCAGCCACACTCAGCTCTCCAGAGAAACGGAGGGCTGGGCACAGGATAAATGCTCCTCAGTGCAGTATTAGTAGCCTTAGGGACTGTTGCTGGCTGCATTTGAGAATCAAAGGTATAAAACCAGTTAAGAGCATGTCATGTTGCTGCAACTTTTGACTACTGATTCCTTCCAGCCTAGACAGTTGCTCTGACTTTTGGCCAGCTCCATTAAAAAGAGAAGTGCAGAAGCCAGTGTTCAACCTGACTGCTCTGCTCTATCAGACTTCTATGAAAGGGTGGAGAAAGCCCCAGAATTCTCCACCAAATTATTCCTCGTGATGGAGGTGGGCTATGTGCCCTCCCTGACCCTTCTCATCTGCTCCCCTCAATCTCTATACTGCTCCACCCTTCTCTGTTAATGGATTCTCCACCACCAGATTTAAAAAAAAAAAAAAAAAAAGAAGTTAAAAAACCCCCACCTGTCCAAAATGCTCCCAGAGGAACGTTTTCTCCATCAGAACACATCATTCCTCCAGCTCAGCCCAAGACTCCAGCATGTCGATAAAGGACCCCCAGGTAAAGCCGACATTGTGGCCAGACAGTACAACTGACAGAGATGCCCCCAAGAAGTGAGGCTTATATAGAAAAGCCAGATCTTCAGTTTAGGATTTCAAGAACAGTATCAGGGGCATGGCTTTGAAGCCTAACAAGCTTACTCAGATTGCGAATGGGAACACCAGATCTCCAACACACCTACCCTTCCCAAACACCTGAAGAGATCTCTTTAGGCCAACACATCTAGTCACTGAATAGCCACAGAGAAAAAAGTAAGACAAACTAATACTCAAGCTAAAACCTTCCTCAGTACCAGTTCCCATGACAGTGAAGGTAGGTGTTGAACCTCCTGCTCTACACAGGGTATTTTGCCACAAGCATTTCACTACACAAATGCTTGGTGTATTCTTTAATTGAGCACTAAGGCTGACAGACAAAAAACTCATCTCAGCTGAGGGTTCAAGTCTTAAAAGGTCCAAAGCTCCTTAAAAGTGCTCTCTAAGCAATTTTTTGGGATGCTCAAAATGCCTCTGAAGGTGCATAGCACTGAGTCCTTTCTGCTACTGTCTCCCATCTAGACGTGGCAGACTCCAGAGAGCCAAAGCATCTTCATCATTACAGAAGCAACCTAAGGCTGGACTTCCCTGCAGGCACCATACTTGGTAAATACAGGGAACACTGCATCCTACAGGACACGGGTGTATCACATTACTTTACAGCTGATTAAGTGCAACCACTAATTGTAAGCTTCCTTTGAAAACAAAGACATTTCCACCTGATGAGCACGACCCTAGAAAAGAAAGTCACAAAGCACAGTCAAAGATAAATACTATACACTAAAAATGCTCTCTTTTTGTATTCCCAACCTAAACTGAAAAATGAAGATGGAGCCTGTGGTCACATATCGCTCTCTAAATTTGTAAGGGAATTTATCTATATTGGCTTTTGCTGTTTTAGGTCAGCATCATAATTGCATTGTTTCTCAGAGAAAGAGAGGGAGCTAGGAGCACAGGACACAAATCTGTATGCATCTCAGTTACTGTTGTTAGTAGCGTAACAGCCCTGGCTAGTTTTGTAGCAGCGATACAAGAGAAGTCCTTCTGAAGTTCAAACACTCAGCATGGAACGTGCAAGAAATAAGATGTGCTTTTGCAAGTTCCTGTAACAGTGACAAGAGGAGTTAGCTGACCATCTAGTCCTTTATCCTTCCTTCCCCTAACTGTGCTAGAAATTTACCCTTTCATCTGCAATTAGTTGATATTTTAGGAAGCTTTCGGTTCTGGAAAAACAGAGGTGGACCAACAGGTTTCAGATGTGTTGGACCAGCATGTTCTGTGCTTTTACCCTCATTCAGTTATCTGTCTTTGGAGCTGTAGTTGAAGGAAACTCCGTTTCTGATGGATCCATTCATGAGGGTTTTAGGATTCTCTCTTTCAATCTTTTCTCTGCTGAAGATAGTGTCCTGATCACTGTCAAACTCTGACTCAGAGACCATCAGACTGGAGTTGTGTTCTGTACTTCTGTGTTTTATACCTGACAATAAAAAAGCAAAACAAGCTCTATTAGAAAGGTTTCACATTTTAGTAACGACTAACTATCCTCTCTTCTGCTGTGATAGGAAATATAAGTGAAAACATTCTCTGCGATCCTGCATAACAGCATGCACCACTGCCACCACCGACGTAGGAACTGGCCTAAGAGGTGTCATACACAGTCGGGCAGATACTCTTCTGAATTCATTGCAGGCCCATCAGTTTATGGCCCTGAAATATATCCATTTAAATTTGAAACCATTAGATGATCTTAGTACCTAGCTGATGTACATTTAATAGCTGGAATCTAAAAATTAGTCTGTCCACTCAACTATCTGATTAACAGGAGCGGCAACAAAAGGTCATGGTTTCTACAGAAATGTTATGTTTGTCGTTCTCAGAAAGCAATTCCTCAGGATGATTTTATTTCCCTGGATTCCAATATTTCCCCTGCTAAAAACTGAAACTCAGCTGAATCAAAACATATGTGAGCAGAGGGTAGCAGCTGAAGTCTACTGATGTTTAACAGGGTACTTCTGGGCCAGGAGGGAACAGCTCCAAATTAAAGTGTGTGCAGGGGAGGAGGGGTTACAATTGGGACAATTACATGTTCTAAATGAAGATTAGCAAAGAAGCTCAGAGCAGTGGCTGATCCCAAGGCCTTATGAAATAAATGAAGTGATTCTCCCCCAGTCATTTCATTGTCTATGCTGCCTCTGCCTTCCCCAAACTTGCAGGCCAGCTTCTGGACTCCTCCTGACCGCAGATGTCAATTCCAATACATTGACTGTGAGCTTGGTGGAGGAGTTCCCAGCTGAGATAGAGAATGCTTACCATATTTTGGTCGTAGCTCCATTCTCTCCTGCTCATCTATGTTATCTAGGATGGTATATTTTGTTTTCTTTCTTATCTTTGTCCTCTTTCTGCTAAAGAGAAAGTTACAACAAAGACATTTAGTTCTCATGTACACACATAAATCTGCTCCCTGGCCCTTTTCATACACATAGCTACATACCCCAATATACAGAACCTCACTGTACTTTCTCACCTCCACTTAAAAATAGTTGTTCCAGTTCATACCTGTATAAAGCAGCTGTACAACATCGACCAGAGAGTATAATTTATTTTCTCTCTGATATACAAAGCAAGCCAGAAAGATTGACATGCTTTCCTAGGCCACAGGGGCTCAGTTTGTTCAATTTCACCACGGTAACTAGACATAAGGTAGACATATTCATTTGTTTCCAAATAAAACTTCTGTAAGAATTGGTTATTCCCCCCCTTTTTTTTTTTTTGGTTTTTTTTTTAACTGAGAGAATTTAAGTGGCGCTTGTCTGATTATGCTTACAGAGAAGGCCAGGCTAAACATGAGACTGTCTTACTCATATAGATATATATATGCAGGGATAAAGCCTTACTGGTCTGCAGGCAAATCCCCAGCTGTTCTTCCTTCATTTAAATGGCAACTCAACAAAGCCTTTAAAACATCCAACACTCCAGTCAGATCTTGGACTACAGTGTATCTTTCTCCTGTAGTTTCCACAAGGCAAAGGGCATCTCTTGCCATTCTGTCCTGTGCAAAATTTCCTCCCTCTTTTTCACACGTATCTGGATCAACCAGCCCTCACTCTCTGGCACAAGCCACAGGAGGACAAAGGACAGAAGCAGATGAACTCCATAAACAATCCCTTTCTCGAAGTCCACACAAGCCTGCAAGGCTCCACCCCACACCGTGGGGACGGAGTGGGACACACTTCTATTTAAACCTTTCTACCAACAGCAACGTTCCTTCAACCATAAAAAGGAAGTCGGTATCAACTCCGATGCATTTCGAACAGCACCTTTTCCATACAGCAAAGGCACCCTGGGAAAAGTTAAAAATCCAGAAGGATGCTGACAGCGTTTTATTTTTGCTAACACCTGAACAAGCTATCTATTTGCTGGGCTTTTTGAACAGCACCAAAACCACTTGCTCGAGTGACAGAACTTGCAGGGGCTTGTCACTTGAAAGAGAATTTCTTATCTGCTCACTTGGAAAGACCTGGAGGAGGAGCAGAGAGGGAAATGACATACAGTAATAGGCAAAACTATTTAAAGAAAGAGGAAGCAAGATGTGTGCATGACTGAGATCACTGGAGCACTCCTTGCCTGTCAGACAGATGCAGCCCACGTGTTGGCCCATCCTGTCCAAGGTGGACATGAGGTTGGGAGCATCTCCCTTACCATGGCGTAGAACGCTCTTACATCATCAGTGATCTTCAGGGCATGCCTATCTTTTCTTAGCATGGAGTACCTGGAGAACTCAGTGGGAGACCATGAAGATCTGCAGTCCACTCTCAGCATTTTAACATAAATTATCTCTCAATATGAAGGACACTCCAATATCAGCTTCTTGGTTTTTGAAATGCAGAAGAGCACAGAAGCACAAATGGATACTTCTTTTTTCAGTGAAAGTCTGCCTATACAGAAATAGCTACAGGAAGCTTCTCACATGTCTGAGTAGAGTTCAGTGGTTTAGTGCTAAGAACTGGACTAATATGTGGCTGTTGTGTGCAGTTTTTGCATATACCCCATCGAAAAGAAACACAAATCATGTACCTTTTGCAGCAGCAGATGCAGAACCAGGCAAGCCCTACCATGACCACAATCAAAATAAACACAGATACAGTCACATAGAGTATACTCCACTCTGAAAAAAGAAACACAACAGTGCTTTGCAAAGTAATACAAATAGGATGAGTTCTAATACAACTCTATTAAACTAACCAGTCATAAGGAATGGGGAGTTGCAACAGAAACCCAGGAAAATTTAGCACCTTCATATTCTTAGAAGAATCTCTAAAAATCCTTAAGCTTCCCGATTAAAAAAAGCATGTTTGAAAATTTTCTTCCACTCCACTACCTTTTACTGTCCCAAAATACCTGAATTCTATGTGTGAACTGAAAGTGAAGAGGACATGGTTATTACCTCAGCTGTCATTCTCTAACTGAAATAAACATAGGTGTACTCTGGGTCCAGCATTTCAGTAGTGCTTTAGAAGAGCAGCTGATTGGAGACAGATCCTTCTACCCACACGTTTACATTTGTAAATCCAGGAAAACATGAGACAGATACAAAGAGATGTGCAATAATGTGAACTCCAACCTGTGTGTACTCACTATTTCAGTGTTATTATCAGACTACGGAACAACACAGCATTAGGGGGTCCCAGCCTCAGGCTTAAAACCTACTGTCCCATTTTGGTTGATCAATTAGTCTTTGCTCTCTAACAGACACATGACCCATGGTTACTTAATGGCTTGTGGCAAGCTCCATCTAAATTTCTGTAGGTTTACTTGAAGATTAGCGTAGTGCTCAGCAAGCGTCTCCAAGCCTGCACAGTAATAAGAGTTTGGTCTCCAATTGGTCTGTTCAAGTAGAAGACCAATTTAGTTAAATTAAAACTATTCAATATTTGAAATAGAGAGGCTTGGTTGATATGTTAGATGTGCCACAGAATATAGACACGATTAAGTTGGTGAAACTAAACTGCATTTCCCAGTGCAACAGGCAAACTGAAAGAAACCGTGAAATTAATCATGCTAAAAAGCTGAGGTTTTAAAGGTGACTATATCGGTTAGTCCAAAACACTGTTGTCCTCTTTCCTTAGGTCAGACCATACTTTGGGCACAGAAGCATAAACCACCCACTCAGAGAATCTAAGTCATTGCCCCTTTTTCATCAGATGACTACTGCTCAAAAGCTTCACAACACCCACGCTATTCAACAACCCTTCCAACTAGCCACAAATTCTTGCAACATTTCTCTCCCATGACTAAGTTTTCATACTTTTTTCCTCAAATAGTGATACTTATCAAGATTTAAACTTTTACAATATTTTAAATATAGGCTACTACTGTCAAGACATTATCATTTCAAGACGTTATTCAAATATCTTTATATAGAAAGATACTGCTGGGCTGGAAAACAAAGAGACTGTTTTAGTCTTCCCTCAGCATTTATCTCCTAAGTACTCCCCCCATTCTGACAGCAAACAATCAATAGCCTCACAAGATGACAAGTTATTCTTGTTGTTATTCCCGCAACATGCAAACTCACCACAGTTACTCTCCCCATCGTTTAGGTAACGATGAATCAAGTTTTCCATCCACAGCTGGTAGCAAATACAGCGCTTTGTTATGGGGTCACAGTGTCCATGTCCAGAACATTTTAAAAGACAGGCTAAGAACAAAACCAAACACAGGGTCAGTTGTGTAAATGGACAGTTCATCATGCATCATCTTACTGTGAGATTAGAAAACATCTAGTTCATAATATTCTGTTATTTTTTAAAATCTCCCTTACATTTGGTGTTACAGGTTAAACAGATTTACAGTTCAGCAGACTGCTGGCTATGAAGAGAAAAATAAGAATATATCTTATGCCTACAATATTGAGGGCATATGCAAGTCCAGAACAGTTTATTCTAACCAGAAATAAAGATGAGTTGAAGTTGAGGAACTCAGACCTGCTTTCTTTATGACATATTCGTAAGAACTTCTAAAGTACCTGAGAACTGAGGAATATCAGTGTTCTCAGGTACAAGAAGACAAGCATCATATCAATACACTAGAGTTATTTCAGTATTTTAAAACTGAATTACAGCTTTTTAGGCCGCAATGTTTACATACCTCACAGGCTTACAGCAGTAGCTATTGCTAGTCTGATATGACACATTAAGCTAATACAAAAACTTACTCCCCTTAAAACTTCGAGTAGCAGTTTCACTATGTCAAGAAAAATGTTAATGCGTATTTTCAAGTGATCCCTACGCATTTTGGTAATCAAGGTACATATACAACAGAACAAAAGTTCTTATCAACAGGCAAATAAAGATAGAATTTACTACAGAATCAATTAGTATTTTATTGCTAGAGCTTACTCACTTTGTTTGCATTTGCATGATTATATCCTGATTTTAAACTACGGAGAAGTTTTACCTATAACATTCAAGTATCATAAAGGGTTCACATTACTAATGAAGTTCAAAACAGGCTTAGAAGTTCATACATCTTTTTGGGGAAACCCAAAAATTCCTAACAAGAAACCCCAGCAGCCTGTCTACATTGTAAATATTAGAAGATCAGGTTGTAACACAGTGATCTCCGGACCATTTTGCCCGATAAAGACAGACAAAACCAAGTTATATTACAAGTTTATTACTGAACGCTACAAGCCTGGAAGGAACCAGAGACATGAAACAGTCTAAGTTATGGCTCTATTAAGTTTTGCCCATCTTCCAACAAAGACGGTAGGAGAGGGGTATCTTTTTCCTCATTCCCCAGGCTTTCCTGATGCAGACCCGGTTAAGATGTGCTTTTGCCCGCTGTTAACAGGTGATGTCTTTTAAAAGAACACTAGTAGCTGGCACCAGTCCACTACAAATGAACAAGCATTTTCAACATTATCCTCAAAGTCTTCTTTCAGAAAGCTACATCCAAGCCCAAACAGCAGATGGCAGACAGAAGGCCTTAATGCACTGTTTCCAGGTGCTGTGTCAGCCAAACGCCTGCGAAGTTCTGAGATAACCAAGCACTATCCAAAACGTACCAGCCGTGTCGACACGCAGGACTTTAAAAAGTAGAAAGTCAGCCTTCTCTTTCAAAAGCTGCACGTGCAGAGTTCGTGAGACATCTGATGCCTTGATCACCTTGGAAGGATGCCCATTCTGCACATAGAACACAACCGCGGTGCTGCAGAAAGAAGAGCTGAGGTCATGACTGCTGTCAGAGATCACTTTTGTCAGGCATTCAGTTTACAGCCTTTGGTTGTGTTTGTTTCTGGAAAGCAAATGTCACCACTGGTAATGATCAGGGAATTCTGTCCATGAATCAATCAACTCCATCCAAATGCCATGAGCTTCATTCTAGGCCAGGAGCACCAGCAGTTCTCTGGCTTCTCAGTTTCACGGAAGAAAGGCGAGGACAACAGCAAATGTAATTCCCTCCTTGGTCTTCCTGACTTGCTTTAAGAGAAGCATGTGTACATTTGCTTTCCATGTTCTCATATAGAACCTGTCACAAAGCACCCTGAAGCAGTTTGAATAACTTTGGGAAACTGAATTTAAGAGAAGGAAAAGCTCAGAAGCGAGGGGACCAGGGAATTTCATGTGGGAGCCCTTCCCCCAAACCCTGTCTTTTTAAGTTGGATGGTGTTTATCCCAGACTGTATCAGACACTCAGGAAAATATTTGAAAAGCAGTAATTGGAACCTGTGATTAAAAATATCCTAGCTTTAAATGCTAGATTTTCCAATCCACTTCATTTTAATATTTAAGAGGTTCCCCGAATGCTAAACAGCCAAACCAACTAAAACCCAACAAAATGGGTTTTAAGTTACTGAGCAGTTAACAAGAAGTAATTTAAAGATAACTCATGTCAACAGGTTCTACCAATCACGCTGGGAAGTTTCTCTGGGTACACAAAGCCATCTTTAGCCCTCTACACCAAATAGAAGGGGTATATCTACTTCAGAGTAAGATACCAGACTTTGGAATATCCACTGTGCAGTTTTCTCTGCAAAAAAAAAATGGATTTTCACCACCAGTTACCTGGGGAAGAGTTTATAAAATACTTAGAATATCAAAACTTCAGAGAGTAAGTAGAAGAGGAATAAAACAGGTTTGATGCAGCTGGAACCTTATTCTGAAATACAATACTTGCTTCACTGTGAGAATGTCTGTCTCTCTCACTCCATCCAGCATTTGGGGAAAAATAATAGCACTGTGTGGAACAAAGATGCTGAAATATACACACGCATTTCCTTTAAAGGAATAAATTTATAAAAACTATACAGAGAATTTTTTTTAACAAAAATTAAAACACTAAAAAAAGCAAAACACTTCACTTCTGAGACTCCAAAGTCTGAGAAGATGGTACTTCATCCATTTTCTACCACAGCAGAAGAAATTCACCTTTTAAAAGTATATACTGTTGAAAGCTATTGCATTTTTTGTTGTTGTCTTAGAAAATATTATTTTGCAACTAATTATGAGCTGTGAAAAAGTCAACGAAAATCACAAATCTTCCTGGAACAGCAGGATATCTTTCTACCTTATATCTGAGTAGGCTTGTATCTTCTGAACTTTGATATCTGAATCCAAAACATTCAGCAATACAGCCAGCTGTCTCACCAGGGTGTCCTTCTGCTGTTCACTCAGCTGTCCCACTCCAACTTGCAGAATCAGCTCCACCAGACCACTCCTTTTGGGATCTGACAGAAGAAGAACATGCTATTCTTTCAGAGCCTGGCAAACGTTTCAGTAACAACTGAAGACAACATGCAGTACTCCATATTAACACTGTATTTTCCTGCATAAGGAAAATATAGCCCATATCCCTTATAACCCCACCCTTTTGTGTTCTTAGAAAAGAGTATTTAGCCTATATTTTCACATTCCCTCTGAAACAAATCTGGGGGGTCCGAAGATAGCAACCCAGCTTATCAGCTGAAATGAAGCACTTCAGTGTGCACTTCAGCTCAGTGTTGAACTATTTCTGTGCAGAACAGCAACTTCAGAGGAGGGTAACGAAACTGGTGAGGGGTCTGGAGAATAAGTCTTATGAGGAGAGGCTGAGGAAGCTGGGGTTGTTCAGCCTAGAGAAAAGGAGGCCAAGGGGAGATCTTTTCGCTCTCTACAACTCCCTGAAAGGAGGGTGTAGCCAGGGGGGGTCGGTCTCTTC
>JAOXJK010000012.1:63071033-63153292 GCA_025774025.1 Xenus cinereus | reverse complement strand
ACACTGAAAGGGTTATTAAGCATTGGAATGGGCTGCCCAGGGAAGGGGTTGAGGCACCATCCCTGGAGGTATTTAAAAGACGGGTTGCCATAGTGCTTAGAGACATGGTTTAGTGATGGTTTTTTATCAGAGTTAGGTTGATGGTTGGATTAGGTGATCTTAAAGGTCCTTTCCAACCTAGACAATTCTAGGATTCTGTTCCCCTAAATGCTGCCATCTTAAGGACAGACATATGCACTAGGTGAGTCTAATAGCTCTTAAATTCTTTGCTAGTTATCTGATGCTGGCTACCATCCAGGAAAAGTGAGGCAAAGATGGACTCATATGGCAGCATGCAAGACTGTGTGAGCAAGTCTAAATGAGGATGGTCGATTTGACAAATATCAAATACGTTTACCTTCATAAACTGAGGGTTCTGTTAAATAATACTTGAACTTCTAGAGTGCCTTGCAAAAAAACCCAAGCTTTCCAGATATCCAATGAGAATCCTAGGCCAATTATTGTGACTACATTCAACAATAAAGTGAGGAACAGACATAAAATCATTGGCCAGGAACCAGACAAACAAGAAATCTCCGACAGACCCAAGATTTCCAACTCATTTCCTGAAACCTCAACTTATGCTTCTATCACATAACCATTTATCCTGCATTTGAAAACAAGCCCATATATGAGCAATATCAAACCATGAAAAGACAATTTAAACTCCCTGCAATTTTTTGAGGTTTGTTTTTGTCTTTCAGGATGAAGGAAGGAAAACAAGTATAAAAGCACACTCTCAAACATCAAACACAAAATTGCAGCAATTGTACCTAAACTTAATGCTCAGCTCCCATCTCTTTCCATTGGCCAAACTGATTAACAACCAGGAAAGAGAACCCAAAACCTACAGTGAATGAAAAATCAACAAAAATTGAATGAAAATCTTAACTAGGAAGTATGATCTATCTTTATTTATGTTTCCAGTAAGGCAACAGTGTAAATCGGTAGTTAAGAACCCTGACATGTCATCTTCTAAACACACTCAGGCCTATTGAGAGAACAATAAGGCGGCAGGAAAAGACCTGTTCGTTTTGTGTTTTAACTTGAGAGAACCTTGTCAACATTTAAATAAATAAGTGAAAAGGAAAACAAAGATGAGGTATTCACAACGTATCGATGACCTTTTAATTGTCATACCAGGCCGCACTTCAACAGTTGCTGAATCAATATCTGAGTCTCCTTTAGCATCCGTCACTTTCAAGTGAAACGTATAGGTTCCTTCTACCAGATTAGTCAGCTGCAGCACTGCTTCGTGGTCTGAGCCATGGATCACATCCTGCAGGAAAAAAAAAAAAAAAAGTATTGGGATGATAGAGAAACTCAAAGAAAGGTACAGGAGTGACCATCAAGTTGGATATCAGATATGACAGTGTGAGCTCTTGCTTTGGCTTTTGGGACAAAAATGACCTACCCACAGTTTATAGCAGAGTAATGTAAATTCAGAAGTGGCAGTTAATGAGGACGTCTGCACAGTAAGGATATTTTCATTAAAAATAACCCAGACAGAACAGCTGACACTCTCAAGTACTCATCTGCTTGAAAATCTGAGAAAGTTACATTATTATTTCTCAATTGTACTCCAATATCCTTAGTTCTGCTTTCTTAATTCCCAAATTATTTCCTTTCCTTGGAGTTCATGTATTTCCAGCTATCATCTCTGCCAGCTATATTTAAGCTAAACCTCTTCAATTCTTCTCATACCCTCATGTGAATTGCTTCTAGCAGCTTTGTTATCATTTTCCTGTTTCTCCTCTCCTGGTTCTTGCTAATTTCCCACTGCCTTCCTGACTGGGAAGTGCTGTCTACACCACTTTGTGCGGATTGGCAAAAGAAGTTATCACAGTTTTAGCAGCTGATGTACAAACTTCAGTTTATCATGAGGTGCTTTCTGCTGTCTGGTCCCACTTGGGAGAGCAGGCTCCACTGACCTAATGACCCAGGCTATTCACTGTGGTCTGTCAGGCAAGGTATCTACACACCTAGAACCAAATACCATTTTTATCTTAAACCATAAGTTTCACCTTGTGTTACCAGACGTGATTCCCTAATCTTTATGGGTATTTCTTGCTCTCTCAGACCTTTGGATTTATATATATTTTTTATATATTTTGGAGATACATATATTTCTTTTGGAATATATGGATTTCAGATGATTTTTCTCTCAAACACATTACCTTGGTACTATCACCAGTTACTCTCTTAAGAGACGCAACTTTATTCTTCTGTCTTGAGTCTTTCCCAATTAAGTCCACATTGCTGCAGTCCTCCTACTTAGCTACCATATTCTACAGCTGCACTGAAAATATCACGAGTCCCTTGAACCAAAGTGTTAGAGCAGGGGAGACAAACCAGGAACAGGCACCTCATGGCATCTTATGAGTCATACCTGCTTGCCCTGCGGCAGTGACGCTACATGCATAACAAGAGCCGAATTTGACTCGTGACAACCTTGAAGAAACTTACCCCAGCTGCTGGGCTTTGACCATCCCGAATCCACAAATACGACACAATCCCCTGGTCATCAGCAGACCTTGAGCCATCCAAGGTAACAGAATTATTTGGAAGCACTAGAACATGCTTCCCACCAGCATGCGCCCGGGGTGGACTGTTGTTTTCTAGCCGTAAAAATAGTGGAGGAGAAGGATTTGCTTTCAAAACATGCAAAATGTGACATGCCATTGCCAATACACCCACATTGCAATTCTTTACCTGATAATTGCAGGCAATAACAACAGCATCTCATGTCAAAGGTACAGGGAAAGGATGAGTGGGTATACAGAATTTGGCTCCAGGATTATTACAACCTGACAAACGCAGAGCTGCACCATGAGGAAAATACCAGTAAGAGGTACTATCCAAAAAGATATTTTTCAAAAAGCATTGTGGGGTACTTTATTTACAGTCTCACAATAACTTAAGCATCAGATCTTCTCTGCCTACTTAAAAACACATCCCAGTATGAGATCACCACACTGGGCTCTTCTCGTCTTGAGAATCACTTATTACTGAACAGAAGCTTGTGTAAGGTCTCACACCTTCACAATGCCTGAACTTAGGCAACGTGTAATCAGGAAACTTAGAGTAAACCCAGTTC
Source organism: Xenus cinereus (assembly GCA_025774025.1). NCBI lineage: Eukaryota > Metazoa > Chordata > Aves > Charadriiformes > Scolopacidae > Xenus > Xenus cinereus. The sequence continues at coordinate 63,150,156 of JAOXJK010000012.1, read as the reverse complement.
CCAAATGCTTTTTGCTTACTGCTAGCAGTGAAATTAAGGCATGCATTGGGAGGATGGCCAAAAAACACCAAAGAAACACAAACACATTCTCTTTGCAGAAATCAGACATCAGTGACTCCTGTTTAGAACTCAACTGATAAGACAGAGGTCCAAGAAGCTGTGAGGCTGAGTGAAATACCTTGCTGGTCTGAATATTAGGTTGGACATAAATAATTCAATTTTGGGCAGATCTCCAGGCCATTGGCTGTAACTCTATTCTTTAGAACAGCACAGAGTTCTCTGTGATACAAGTGATCTTCTTGTCTCTTCCAAATAAACCAGTTAATTAAACTTGGCTATTGGAGCTACTCAATATTTTTAATATTGAACCTATGACTGTAGTCAGTACGTACTGTGGCTACACTTCACAGCATGAATGAGACCCTGAGACATATTTGGGCAGAGCTGTTGCCATGTGTTTCTGACTAAACACCTAACAAACTCCAAAACAGTTCAACCAATGATGCACATGGGTAAAATTGCGTCCAGCTTCTTCTCCAAGATTCATTCATTCTGCAGTGATACCAAGTGAAAAAGAAACAGGGCTGCATTGTTTTCAAGGTTTTAATGCAATTTTATTCATTTCCTAAATGGTATAGGAACCATACCTGGAAAGCCAGAGTGCATTCCTCCCCTCCAAAAACAAGGTATGCAATAGAAAGCCAAACTCTTGTCCAAACAAGATTTGAGATTATTACACCACCTTCTTTAAAAGGAGGCATAGGACCATAGAGAATGCTAAAATCACTCCCTAAGGAACAATATGAGGCATTAGATGGTTGGATTATCACCATCTGCAAACCTGAGGATCTGTCGGGAGCACCTGACCGTACGTCTGTCAGAAGAGCAACAAAGCTGGTGAAGGGTCTAAAGAACACGTTTTATGTTCAGCTGAGGGAAGTGGGGTTGTTCAGCCTGGAGAAAAGGAGGCTGAGGGGAGACCTTATGGCTCTCTATAGCTACCTAAGACAAGGCTGTAGTACAGCGGGTGCTGGTATCTCCTCCCAAGTAAGAAGTGATAGAACAAGAGGAAATGGCCTCAAGTTGCACCAGGGGAGCCTTAGATGGGATATTAGGAAAACATTATTCACTGAAAGGGTCGACAAGCATTGGGACAGGCTGCCCAAGGAAGTGGTTGAGTCACCATCTCTAGAGACATTTCAAAGACCTTAAATGTGGTGCTGAGGGACATGGTTTAGTAGTAGACTTGGCAGTGCTACATTAATGGTCGGACTTGATGATCTTAAAGGTCTTTTCCAACCTAAACGATTCTATGATTTGTGATCTCACACAAAAGGTATTATCCTAAAACTTCTTCTACAGCATGCGTATTGGTGAAAAAATAATGAAAAAAACACCACAGCAACTGTTTCTCTGTATAAAAAAAAAAAACAAAACAGAATAAAAACTTAACATTGAAAGACTGTATTTAAGTGGAAATTGGTACACTTTGAGACCTCGCCTCTTTGACATTACTTAAAACCCAACAAAATTGCTTTTCTGCTCAAAGCTTAACTTTGAGAATAAAATAAAAACATATCCTCAATGAAGTAGACACATCATGGTCAAAACCAGTATTTTGGAGCATTTTAGTTCCAACTAATTCTGCGTATATTTAAGTGCAGCAAGTGAAGTTAATCCTACCAGCCACTCACAATAGCAGTAACTATTCTTGAATACCCTGGAAATAGGACAACAAATACATTATCCCTTTCTGTCCTGTTCCAATTTCCTTTACATTCTGTCAATTAACTCGCAAGTTGCCTACACTATGCTAAGAAGCAGCAACTAAACTTACCTTCCTTCACAGTAATAGACAGCACAGATGCACTGCTCAAGCCCTGTTGGTCTTTCACGGTCAGCCGAAAGCGATAGGTACCAACCTGAAGACCAGTCACAGTTGCTACTGCTTTGTCACCATTTTCCATCTGTACGGAGCTTGGTCCACTGAAACAAAACATCTCAGAAAAATAATCCTGCACAGCCAGCCAAATTGTTCTTTCAGCAGAATCACTCATGCCACTTGCTTCTATATATATTGTAGTTCCACCACAGCTATAAGCGCTGACAGTTAAAGAAGTATACGAGACACGATTTTACCTCAGAAAATTCATAAATCCTTTTTTTTTTTCAAGGCATTCAAAGCACCCAAGCATCACATACCCAGTTACCAGAAGAGCAGAAAATGAACCCCAGAAGCCCAGTCTCCTTGCTGTTCTATTTCATGGGAGCATGCAAACAGTGCTGCTTTCAGAGGCACTCACAACACAAACAGGGTGCCAGCAAACCTCTTCCTGTACCAGATGTGACAGTTACATGAGCTAGTACCTTGCTCTTTTATTAAGAATCAAATAGTGTTGCACATAAATATACAATTACAAACTTTTGTACAGCATTTTCAATCATCGTTCAAGAGTGCTTTAGTCACCTACTATTGAAAGCTCAGGCTGAATAGTTGGTCAATTTGCTTTATTATTCAACAAACAAGTGACCGAGACACACTAGTTCTAAGCACTGATGGGAAAACTTTGTACATTACAGGAGGGCACCCAAGCCTGTTACTTGCTTTTTAACAGGAGACATGGAAGTTCCTGTCATTTTCTCGTAACTTTATAACAGTAGGCCTCAAAATGACACATTGCAAAACATAGGCAGAGATTGCCTAAGTCTTCCAAGTTGGACTTAAAATTCCTGTCTCTTATCCTATTACCACCTGAGCGAGAAGATCCTCAAAGCAGTTCTCAGTGTCCCAACACAATTGCATAAGAGGCTCTGGCACCCAATGACTTTCACTTTGATCTCCCCTTTACTGAAGATTAGTAAAATCTCTAGATACCTGATATTTTCCCAATGATAGAAGACAATGCCTTGGTCATCTTGGCTTTTGCTTCCATCCAGTGTAGTACTTTCTACTGGGAAGGTCAATTCCTTGTCAGGGCCAGCCACTGCTACTGGAGGACTGTTATTTTCTGTAAAAAGAAAAAGGTACCATCACACAGACACTTGCAATTCGTTTTGATTTCTGCAGTAAATGCCTGCCATAAAGTTTTCCCAGAAGGGGTCATCTACAAAAAGATGTGTAATAAGCAACAACGGGAAGATAAAACGGCAGAATGTGAAACAGGAAGGCAAACACATTACCAAAAAAAGCATAAGAAAAAAACCCAAAACATTTCTCAAGAGGCCTGGACCATTTGGGCCAAATTCAAACTCAGCTCCCAAATCTAAATAAACATGTGAAAGATGCAGCTTTTGAAAATTCCTTGCTTGAAACTTTTCCCTAGAAAGTACAAGATAATTCAATTCAAAAAGGATTCTCAAAGGAGAACTGCAAAACAATAAGAAAAGAGCCGAGCCCTGACTAATACTCTGAGCTGCTTTGCAAAACAGACTTTGTAGGACATTAAACTCAAGAGCTACATTTTTGCTTCTAGAAGGACACTCAAAGACACCTCTGTGCAGGTTGCCTTACGTGATCAGGCTGGTGTGAGCCCTCAGGATTACCACCTAGACTTTTTATGATTCTACACTCGTTCTAACTGTTTGCTTTGACAGAAAACGGAGGTGGAAGAGTCCTTGATGCAGGGATACAGGACATCTAGACTGCCATCTCAGTGGTGCAATGCAGGGAGATGAGGCATTTGAGGACAGTGCTAAGGCATCAGGCTGACCCACCCCTGAGGGACCCAGACATGCCTGCAGCGGACTTACCAGGCTGTACGATCAGTGTCACCTCAGCGGTGGACCGCTGCCTCGCAGAGTCTGTGACAGTCAGCTGAAACGTATAATCTCCTTCCTGCATTGCAGATAACTGGAGGTACGGCGTCCGCACTCCCTACACGTCATTTATAAAGACAGAGAGAGTGAGATAAAACAGAAACGCTCATGGCTTATGAAAGTTCTTGCAGAGCAAACATGAAGAAAAGATAAAATTTGTTTTAATTCATAAATTCAGTGTTTGAGAAAGCAGTTTAAGCACCTTGCGGACAAAGAGAAGACTTAAAATGTGATGCACAGATGTAATGTGTTTACTATTACAATTGTCCCTACCAACCCATGAAACATCTCATATAATAAACCTCAATTTCTTATGTTGGTATACTTGCTGCATTGTTTCTGAACAACAATAATTGTGAAACACATAGTTTCCTCGTGTTAGAGAAAAAGATAACAGAGTTTTCCAATCCTGTGCAAGGAGAAACAGACATACCTGCATTGCCACAACCTTGCCTTTGCTTTTGGGACTGAGCGACCATTCATAGCTGACAATTTCATGGTCATCGCTGCTCTGGTTTCCATTCAACGTGATGAAGTTCTGGGGCAAGGTGACTGCCTGATTAGGTCCTGCATTGGCTATAGGTGGGTAATCCACCGGTTTGTTGACAGTCAGAGATGCAATGGTGGAGTTGGCTGCTCCATCTGAATCAATCACTGTGAGTCTACAACAGGAAAAAAAAACCACAATACTGGAAATCTGTTAAGATGGACTTCTGCCAAGTCCTAAATTCAAAGGTTAACATTTTCTGGCACTTTTTCAAACGCCACCTAAAACAGAGCCACCGATTAGACTATACAAATTCCTGCTTCAGAAACACATATCCCTCAACAAAGGTAGGAAAGAAATTCAGAGGACTGTTTTCAAACGCAGCTTTCAATCTTTAATAAAAAAACCCCAAACCCTAAAAATGCTGGATCCCAGATGAAACCCTTTCCCTGCAGTCAATGGCAACTTCATCAAACAGATTTCTTTTAAAAACCAGAATTCTTTAAATAATTTACTTAGTGAAAACAGGGATTTCATTCATCATCCACAGTGGAGCAGTCCCTGTTAACATCTACAAGCAAAACTACTCTGGGTGTTCAGAAGCTCTGCTTACAGTACAGTAGCAGTTCCTAACTTGTTTGTTATTTCTTTGTGGCACGCTCTTACTAATTTTAATGGAGTTTAATATCAGCTCAGATTTTTGAAGATGTAAAGTCACAAAACTAAAATAGTGCAGGGTTTAAAAAAAAAAAAAGCACACTGGTGCCTCTCAGAAAAGCAATGACAAATCATAAAATTAGACTGCTGCAGACACCTGAAAGCGATGAAAGGCTGCCCTCCTCAGAGCAGTAACCAACTACATCCCTAATTCACCTCTGTTGTGAAAACTGCAGACATCTGACCACATGGAAGGGAACCACTCTTGAAGCCTTGCCCAAGTTGGAACAAAACTTGTGCTCATTAATTCTGTCGTTAGGGAACACATAGTTTTGCGGTGGGTGCACATCCATGCGTGTCAGGAGCACTAGATTTCATTGACCAGCTAATTTCCTGTAAGCGTGAACACACTGCTGTATTGCTCAAGGACCTCCGCCTCCCACAAAGGTGCACAGATAGAGCAAGTGATTTCTTAATTCCCTAGGGTTTGGAGCACACTAAGAACATTGCTTCTAAGCAAGCTCTGCCCTTTTTAATACAGAAAAAAATCCTACGCTTATTTCCGCCATTGTACAATATGGAACAATTCCAGTAAAGAACACAGAATGGAAGTTGAAGCCATGCAATTTTTGGCAAAGCTTACACAAAGCAACACATTGAATGTATATATGTACCCTGGCTTCTAATTTCTGCCTATGCTACACTGATACATAATATATTTAATTGGTAAGCTGTTACCCACTGGCAGCCAAATAACAGAGGCTGGGACAGTGGGAAGCCTGCCCTTGTGTAGACCAGGCTTTATGTTAAACAGCTTAGAAAATTAACTCTGATTTTAATTAAAGCACCCAGAACCGCAAATATTGCTTCCATTGTCTGGACAAAATCCAGGTTCAGCAACACGTAAATGGAGGAAAACAGTAGCAAGGCAAAGGCTTTTATGAAGAACAGAATGACTCTTATTAAAATCAGCACACTTATGACTCTTATTAAGATCAGCCTTGCAAGGATCAGTCTTCCAATATCGTTCTGTCTGCCCCCACCCTTCAGGGGATGATTTTTTCAGCCTGACTACAGAGTATCATCTCAGGACACTTGTCAACTTCTAAGCTGGGGAAAAAAACAGTTCTGTCACTGTTATCGTTGCTGGGAGTGCGAGGTATTTAATTTCTGATACCTTGTTTTGCATAATTTTGCACTATAAAGTATCACTACACCAGCATCACAAACCTACTTGTTAGGCACTTTTTAATAGAATTGCTCCCTATGTCTCTCCACTGTGCAAAATGAAGAGTAGCAGCATGCAGAAGAAAAACAAAGGTTTTTTTTGTTTGAGGGGGTACATATGCGCCCTAAGAGAAAGAAACATTTAGCTGACATCACAGAAATAGTTAAAACCCCAGAGGAAAACATCTGTGCAGGTACCTGAAAGTGTACTTTCCAGGAACAAGATTAGCCAAGTGCAAAACAGGTGTGTCAGCAGATGCCTTCTGCTCTCGCAAAGGACCTTTAATTTCCTCCCAGTGGTAACTCACTATCTTCGTATCATCTATACTTTCTGTATTCATTTAAAAAAAAAAAAAAGTGTCAATTTCTTGTGGCAATTACTGGAATGAACAGTAAAGTCTTTCATGAACTGATACCTAATTGGTTTTCTATAACTATCTTTTCAAGCAATTTGAACAGGGTTCATGTACCACAGCTGCTAAACCACAGATTCCAAGTTACATTTGGTATCGTTTATCTAAACAAACAGAAAATTCTTCACACACACAAAAATATCAGTCTCGGACTCTGCACATTCCAATTTGTCTGCTCTCAGTAATTATGAGCATAATTATGACATCTCATCATACCTTACAGCTCTCTACCATGCCCCCAGCTGTACTGGCACAGAGGCCTTCTAGCCAGGGCAGGAAGAAGCTGCAAGAGTAGTTGCTGTTTGGATGCAACAGCCTCCAATGCACTGTATCTCAATCCCCACACAGAAGGCTGCATTTTATCACTTTTTAAATTTATTAAAATCATTTATAACTGGACTCAAATGCCTGAAGTAAATCACAATTCAGGGAACTTGCGAGTAGAGTGAGAAGAAAAAATTTCACTTGTAACTGAGAGACAATAATGTAGTAATTGTATATTAAAAATACAGCACATAAGCACAAGATGGTCCATCAGTACATACGACTGCCATCGATGAAGGTAGAAGTTGTAGGCAAAGAAACTTCTTGTACTTTGGGTGAAGCAACAGCAACAGGTGGCTGGTTCACTCTGACTGCTGTGAGGAAGACAGGGGAGGAGAAAAAAAAAAGAAAAAGTAGTGAATGTCCAGGGAAAAGTAATCTGTTAACTCTAAAGATCAATAGCCCCCAGTGATTTAAATCTCATATTGACAGCTTTGCAGCATCTGCTGTCCTTTCTGGACAAGGGAGAGAAAAGGTCACAGAGGAGCAGTGCACTGACACAGCTGTCTCCCACCACAGCCATTTTAACTGGTGTAATTTAGATCAGATCTATGCACTGCAGCTTGCAGCTAGAGCTGATTCGGCACCTAATTGCTGTTTCTAGCTGTACTGGAGAAGGGGACCATAAAAGGTGGCATGATTTTATCTCAGACCTTGCCTGAGTAGGGTACAAGACCAGAGAGCACTAAAACACAGCGAGCAAGATCCTTAACTCTACTTCCTTAAAATGCTTTATGGACATCAAGATATGAAACATCTCTGCATGACCAGGTGCCCTTGACAGACAATAACTGACAGACTATTAGATAAGCACGCTGTAAAGCTACTTGTGTTGAAGAAAATAATTTCATTACTTCAAGCCAACTGATTTACCTGGTTTGACCATGACATTTACAAAACCTTCACCAAAGGCATTTTCACCAGAAACCATTACTTTGAAGGCATAAAGTCCCACTGATAACTGAAAACAAGCACAGAACAAAGCAGGTTACATGTCAAATTACACAAAAGCAGTATGCATACATCTGCCAATTGTATTGTAAACAGAGAAAAATCTGGATATCTGAAACCTAGAGCTCCTTTTATAAACACATACACAAAAGGCCACTAGTCACTGTCCAGAAGTGGGGAATACAAAACAAACACTAAGAAATTTTTACACTATTTCAGGATTAGAGTGCTCTAAAAAAAGGCTTATAATCTGGCAAAGATTTGGTGACACATGCAAGTGAAGAGACTCTGTCAGTCATTCAAACTTCTTGAATCAAGATGCCCTTCCCCACAGGTTAGATTCCTGCGAAAGGACCACACAAACACGATGAGCCCGAGCTTACAGCTCGCTTACATGAGAGAGCTTCAAGGTCTGGCTGTGCCTGCGCTCCATCTCACCGCCGTAGTCAGCAGGGTGACTGATTAAGCTCCACTCATAGGTGTAGGCTGTTTCTAAGAAAAATAACACAGCATAAGAGTCCTCAGCTTTGCCTCCAAGATAAGCCCAGGAAACAAAGAAATCAAGTTCACCGTCCATCAGATAAAATGCTGCAGTAGGAAACGACGACTGCTGCTGTTTAAGCCTGCAAAATGAAGCAGCATGAATATGTTAAACTTTCACAATTACCACATCCTTGGTATAAGCAGCAAGGATGTGGCAATGGACTTCACAAATAATTGAGATCTTCACAAAAATCAGCTTCATGTTAAGTGAATGCATTTTACATAGCTACCTATGAAATACGTATTCTTTGCTGCTGCAGTCCATAAGCTGGTAGTTTTAAGGTAAATGTTGCATTTAGAACCTATGTCCCCCTGCAATTTAGAGCAAGATGCTATAACTTGGGTGACGGGGTCATATTTTGGTAGAAACTACAGGCTTACTACTGAACCATCTGGCTAATGCGTTCAGGTTCTGGAAACAAAAGCCTCTTAGAAAAAATAGAAATCTCTAAAATCCAAAGCAGGAAATCTTCTCTGCAGTTGGAGCCTAGTACTACTACAAAAAAGGTAGCAGTAGGAAATGAGAAAGAAGGCTTTATCCTGAGGTGCAGGATGTTCACGTAACTCAGGACTTGTCTGCCATTACAGGATGGTGCTGTGTGCATCTCCTTGTACGCCAAGGCCATTCAACTCACCTGTAGGTGGTGGTGGGACAACAAAGGCATTCAGTTCAACCTCATTTTTGGGTAGCATCACTTGTATGTTATCACCAGCAGACACAATAAGTTCTTTTACTGTATCTAAGACAGAATAAATACATTAAGTTTTAACAGATGGGATGGATATAAATCTAGCATCTTCAAATATTATTTGTAATGGATTAAGAAAAATTTGACAAACACTCTACAGTGAATAGGCAAGGCTAAGTTAAAAAAAATAATTCCTCAATACACAATCAAATAATAATCTATTACAATTATGGCTATGGCTTCTTTGCCTTTTACCAACCCAAGAGTTTTCTTTTTCCCCAAATACGAAGTGTCATTTCTCCTACTTCTGCTTCAGAGAAGAGCATTCTGATTATTCAGCTAACATTGCTCTGCATAAAGAATTATGCATTTTTCTCAGTAATTGGATGGAAGTTCAGGAATTAAAAAAATACACAATTACAGAAGAAAAAGAATAATCTGTGCCAGAAAAAAAACCTCATTAAATAAAGTAACATAATCCATACTAGAACTCTAATATAATGTTTTCTTTCACCAAGGGGCACTACTTCTATGTTTGTGCAGCACTTGTGAGGTATGCCTCCATGTCCAGCTCAGTGTCCCTTTTAAAAATTCCACTTGTATAGCAAGGCAAAGGGGTTATTTCATAGCTGAGCTGCACATTCAATCTATTTGACATGCAGGAAACATCCTCCCAGTTCTCATCTGTGAAAACTCTTTCCTCTTCCAAAAATGCCGAAGTCCACAAATCCAGTCCCCGACACACTCATATTAAAGCACAAGTTCAGGAAATGTTCCCATAGACCTGGTATTTCAAAGGTTTTAAATGTCCTTCTTTTAACATTGGAAACCCACAGAACAAAGGTTCTCCCAAAGTCACCGACGTCTAAACGTCTAACATTGTCTAAATGTCCAACTTACAAGCTTTGAATAGATGAGCAAGAGGCCACTCAGCAGTGGCAGCTGCCAGGTCTAAAAAATGGATGAAGTGAGAAGGCCACACTAACAGCAGTGACTTGCTGTCACTGCTACTTAAGTGCACCCAAGGCTCCATAACTACTCGTGGGAGTTGCCCTAGACACCAGTGGCGTAAAGGTTTGTACTTTGACCTCCACATGAGATGAGAATAAAATAGGAACTTCCAAGACTTCCAAGACAGTAGGGCTAAGAACACACAAATTTGAGGCAATCCTTGCACAAAGCAGTACTTACGGTGAGATTCATCACAACCTTCCCTTCAGCTGCTTCTTCCAAGCTCCTTTTTGAGTCCTCTTCAACCTCCTCCTGTGAAGGAGGAGGAGCTGCCTAGTCAACACTCAATGGTAATGATGATCCATTGCCTTGGAGAGGGATCTCTTGTAGCCCATCTCTTCCTGTAACCTCCTACTGCTATCCTGGCTGGCAGGTTGCAGTTTGGCAGAGGGTGCCAAGAATGTCCTAAATCAGACTTACACCACCAGGAAGCAAAGGGCTTAGCTCTTTACTCTTTATAGAGCTCTTTAGCTCTATACTCAGTACTCCAGGAGGGCAGAAGAACACACATCTGTAGTTCTCTGCTTCTTGTGGCCCTTCTAACCCTTTGTCAGTGCACACAGGGAGGTGGGAAACTCAGCAGGAGAAAGGAGATACTTTAACATACACACATAATTTAACACAACTACAGAGGACATAACGGTTAAACACATCCTTTTCAAAAGAAAAACTTCTGCTCTGCAGCTGAAGTCTAATAAGTTTCCTCAGAGCTCTGAAACTAAAGCAAAACCTTTTTTCCCCAGGATGAGAAAGCCATGTTCTCCCCTACTAAGGGCTAGGCTTCTCCCCTATTGAAGGGCTGAGCTTCCTCGAGTCCCACCTATGTTGCTGCGTGATATCTGACAACTATATATAGTGGGAACCCTACTGAGTTTCTGGGAGGGGGCAATGTTCTGAAGAGTCACGCAAAAATAAAAGTATGTCTAGAAGAGACCATTCTGAAACTCCAGAAAGCCTCTGATATTTCTCACCAAGTATAGAAATTAATCCATTTTAAAAAGGCTCTTTTTCTCTGCTTTTTACTTTGCTGTATTTGCTTTCATTACAGTGTCCCATCAAGGATGGAATTGGTCAGAGCTTTGCTTCAGAAGTAACTGGCTAAGGGGTCTGGAGTTTGCAGTGCTACTATAGGTCTATAGGCTTGAAGTGGAATGATGTTACCTTTGGATAAAGGGCAAGCTCGTAACTAACAACAGGTTGGAAGCTTGACAGTAGTAAAGCCATCCCCGCCCACGGTACAACCTGCAGGTACCCCTCAGATCTCCAGCTATGTTGACACATTACCTGCTTTAGCAGCAGTAGCAGGTGGTGTGAACTGCTGCATGGGCTCAGGTGGTACAGTGGAAAGTAGCATGGTGCCACCTTCAGTGACATTCTCTGGGGCCGCTGTGGGAGTCTGGGTTTTCTCTGACACACCCGTGGAGAAATCCAGTTGGTCTGAAGAAGGGGAAGGTGCAGTAGCCTGAAAAATGAATTACAGGGAAGGAGTTGTCTTAAGTGAGCCATTTTTCACATTTCTAGACTTAGAGGTATGCTGTTTTTTAAATACCATGTAGGGTGAGACAACTGATTTATGTTACTAGGAGGTTTTATTCATATACAGCATATCTAGCAAAGAAGGGCTGTTTCTGTTATCTTATCAGGCTTTTTAAGAAATACTAATCATTTCCAAGTCTCAGATGCAGAACAGTGTAGGCTATGGTCATCAAAATGAGGTAACCTGGAATACAATTGAGGCTATCAGTTCTCAAATTAATATAGAACAGTAGGACAGGTCTAAATATAGTCATAAACCTTTAAAAGCCAATGATAGGAAGTCTGTATGGTGAGTATAATTGTCTTCATGCTGTACATACACAAACAGAACAGAATCCTTGACTCTTGCCACACCTGCTCAGACCAGCACTTGCTCATGGCTTCTTATTTCCTCACCACTAAAAAAATGCCCTAAATCTCTCTACATCAATCACCGAGCAGAAGCATTCTTCTCACTCACCCAACCTTGTTCGTAAATCAGAACTGCAGCAAGGGACACAGCAAGTTTTGCAGAAATAACTCAGCACTGCATTAGCCTCGCCCATCACCTTTCAATGACACGTTAGTCTTAACGGATCAATGGCTTTTCCTTATCTTCTCAAGACTTATTTCTGATCTAACATCTAGAGAAAAGCACTTTGCCAATTATGGCTATTGTGCGTGGCCTATGACGACATAATATACTGACAGCTATAATTTGTATATAATCTGTTATCTGAAGAACAGGATTATGAAGGTTGGCAAAATGCACACTCGTATCACAGGATGGCTGAGGTGGGAAGGGACCTCTGGACATAGCCTAGTCCAACTCCCCTCCTCAAAGCAGGGTCAGCTACAGCAAGCTGCTCAGGACCATATCCAGTCAGGTTTTGAATATTTTCAAGGACAGAGAATCCACAACCTCTCTGGACAACTTGTTCCAGTGTTTGACTATCCTCACAAGAAAAAAAAAAAAAAGATGGTTTTTATTGTTTAAATAGAATTCCTTGTATTTCAATTTGTGTCCCTTGCCTCTCATCCTGTCACTGGACAGCACTGAAAAGAGCCTGGCTCCATCTTCTTCACTCCTGCCACAGTTATTTATACACATCAGTAGGACCCCTTTAAACCCTATCCATTCAAGGCTGAACAGTCACAGCTCTCAACTTCTCTTGAGAAGAGCACTATTTCAGGTGCTCTGCTTTCACTCTGCAGTCTGTTGCCTCCCTAGGAAATCAGAGCAGCTCTGCCTTGAATGTGGGCAGGAGGAAAAGCTCCCTGTGCAGCAGGGAACGTGGAAGCAATGCCAGGGACTGTTGCTTCCCAGCCTGCGAGGAAACAGAGCATGGAAGTCATCTGCAACTCCATCTCTGCCTTCAGCAAGGGCAGAGAGAAAAGATCCCTGTGCAGCCGGGACAGAGACAGCAGTGTTGGGCACTGTGGCTCCCTACCCTGTGAGGATGCTGAGGACCACACCAAGAACTACATCTCCAGATAGGTCTATGGACTATGCAAGCACCTTTGCGGCCACAACTCCAGCTCTGCCCAATACGCAGATAGTAAAAAGATCTGAGCAGCTGGGACACAAACAGCAGGATCAGGGACTGCAGTTAGTGCCTTCAGCAGGAATCTCACCCTTAACAACATCATCACAGGGAGATGCCGCCTTTGACAGGCCTTTCTTCCAGATAGCTCTCCTTTACATACTCACTCCATCCCACATCTTCCAAAGAGATCTTCTTTACTACACTTTAGCAAACCAAAGTGTTTCTTTGCCTTCCAAATTTAAGGGAAATCTACTTTTCTGAGCTTCCTATGGCTTTACTCCTCTCCTGGCCTTTTGCCGATCTATCAGCTGAGAAGCAGCCATCCTGGGTTTGTAGGACAGATGGGACAAAGTGACCTCAAACATACCTTTCCCAGGACACTCTCTTCTGCAACGGTACCAAACATCTCTTCAGTCAGCAAGCCTAGGCAAGCTTCTGCAGTCAAAATAGCTGCCCTGTGACACTGTCACGTCTGAAGCGGTGCCACAGTCGAAAAGACAGCTTAAACTAAGAACATTAGCAGGCAGTAGATAATTGGGGCAGAGGCAATATAAGAAATTGAGTTTTTAGTCAGAAATTATTACTAAGGGATATACTGCAGCAGATGTAGAGGGCAAGATTAACCTAAATTCCAGCTCAGGAATTGAAAGGAAAAGGAAAGAAAAGGAGGACTCTTTCTGGGAGCGAGCAGGGTAGGCAGTTCTGTTGGTATGGGCTCTGTGGGTTTTTTGCTTGCTTTTACACACCAGTACAGCCATTACTGCTTATTCCAAAATAAATACACCAACTGTGAGGGCCCTCATCCTTCACTTCTTGGGGTTTGACTCAAGTGCAAATCTCTCGAGAATTCCAACAAAAACCAAGAACACTCCCATCATTGAAAAAGGGAAAAAAAAAAAAAGTCTTGCAGTTCCCTGGGGAAGCTCAAAGTTACAGTGCAGACAACAGCATCATGCCATGGGGGATCCTTCTCCACTTCTGGTCCCTGACTGACCCCACAGATTGGGTGCTTTCTTTTCTCCCCATGAATGGGAAGGACAAGCCCGATCATCATCTTCCTCAAGTACTCCTAAAGACAACTTACCAGGACTCTAGTGAGTCACGGGCTGCTAGTGCTGTGTTTGATACGACTGCTTCCCCACCAGTCTTTCCTCCATGTCCCCTGTACATATGACTACTACATAACTGCATTACCACTTGCTCTCTCATTTATCCAGAAAACTTTATGGAGAGCAGCTCTGTCAGCAGTGAAACTCTGCTCTTTCACTGGTCTGCTTCTCCCTCCTTCTCTGCATTCACTTATCTGTCTAATGATTTCAAGCAAGTATGACCTCTACTAATTGGGGAGTTGCAAAAGAGCAAACCATCATACTGTATGACACAGAGTACAGACTTCAAGACAGAAATAAACATTTTTGACAGCTAATTCTAAATATCAAAACATCTTTTGGGGGTCTTATACATTCCCCAGGGATCAAGTCAATGCATTTTTAACCAAACAGGACTGTTCAGCATTCGCAGGCTTCGAAACTGAAACAAGGCCAAAAAAATATAGGAACACCTCTGATGTTTAACCTCATTCTAACTCCTAAATATCAATTCTGAAGGCATTCCAATCAGACATTAAAAGACTCTTTATCACATAATATCCTGTCAGCCATCTTGGGCTTTCTTAGCTAGAGCTTTATGCATTTTGACTACACTATTATTCCTGTAAATGCAATAAACTCAAGAATCAAGTCAGGCCTAACCTATTGAATAAATGCTTGAAACAATGCAACATCAACATAGCAGTAGCTGGAGTTTGACTAAAACCTGAACAACCTCACCTTGCTTAACAGATCAGCAGTTACCTGGACATTTTAAAAAGACAATTAATACTTCACAGGTATCTCACTTCAAGGATGGGCAGCACTGCAGATTTCTGCTTTGGGCAGCTTGACAGTATTTACTCTGTACAGATTTCTAAATGTATTCATGTCATTGAGCTGCTAGAGGGTGACAGGCCGTAAGATCACTCTGAACTCTGATGCAAACCCAAAAAAGCCAGGTTACTCAGTTAACTGACAAACCCCATACGTTCTATCCCAAATCACACACAGTGACTGGGGATAGAGTCACACAGTCACCCCCTACACCTGACAGCATTTATGGCAAGGATGCTCCCGGGTCACAGACTCTTGAGGCTTGTGTTTGGTTGGTCTCACTGTTTAAAATCTCTCTCCGGGTCCTTGGCTCAAAGAACACAGCACCTGAGGACACTGCATGCTGCTGACTACTGTGAAGGAAGGGAACTGCATTTTTGCCACCCTGCTCTGTCTTGTTTGTCAAAATAGCTTTGTCTGGAAGCTGCAGAAGGGAGTGCGTCAGCATGGGTCTAGGAACAGAGCTATAGAATTGCTGGAGCAGAATTAAGCAGACACATGAAAATATTGTATGATATGCAATAAACAGAGGACATTTCAGTACAGTTATGAGCAAAAATAGTTTTAAGACCTTCACATTTTCATAACCTACACAAAAAGACCACAGTTTGAGAGGTAGTGAGAAAACTATGTGGAGCCATCTCAGCATTTTTAATCCAGCATAAAAACGTAAGATTTCCTTAATAATAAAATTTGGACTCCAAAGCAGCATTTTTTTCAGAAGGAAACACAAATACGTGCCTGAACAATCCATATGAAATTTGATTAAAATGTCTGCTTGCTGGAGAAAGAGACACGTAAGAGGGAAATCCTATCACCAGAATTTATCACAGGCAGCTTCTTTTTCATTAGAGTCACGAGTGCAGTTCCCAAACCAGAAAAACTTCAAGCCAAGCCAGAAGTTTGTGTCAGGCATAACTGGCAGGGCTTGGGTGGCAGGAGACTGGCTGCAGGGTCACCCCTGTGGTCCCAGCCAGTTTGGCAGTGGATGGAAACAAGCAACCACGTGCCAACACTGCAACCACTCAGACATAGTTAAGAAAGGGCAATGGCTACAGGGGACACAGAAGGGGTGGGGGGAAGGAGAGGGGGATATGCACAACAGGAGACACGAGAAGGAACATGTGGAAGGGGACATTACTGGGTACAGGGATGGAGACACCCTCCTGGAAGGAGGCACTTCATGCCACCTCCCAGGGGATTGATGCCCACAGAGAAGCCCACACCAGACCAGAGGAAACAAGTAAGAAGGAAGGAACAGTGGCAGAAAAGACAAGGAAGCAACAAGTGGCATAAAGGAAACTGCTATCCACTGACCCCAGCCTCCTCCGCAGCCTGTCACCTCACCGAAAGGGCTGAGCATAATGTGCTGTGAAAAGATGGGGAGTGGAGATGTGTCTGGACTGAAGGTGAACCTGGGGAACGCCAGGGAAAGGTATTTGCTGAAACTGTTCATCATCTTCATTTCTCTGCAGATGTCTAAATTCAAAGGATTCCCACTTGGGAAACAAAGGTTGCACAGGCTTTTGCAGTTTCTCAAAACCTTCTGCTTCTCCAGATTCTTAACCTTTCTCTACATTAACAGAGAGCCTTTAGAGTCATTTCACAATACATTTAATGAACAGCTTTCAATACTAGCCTATCAGCTCTCTACAGCTCTGTTAACAGAGCACTGCTACATCGCCTTCTAACCTCAGTTATCAGCTCTGCAACATCACTAACCGCTGGGGCTAAAGACTGACCCAGTTTTGGAGTTTTGTCTCTTCTGCACCGAAAGAATCAAGCTCATTCCTCACCCTTTCCACAGGAGTTTCAATGGCTGCGCTAGCATAACGTTAGCATCACATAAAGACCGCATAGGAACGCCTCCTTTGTGTCCCAGTGAGAAATAGGTCTCTCTCCACTCTACAATAAAGTCCTCTCTGCACAGGCAGTGCATGAAGAGAAAACAAAATCTTTCTATTCTAGCTGGAGTAGCAAAATCAAAGTAGAGATTTACAAAGCAGGCTTGGCCACATATATCATTACCACTGCAAGCTCAGTGAGAGCTCAACTTTCATAAAGCTGTATTCACACTATCCCTTAGAGATGGGGAACAAATTTGCTCAGCTCTGTTTGCCACACATTTTAGATGAACTCAAAGTTGTATGGCTTCTCTGAGGCGCATAAGCAGCCCTGACCTGCAAGCTCTGACCCATATAAACTCTTAACTAGCTCACTGCCATCAGGTCTCACCCCTAGCACCTGCTGAGAGGCTGCATCACCCTCCCTGATCATGAGCTGTCTAAGGCAACAGCCCAAAGCACCCTTTCATCAATAGCTGACAGAACTCATGAGAAGCTCTGAGAGGTCCCAGCCCGTGCTAACTGTACTCTCCCAGCTGCAGCAGCCACTCATGTGCCTCATGGCACTCCCAGAAGCCCACCTAAAATCCCAGAAGTACTCAGAATATCTAGAAGATCTCAAAGCAGAGAGAAAACTGCCACACCTCTAGGCTGCAACGGTATCCAAGTTAGATTTTATCTTAAGACTTGCTGTTCTCCACACATACTTTTGCCAGCTCTGTCATCCCCACCAAGAACCTCAGCTGTCACAGATTTCATACAAGTTTCTTACTTATGTGCATTTTCCTTCCCTACTGTAATAGTAATAAACTGTCATTTCTACAGCAAGAGATAAGTAGTTGCTGGTTACAAAATCTGGTGGAATTTAGAGCGATCCAGGTAACATTGCTAAATTTCCTCTTCCCTCTTGCAGAAGTGCATGTCAAACCCAGTAAATGTTGACTTTACAGCCTGTTTCAACTTTATAACCAGTTCCACCCTGTTCTTAGGGAACCAGAGCCCCTTTAGTCTCAACTGATCAAGCTGGCTGGCATAAATAGAGAACAGGTACATTTTACTTAAGTATCTAAATTAGTTTTTAAGTAGTTAACTTATTTTTATGAAGACTCAAGAAAAGGATCCTGAGAACAAAGTTACCTTATCCTTTTTATCCTGCTGTACATCATGGTCCAAAATCCCTGCTGTCCTTCCTCATGTACCTTGCCTCTCATGTTTTAAAAGCATTATAAAAGGTATTTATTCTATGCATTAGCAACATGAAATCCATAAAACAGGCTTCATTTTCTTGATGGAGGAACTTATGTTTATTGGTTTTGGCCTTAGGATACTAGAAGCTGCACAGCTAACTTCTAATGAGTCACCAAGGGTCAAAAGGGAAGAATACTATAACACTGTTACACCAGGTCCAAGCCCACTCATCTGTATGCTTCAAAGGGAATCCCACAATGTCCCAAAAGGAGCTCTGCTCCTTATCATCCAGTAGAAAAGAATCCTTTAGCGATTCACCTGCCTATTAAGACAATCCTCTCTCCTTCAGCCCTGTAAGTCATTTGAGTGTTAGGGTTACATTACAAAGCAATAACCTAATTTGATTTGAAAAACAAAAGAATTGGAAAGTGGCCTCACCATACTCTGCTTGCTTCCTGATGGGCAAACATACCTCTTTTTGCAAAGCATCATCAGGTTGTGCAAGAAGTTGAACAGCGGCTTCACTTTCAAATGTCTTCCTGGGGAGTGGTGTGATCTCCGGGATAGATGACAGCGATAGCCTCTCTACAGAGTGTTCAGTGACAGAGTTCACTTCAGAGCTGTTTTTATTCAGAAGGCTTTCCACTCTCCAAGCCTCCCCTTTCTTTTCAGCAAAGTCTTCCTGGTTATCTCCATCATCGCCCATGGAAGAGTTGAAGCCATTTTCACCTGCCACCATCAGGCCCCAGTCAGCATAATCCGTGCTCTCCTTCTGCTCATGTTTGATGCCCAACTGAAAGGGGTCCTGCTCCAACTCTTTATAATCATCAATATATTCAGGAATCTCCTCAAGGCCAGGATCTTTGCCAAGCAGAGACAGCTCCTTCAGGCTACTTACTTCCTCAGACGGCTGATTCTGGAGTCCCATGGAGTGGACCATGCTTGGGATCACTTGCCCAAATCCTAGCAGTGAGGCTGGCCTCTGAGAAGGTCTCAGCACAAAAGTGAGATAGGACTTTACAGTTTCAATTTTTTTAGGTTCGCAATTCTCTTTGTGTTGGCAGTTCACGATGTAACAGCGTCGTTCAAACATCCAGGACAAGTCACAACCAGAGAGGTCACAACATGCTGCGATGCAGTCGGACACTGACATAGCATGAGGAACTCGCATAATTTTAGTGGTTTCTAAATTGGGAGATATTACTGCATCTGAGTACGTGGCTCCTTCTCTGCACTGCTCACAACTGGAACCTGAAAAAACACCACCGACATAAGGCATAATATAGTTTACTGTGACCAAAAATGGCTTATCACAGGAGACCAGGTAAAAACAGGTGGTACCCTACTTAAATAAGCTCATTTCCTTTCATTAATATCACCACTACATTTTTTTCAGCATATCCCTTTGTAGTAATATTTGTACTTTGGAGGACTTTTCAGTGTAGGATCTTGATATGTTTTACAAAGTGCCTCTCACTCATATCTCACACATAGAGATGGAAGTGAGTTGCCAATATTTAAGACCAGGGAACAAAAAAAAAAAAATTTAAAAAAATCATGGAGTATCTCCATTACCCTCTCAGCATAGTGAGCAAAGCATGTTTTAAAACAAAACCCAAATAAGATGCTGTAATATGTCATTGTTTCATTTGAGGAAGGAAGAAGCAAAAAAAATCTACATAGAAGAAACATTTGCCATCTCAGTTGGACTTCATGAACAGTCCCTCACATCAATGTAACTCTTGGGCTTAATATAAAAGCTGGATCAAATTCTCAAATTTTTGCTGCTTTACCCACCAGTGCACGTGAAATCCCAAGAGCTTGCTCCATTAGGGAGCATCTTTCCTTCCTTTGCAGTGAAGTTGTAATCTTTCAGTAGGACATCAGAATTATTTTCATAGCACATCACAGACTGAGCGTGAAGTGTTCAAATCAAGCATGAATCAACATACTCTGTATCTCAGTCAATTTTTAACATCTTTTCTAGGTGTTTTTTTTCCTGGTTATAACTACTCTTCAGAATTCCTCTCTCCAAAATGCAACCTGAAAAATCTGATCGTGCTTCAAAAAACAGCTGAGTTAAACCAGGACATTCTTCTTAACATGGTTTTCAACTAGACGTGCTAACTCAACCAATGAAAGCAAGATGTCACCACTGTGGAGCTAACACAGTAATGGAAGACACAGTTGACTCTGCCTGCTCTGCACGTCATTAGCAGTTGAGTTCTGGCAGCAGAAACCTCATTATTCACAATAACATACGGCAGGAGAAAAAGAAACAGGCAGCTTGACTAACTGATTCCAGCTCAAATCTGTGGATCTAAGGGGCAGGAAAAATGAAACCAATGAGTAGGAACAGGGCAGCAGTAAGGGTTAGGTCTGACCATGATCTACAGCCTTGGAGATGCAGAGATTCTCCTACACATGCAGTGTGTCCAACCACCACACTACAGCTCCCACCACATCTTCTGGGCTGAACGGCAGTACATTCCTTCACACTACATGATCGTAATACAGCTACTGAAATACATGTGGGGCACCATACTGCCTGGGATGAATGTACAGCTTGCAAAGTAGGTTAAGTTCAATGCAAAAAACCCCAAAAGAAACAAAAAAAACCTCAGCACACACCACACACTGAGGGATAGAGAGGACAACACTTTATGAAGGTTTTGCAGAGCTGGCTATTTGGGGTGAGGAGAAACGTGAAGCAAAACTAAATTTTAAAAAAGATCAATGACTTGCCAATAGGTGTAGCTGGATAGGAAGCTGACAAAAAGGCCAAACAGCTTCAAGTCCATTTTTCAAGTTCCAGCTACTCCTTCATACAGAACTGGGATGCTGTTTACTCCTCCACTTTACACTTCCAGTGAAAAAATCTATCCAGGAGTAACACAAACTTAAAACAATCTATTCTGTTCTGACACAGCTCAAACATGAAGTATCTTTATCCATATCCAGGATTTGTGCGTTTTTTTCTTTCGCATTACATATAAATATTTTCTTTATAGTCCCTGTCATCTCCAAGAACATAAGATCCTGGTAGAGACTCTGAATTGTCATCACAAGTCTTTCCTTTAAATTGTCTGCACAACTTGGGACAGGTGAGCCAGAAGAGCTCTGTGTTAAAATGAAGTATAGGAGTCAGGCAGCTCATTTAACCATTCCCTCCTTTTTCAACCGTTATCAATTTAGTTAATCCTGTACGTCAGCAGGGAGATGAGAAACAGTCCTGTATCAACGTGCAGTATTTGGTCAGTAACAACTCATTACAATTAATACTTTAGGAACAGCGCTATTAAGGTGTGTCAAAAAACTCCTTTGAGGGTTGTTTTCATGTGTTCCCTTCTTAACCTCATCCCTGAAGGAGAAAGTGACCGACCTGTTAAAAGACATTTGAAAGCTTCATTATTTATTTTGTTGAGAGAAGAATGAAAGAATGACCAACAATTCTTGTCTTAGAGACAGACCTGGACAACTGGAATATTCTAAAACTGTAACCTGAGGCCAGACTTCAAACCCTCACTCAGTCTGATGTCAAAAAAATCTTCAAATCTCACTCTGCCACCTTCAGTTTGATACACAAGCTATCACGCTGCAGAGTCAACCTCCCACAAAATTGATGGTGTTTCATTAGCCGTAGAGAGAAACAAGTCCACCATATTCCCAAAACAATACATGACACTGAACCTAAATCTGTCAAGCAAGCATCCTAGCCACAGATTGTAGCTACCCCCTTTTTCAAATGTCAGGAGGCCTTGCTTTCATCCCAATAAGGAATGGAAAAAAACAGTAAGCTTCAGAATTCCTGTATAATGGGAAAATTATTTCCCCACCAATTGTAATTTAAACCTGAGTGTAATCCAAATATCAGTGTAATCCACATTTCATCTCTTGCTTCAGCTAGAGTTACACCTAAATAAAATTCTAGCAGTAGGTGGGCAAGAATGGATGAATTTAGCAGGCTATTTCAGCCTAACACCGTGTCCATTTTGTCTTCACATGGAAAAATACACAAAATCTACTTAGTATGAACTTAACCTGATCTCTAATTTCATACTCCCCTTTACCCCATCCAATCTTCAGTCTGCAACGGGCTCAAGTAAGAGATAGTGAGGTCTCTTATTTACAGAAAATTTACTGAAAGTGTGTCTCATGAAGGATCACATAATAACATTTGTGTCTGCTAAGCCATTACCTGACATCTGAGGTCACAGCATAGCTGTCTTCCTTTAGCTAAATGATCTCAAATTAAAGCACTGTTCTACTCTGACCAGTAATGGCAAAAAATAGCACCATGCAATTCTGTTTATTGTTTCAAAAGCACTCATTCAGGTTACCAAGAGAAAGATTGCTTCGCCTTATTACGAGCCCCAAAAGCCCTCTGGCACCTACGCCATCAATAGCCTAAAAGTTCTGCAAGCCAAATGTTCCTCTTCCTTTTAGCCATACCTCGTTACGGCTACAGTAGAACAACTCTGACACATCCAGAGACCTAGTCAGGCAAGTGGGTTACTCTAAAAAAAAAAAAAAAAACAAACACCACAAAAAACCCAAAACAAAACCACGAAACCCATATCTCCCACAAAAACCCTAATAAGCAGTCACACCATGGAATATAGCTTCATTTAAAAGAGATTCCTTCCTTTAGTGAGGAAACATCCACACCTTTCTTTGAGATGCATAGTACCATTTTTTCACATCTTGGTGCATGAACCCACTGATGTCCAGAGCCCAGCAGGAACACAGCTGTACCTCTATCACAGATGGCTGGAGACCTTTTCTCAAGTGGACATGGAGACTAACTGCAAAACCTAACAGATGCTCTTGCCCCTCTCTGGCAGGCTCACACAACCATAAGCACTTGAATGATTTGCAGGCATATATTCTTTAGTAAGTAGCAAATTATGACAGTGTACTAACACTGGGTTCATCACAGCTAATTACCCCACTCTGACATTGTAACTACTGGAGAGAGTCCAATATCGGGCAACTAAAATGATTAAGGGATTAGAGCATCTATCTCCTTTACGAGGAAAGGCTGAAAGAGCTGGGGCTCTTTAGCCTCAAGAAGAGAAGGCTGAGGGGAGACCTTAACTATATTTACAAGTTCCTAAAGGGTGGGTTGAAGGATGATGGAGCCAGACTCTTCTCAGTGGTTTCCAGCGATAGGACAAGGGGCAACGGGCACAAGCTGGAACATAGGAAGTTCCATTCAAATATGAGGAAGAACTTCTTCATGGTGAGGGTGACAGAGCCCTGGAAAAGGCTGCCGAGAGAGCTGGTGGAGTTCTCTTCTCTGGAGATTTTCAATGCAGTCCTGAGTGATGTGCTCTGGGCAATCCTGCTTTAGCAGGGGAGTTGGACTAGATGATCTCTAGAGTTCCCTTCCAACTCTCAAATCCGTGAATCTATGACACCCTGCAAGGACAGAACTATCCCCGTGTAGGCTGGTCTATCTGTTTTCCCTAGCAGCAACCAGTACTACAGGAACTGGAAAGCAGGAAGAAGGGGCAAGAGGGAACGAGGAATGGAGAAGAGCTCAGATTCAGCCCTTTCACCAAGAAAAGTCCCATTTGACCAGAACCCCCTCCCATTACCTTATTGCTGGCAGCACAGCACTGAGAGCTCACGTGGCACACTGCTCTCGCAGCCTGAAAGTCTCTGAACTAAGGGAGCATGCAAGGTTCTACAGCAGTTTCCTACAGGAAGAGTAGGACTGTCTCTGCCTTCTTGTGCTGCAACAAACTAGTTCCCTTCTATTTTTAGTGCACCATGAATGCATTTTCATTCTTTTTCTATAGGCTGCTTTTAGGTTATTTGGTGTTTCCCCTCCCTTTCCCTGAAATCTCACAGATCTTTAAATAGGGATACATCCGGGATACCAAAGTGCTCTTTTTTTGGGCCTCAGTAAGGATGCTGACTGCAGATTAAGCACTGCAAGGGAGGAGGAGGAGAACAAATAGACAAAAAAAATTGCTCAGTTACATAAAAGCAAGCCCTCAAGACAAAGCTAAAGGCAATTGTATTCTACTTAAATCTACAAACAATGAGCTGCAAAGCTTTTGTGGCCATTACAGCAGGCTGCACAATGTTTATCATTCACTTCTCATGTCTAGGATCTGTCAAAGCTCCCTATTTAGTTCAGTGGGCCCGATGGTTCTCTCCAAGTATCGTTTTTGTTCCATGAATTGTTATCCCTATTTGTCACTGATAAATGAGCTAAGTGCTATTTTAAAAAGGAAAAAAAAAAACAAAACACACAACAAAACAAAAAACCCCACACCTAAAGAACACTTCTCCCCCCTCCCCTTTGTTTTTTTTTTTAACCTGACTGTGGCTATGATCACAATTCAAACCTCTCCAAACTGCAGACCAGATCTTCGACTGTCGAAACTATCCATCGATACACAGCCCCTTCTCCCCTGAATTTAGAGATGAGCATCTAGGGACACTGAATCAATGACACTGGTTATTTGCAGCTGGAGACTACAAGGGCAGATGCATGGGTGCAGCCATCACATCCCTCCATGAGGAAACACCAGAGCACTTCCAACAGAGACGTGGACAATGTGAACCAACCTGGCATACCGCATAACTCACTGTCGTTTCAGAGATCACAATCAGGCATTACACCATCTCATCTCTCTGGAAAGACCTGTGTGAACCAGAATATCTAGCCAAGACAGTATAAGTAACAAAGAACACACTGCAACCCAAGGCTAATTGTTCCACTGTCATTTCAAGGGCATACCTAGGTCTTAAAGTGTCCTTTGACACTCCTGGCCTGTGTTTCACATGCTAGATACATGGGAAGAAAAGGGCATTCATCTTATTCTTCAGAGTCCAAGACCAGCGGTAGTGAAACGTGTTGAAAATTGATGGCTTGTAATGTATTTAGAAACACCCTACTCTAGAGTAAAGAAAATGAAGAAAAGGATACTGGCGATGTCCACAAAAGACTCTGGGGGGTGATATAATGTATGGCTGGGCTGCATGGAATTAAAAAAAGGAGACCAGACTGCACAACACCTGTGACTGCAATTACCTGCCAATCCATCTTCGCATTTTTGTTAAGAGTGGCTAATCTCAGAACAAAGCACCACAATATGAGCACACAGTACGAGAAATCTGGGAATCAGCCATGAGAATGCTATTATATTTGCAGAAATGCATTTCAATAGCAGGATTTGCAAGGTCTGCCAGATTAGAATACACCTGCTCAAGATGAGAGCTAGACTGAATCGATTCCAAGGTGTTGGATTCCCAGTTGTTTCTGTGGTGGAAAGTAATGTCTTTTATCTCTTATGGGGAAAAAAAATCGGGTTTGGATGCATTAGCATAAAAATTATTGATTTTTATTAGTGGTCAGAATAATTTAAATCTATTTCATAGAAACTGATTTCATCAATGAATGGATATGAGCCAGTGAAATGAGACTGGCATTATAAGAAATGCTTATGTGGAGAATTAGGAGCTGCATCCACAGACTAATGTTCGTGCCTCTCAGGAGGCTTGAGCTGGATGTGGCAATAGATATTCGTGTGTGCCATGTACCATGCCTCCATCACTCAGCGTTTCATGCTATTTGGATGATTGGCTTCCCAAACCTGGAAGTACATGGTACACACGAATACCTATTGCCACATCCAGCTCAAGCCTCCCGAGAGGCAGGAACATTAGTCAGTGGTAGATATCCGTATCCATTAGGTGACCTGCCTACTGTTCTAGCTTTGTTTTTCATTGTATTGTGTTTATGTGGCAAGGTTCTGGTAGGCAGGGGGTGGGGGAAAAATGGACTGCAGGGGTGGCTTCTGTGAGAAGACACCAGAAGCTGCCCCCATGTCAGACAGAGCCAGTTCCAAGAGGAACCCACTGCCGGCCAAGGCTGAGCCAATCAGCAATGCTGGTAGCACCTCTGTGATAACATATTTTAAAAGGGGTAAAAAGCACTGTGCAACAGCAGCAGCCAGGAGAGAGGAGTAAGAATATGTGAGAGAAACAACCCTCCATACACCAAGGTGAGTGAAGGAGTGGGAAGAGGTGCTCCAAGCAGAGCAGAGATTCCCCTGCAGCCTGTGGTAAAGACCATGGTGAAGCAGATTGTCCTCCTACAGTCCATGGAGGTCCATGGTAGAGCAGATAGCCACCCTGCAACCCACAGTGGACCTCATGCCAGAGCAAGCGGATGAGCCCTAAAGGAAGCCGTGACCCCCATGGAGAGCTCATGCTGGAGCAGCGTCCTGGCAGGAACTGCAGCTCTATGGAGAGGAGCCCACGCAGAAGCAGGTTTTCTGGCAGGACCTGTGACCCTGTGGGGGATCTACGTTGGAGCAGTCCATTCCCAAAGGACTGAACCCTATGGAAAGGGCCCATGCTGGAGCAGTTCTTGAAGAACTGCAGCCCGTGGGAAGGACCCACACTGGAGAAGTTTGAGAAGGACTGTATCCTGTAGGAGGGACCCCATGCTGGAGCAGAGGAAGAAGTGGAAGAGACGAAGCATTATGAACTGATGACAACCCTCCTTGCCCATGACTCTGAATGACTCAGAGGAAGGAGTTAGAAGAGTTGGGAATCAAGTTGAGCCTGGGAAAAAGGGAGAAGTGAGGGGAAGGTGTTTTTAGATTTGTTCTCACTTCTCATTATCCTACTGTGATTAATCAGCAACAAATTCAATTAACTTTCCTATGTCAAGTCTGGTTTGCTCTTACTGTAATTAGTACGTGATCTCTCCTCAAGCCATAAGCTTTTAATCATATTTTTCTCTCCCATCTTGTTGAGAAGGGGAAGTGACAGAGCAACTTGCTAGGCACCTGGGAGCTAGCCAAGGCCAACCCACCACATTCATGAAAAACAAATTAAAAAAACAAGTCATCTAAAAAGGAGAGAGTAGCCCACCTCAACTTGACAAACCAGAGCATACTCCTCAATATCCTTCCAAAGACAGTAACTAACGAGACCATTTCTCTATTCTCTCAATGATGCAATGCCAGCCTCCTCGTTACCTTAAGTTAAAATAAGTGGTAAGAAAACTCTTCTTTTAAAGAAGAAGTAGTCTTTAGAAGCACAAGCTCACATGCAGAGAAAAACTGCAGAATGAACATCTAGCAACTTCCTGAACCTGAGTCAATTCACCTTAAAGCCTGCACACAAAAAAAAGTACTTTTGACTTAACAAAGGTGAGCTTCCACTGATGTATTTCAGCAAACGTATCCTGGAAATCAGGAAGTACCTTCCAGTTTAGTTAACGTTAATATTAACTGGATGGAAAATACTGCAAATTATCAAGATGGAAATAAATAAGTACTAAAATTTATACTAGAATAGTATGTGATACTAGAACGTATTAGGCCCTAAACACAGTGTGCTGGTACCTGAGATACAGGAAGAGTCTTGGAATACAGCCAGCAGTCGGAGTGCAATGCTCTTGTTCTCAGACAGTTTAGCAAAATTGCAACTAAAGAATGAACACAAGAATTTCTATATGCACATGGAGGATATTATAGCCTCTAACAATTAATAGCATTATCGAAAGTATAACATGACATTCTCTACAGCCAAAATTTAGTATTTACTGCACATTATTACCTTCTGTTGAAGTTGCTGTGGCTTTTTTTTCCTAAAGATACTGGCACAGACCCTACAGCAAGTATTCAATATCTCACAGTAGAGCATTTTATTTATTTATAAAAGGCATACTTATTGTATACTACAGCAACAAAAACCTCAACTCCATGTTCTCCTCAAAAGGCTTGGCACTATGAGATCCTCAGGGTGATCTTGAGGACTACTTCAAACCAATTACAAGCACAGCTGTAGATAATGCCTATCCCCCTCACAAATCAGCATTTCTGAATTCAGTCCTCAATTTAAGCTCTAGCACATTAGCAAGGCCCTCCCTTATGAAAGGGCCAATCTTGTTTATACTACAGGAGATGAAAGCCAGGTAACTGAGTATAATTTTCTCAATTCCTGCTAATATAGATACTGCCAGTATCTCCACAGCCGGAACTCTAACAGTGTCTTTTAAAGAAATAAAACCCCATGTTTGCATATATTGTTCTGTAGTTGGCATGTCAAAACTGTACCACGTTGTCTTGCTATGACATAGAGGCTAAGAATTATTATCATTCTTCATGTGTCTGATTATGGAAATAATCTACCCATCTCTGTGGCTTAAGCAGAAACTTACAGGACTTTCTTGTGGTCTTTAAAAGGAAATATGTGTGTAAGAGAGGATGATGAGGTAAGAGATGTAAATAAAAGCATTTATGCTTCTCATAAATCAACCATCCTATGATACTTCAGAAGAAGAAAGGTAGCTTAGGACACAAGCAATATATCATTCTTAAATTGCTGTCCTGCAAGAGAAAGAGAAGGAAAACTCTTTGAACTCTCCCCCACTACCCCCTCTTGTCTCACGCATCTCCCCTGAAACAGCCCTATTGAAACTGGCTCCAAACAGCTACTCACAACTGCCTTCCTCCCTTGTGAGCAACTACCAGTTACAGAGCTGTACCTTACAAGAACTTTTTGCACTGAGGAGTCACAAGCTCTTGCCTTATTCATATTTCATTCACACTTGCATACACACTCCAGGAGTATTTCCTTGACTCGTCCCATGTGACACACAAGAAGTAAACTCCTACCTGCTATTGCCCATAGGAACAGGCAGAGAACACCAAGTCCAAATGCCATGCTGCACCAGGAAGGCAGTGACAACTGCTTTTCCAACCAGCTGAGCGGAAATTATATGTCTTAACGTTGTTTTCTTCTAATACTGTTTACCCTGCTGTGGCCATGAAGCACTGCAACAGACAGCACAGAAAAAAAAACAAAACAGGTCAGATGTGAGCATTAATTAGAATGTCACAGTAAAAGCCAATAGACAGGTTAAATGCAGGCGTTATTATTAGTTCCTGACTTCTTGATGGATGACATAGCGGAACAGGCAAGCTGAAGATACAGAACAAATTACCTACCTGGAAAATGCGTTCTCTGGAGATGGAGAAATGTCCCATAAAGATTTGCAAACTTGGACTCCCGTACCTCAAAACCCACAAATATTCTGTCATTCAGAACCTGGTTTTGCTCTGACTTTAAACAGAAACTAGCAGGTACCCTTAACTGAGGAATCATGGGCATAAACTGAGGAATAATTTGCGCTAAAATCCATGCCATGTTAAGTCAGCTCTTGAGGCAGCCCTCAAGCTGTTCTCTCCCAGCTATCAAGGTAACACAGACACTCCTCCAGAATTTCAAGGGAGACATTCCTCACCAGGACACTAAATTCTCCAAATAAGGCTGCTTAAGCAACAAACAGGTCTACTATTTGAAACCAATAGTCCAAAGCAACAGTACTCATGCAAGGAAAAAAAGGTTAGTTTAGCCAAGCTCACAACTCTACCCACACAAAGGATCCTGAGTAGATGCTTAACCAAAAAACACTTCCGTAAACAAAAACACAGGCAGTGTTTTTTTTGAGAGAACAGCTCTTCTCAACACAGAGTATCCCAGTCAATTCCCTTTGATGTTCACTACGTGACTTGGTAAAGGTAATGACTTTCACATTTCAGCTGCTTATATCTACATACGATAGAAATGAAGCTAACCGGCTGCTCTTGGCAGGTTCCTTACCACACAATTTTATATTATGAAACACCATCTTGCTTTTTTCCCTTGCAAAGGGAAGAAGCAAGTTACTTAGACGTGCTACTCTTACTCAGGCTTATTGAGCTAGCCCAGAAACCCTGGCAGCTCATATAAATGTTTCCCCCACGTAGTTCATTAAAGAGTGCGAATGTCTCCCTGAGCTAGCCAGGCCAGCAGGGGCGAAACGAATACGTGGCTCAGCCCAACACAGAGTATAAAAATCCAACAACAAAAGAATTTGTCACACTGGTATCGCAACTGAACTGCATACTGCCATTATTGTATGGCAGTATTCTGTTGCTTTTGAGAATGAGAACAGAGGAACATACATAGGATGGACAACCTATGGAGGATATTATAGCCAAGTGTCAGGCTTGGTATCGGAACATCACGAGGTCAGAATTAACCCCCATCAGAAGGCAGAAAAATAATTTTGTTTATTTTATAGGCCTTTTTCCTCTGCAAGGTCAACTTGACTATCTCACTACCACTAAAAGGAGGCAAGTAGCAGCTTCTATAACCTACAGAAGAGTTGACTGAGGCATCCGCATGATTACTTCTAGCAACACTAAAAAAAAACCACTGAGACCAGGAAAGATCTGCTGTAGACTTTTACAGCACTGCTTGTCCTAAGCTTAGAAACACAAGTACTTATAGCAAACAGTTGTGTTTTGTTGTGTCGTGGGTTTGTTTTTTTTTTTAATTTATATTAAGAAAATATAAGTTACCAAAGCTACAAAATGCCAGACTTTGGATTGCACGCACAATTCTTTATTGAATCCTTATGGGACATATCATGTCAGCACACAGTGAACGCACAAAAGCACCGCTGTGTCCTGCCATGCTTCTTTGTGGCTACACATCGATTGATGTTTAATTTCCACATAATAAAAAAGCTTGTGTTCACTGCAAAACTAGCTTGCGTTTCCTGATATTAGGATCAAGCTCAGACACAAAGCACAGGCAGACACAATTCGGGGCATAGCTTCTGATCCACAGGAGAGAACATAACTACCAGAAACTGCATGCTTTCCTTAACAGTTAAGACAGTAAACGTTGCAGCAGTCCATGCATGCGATGCTCCTCTTATCTTCCCCATGATACTGTACTGTTCCCACAAATAAAAGTTTCATCACACAAACACAAGAGATGTTAAAGCTTAAGAAGGCAGCCAGCCACAGAATTTCAGCAGTTAAAAATAACTAAGGCCACACGATTAATTTTCTAGCTGAATCTCTATCCTTCACTGATATCAGAAAGCCAGTTATTTTCCTAACAACGGGAGCAGACAGCACTGCTGGTAATGGCTGTGGAATTTCTTGGCTCTAAACAGTTCAAGTGTGACTCGCGCTCTTAGCTAGATGAGGGGTGGCAGCCTTGAGAAGCATACAGGTAGGTATGGTAAAAATATATATGTATTGTGCATATATTGCCTTACTCCAAAAGCCATGTTTTTCTGTTCCAGCTGGCAAATTTTTTGGCAGTGCTCTAGCCAAGAGGAGAAAGGGGAATTCTGAACTTATCCCTCAATACAAACATTTTGACTTTACAATCTTTTAAACGTGCAGTTGCTGATCAGGACCACAACATCTTACAGTAAGTAACACACGAAGCACAGCAGTTTTCCAAGGAAAAGGAATTGCCTGTATTGTTCCCTCCCTACCTCAGGCTGAATTTTGGTTCACCTGGACTTTAATGCAGACTGAAATAATTTTCTCCCTTAGAGAGAGAAAGAGGTCAGCCAAGCAGAACTATATTGCCACCTCCTACACATAATTAGGCCAGGGCTATAACAGTAAGAATACGTACAGACTGAATTACCTGTGCCTGGGAATGCACTCAGATACTAGAGCCATGGAACGGCAAACGCAGCATAAGGCAGTACACCGGTGCCTTACAGAAGTCGTAGCAGAATCCCTTCACACGAACAAAATCAGAGACAGAAGAAGTGGTGCCATGAAAGCCGCCAGAGAGTAATGACAAACGGCTGAGACCTCTAGGAGAGAAAGGGACCTAACCACCGGGCCCAGCCACACTGGTCTCGGTGGTAAAGGCAAGCAGGGGCTTCTCACCTCCTCACCCTTCTGGTCATTAGCACAGCAAGGCAACACGCCAAAAGAAATACTGAAACAGCATCTGAAACTCAAGCCACAGTTAAAGTGGCTTCTCCCTATTTTGTGTCAGTTTCCCTATAAAGTGTCAGTTCCCTATTTTGGAACTGAGGGCATCTCCTATAAAAAGCAGGACGGCAGTCCTACACTTCATGAAAGCATCTATATACATACACACATATATGACAATATTCCTATTAAATGTAATACAAGACAGTCCTTCAGGAAAACCATCCCTTGTGAAGAATTCCAGTCAGTTATTTCATCAGCTACCCGCATTAATACCTCAGCCAGTTAGTTAATAGCTGAGCATTAACATTGTATTAATACTGCAGAAGAAAGAAAAATAGAATTTCATGACAGTCGCATTTGTCCTTAACAGCTCAAAGAAAAACTCAGGACGTGCACGGGCACTAGGAATTCTAATATTATCAGTAATTGTATGAACACACATGATCAAAACAGCCACAGGTCAGGCTTCTAACTAAAGGGGATAATTTTCCAGTCCTTCAGCAGATGTGGAAGGATACCACAGTCTTTGATGCTTATGACCTGTGCAAAAATCACCTTCCTCTCTCACACAATTTTCTAACATTAGGTACCTGCGCTTGAAAACAAAACCGTAACCGTAGATGGAAAGTTACTGCAGCTTCGATACACAGCTGTAGGTGCAAAAGTCTCTGCTTTATTTAGAGGGGCTCCCACAGGTCTTTTTGAAGGCTGACATTAGACTGGCATTACATCCCAACTCTAAATCAATTTTCTCGGTCAAGTTCAAGGCACAAACACCAAGTTAATGGTGCTAAACCAAAAATACCCTGCCGTGTTATACTGGACAGACTACGTGCTCCAATAGTTTCACTGGCACCCCCAGCACTGTCAACTGCTGAGTGACACCAGGTGGACAAGTTACAGCAAAACAGTAGTGCTTCGTGGAAAGAGTAATTTCATCCTATAAGATTTAAGTAGCCTTTATTACAACAGCTGCAGAGAGCGCAAACAACAGCGGAAATTCTAAAGGTGAGACGCTTAGCAGGGGTATATGGTGCCAAGAATTATTTACAGGGAAGAAAAAACTAAAAAACACCAATGAATGTGGAACTGCTCTGCTGAGAAATTAAAACACTAATAATAGTGTCAGGTTTTACAACATATTATGGCATACAGTAATAAGCAGAAAAAAGTCAGAATAACTCAGACCAGCGGGGGAGGGGGCACCCACTAATTAAAAACTAACCTCAGTAAGAGCTAGTATCACAGAGTGAGATCATTAGACATCCGAGAGCCCTGCACTCCCCATTGACAGGGCCGGGGAAATAGATATCTCCCCTCAGAAGAGAGGCAAATTACTGGACAATTCCTCTAAAACAACATACTCCGGTTTCCACGTTTTCCCTTTTCACAAGAACATGGCCTCACTTATCAGTTCTCTCTGCTATCATCAAATATGTACTCTGCAGGGAAAATGAAGTGAGACCTAGAAAGGGAGAGCTTGAAGGAACAAGATGGTATCTCGTTTCTTCCAGGGGCAAGACAAGGCATCCTTACATCCCCCTTCAGATTTTTATCTAATTTGTCATAAGCCTCCCATGAAGGACATTTCAGAATTTCTCTACCTAACAGGAAAACAGACCACAGAAGAAAACTACCCAATGGGTGCACATATTACCATTTTTGAGCTTTGGATGGAAAAAAAAAAGAGACTTAGCAGACTGCCTGGAAGAAGGAGACACAGACACAAGGAAAAATAGGTGGTACGAATCTTTTTTCAAGCCTGCAGAGCTTAAAGTTGTTAACGTCTGACATCTAACTGAGGGTTGGTGTGACAAAGTTGTGAAGTCTCAAGTTCAAGTGTCATTATGACAGAAAGCAACAAATACAGGTTGCAAGCTGCACTGCACAGCAGGCTCTGACTAGACACCGAGACATCCTTTTGGGGCGGAGGTACAATTTGCAGGTGAGGGCTGATACTTCTGGAGAAACTTGAGTAAATTCTAAGGACAGTTAAATGGAAGAGACTCGCATAGATAGTTTAAGCTGGATCACCTAAGTGCACACAACACAAGAATTTATTTATTTTGCATTTGTCCAAGGTCAAAAACGACTATACTAAAACTACAATAAAAGCTTTGCTATTAGCACTGGGTTGAAAGTTACGAATATTTTCTCCACTTAGATTATAAGCCCTCAAAAATAAAAAGGAACTATTAATTGATCCATCATTGTTGTACTGCAGTTCTTTAAATTTTCAGAATTTTTTCTTAAGTGCCATTTCCTGAACTACAATAAATCTTGAAAAAGTCTCAACCTTCAGTAGAAAAAAAAAAATTAAAAAAAAAAATCTCTCTTTGCTGCAGAGAAAGCCCTAAAATTTAAACCCACAAGCAAGATTCAGAGTCTTTCACAGGTTGTCAAGACTTTAAATACTGGCCTTTTTTTGTTTTTATTACGAGAAACTTCATGGGACAAAGTTGTGACACCATTTAAGTCAGTGTCAGGATTTAGGAAATTTCATTTATGACAGGTGAACCCTTGAAATTGTTAATACTGCTATTTAATATATAATACTTTTTTAAAAGTATCAACTCTTGCAGCTTGACCTCTGTCTAAGCATCAAAGCTATTGTTTGCAGATTCAGAGGACCCAAGTTTGTAAATATACTAAGCAGGGACTCTCAGGGACTCAGTTCAAAGGAAACTGCAGACACTCACTACCTCTAAAACATAGAGGTTAGTTGCCATCCAGAACATGAGGTTGTCTTGAAACAACAAAAGTTTACCACTTCAGCCAAAGCAACACCAACTACAGAAAGGGTAGCAAAAGCTTCTGTGTTATTTATTGTCCAGTGCAACTTGAATGGTTGCAATTTAATCAATTACTATACTTTACTTCAACCTTACAGTACTCACAATGCAAACATTGTAAAGGAAGACAATGCAAAACTACTATATTACAATTTAAATGTTACTACAAAAGTTCTATGGAACCCACTTAACTTAAAATGAAAAGCAAACCTTCTGTTTTATGGGCTTCAGGTGATTGGTATTACCTTCATTAATTAACAATACACTGTACAGTAGAAGAAAGAACAGTCTGACACTTGAAGTGAAACGGATATGCTGGGATTTTTAGATAATACTTTTGTATTAAAAGACTATGGTGTTATAAAACCAGACTTTGAAGTTACACAAGTGATGTTTATGCTAATTTATGATGGCCTTCAAGGGCTGTTCACAGATTGATTGGCTCAAGCAATGTGAGTGCTAACGTTAACAAGGCTAATTGACCATTTTTGAGATAAGAGTACTGAACACCCAGCCACTGCCTGAGATACAATCACACAGACTGCACAAAAATATCTTACATGAGGTGGCACAGGTACAACAGTAGATACCCAGAAAAGCCAAAATCTTACAAGTGAAGTACATAAACATTTGTGTCTTGCTATTTTATCACCTTCAAGAAAATACTCTCAATACAGTTGGATGCTACACATCCATTTGTAGACTTGAAATCTTGTGTGTCGATGTAGGAGCAGAGAAATGAGTAGATTTTCTTGGCTAAGAAAGGAGAGGAGGGAAAAGTCTTTTCACCTACATGACCATGCCAAGTTCTACATTCATTGTTGGTCTGCTCTTCTGCAGAGAAAAAGCTTACTTGATTCCTGTGAAAATAGATCCTTTTTTTCACTTACAGTAGTCTTTAGGCCATCAGCTGACTTCAATCAGAGAAGAACAGATTACCAACTGTAAAAACAGCCAACCAGAGAAGGCAAAATTGCAATTTGATCTCATACAGTCCCACCCCAAAAAACATGTCATCCAATTTCCGTAATTGAAAACGGTAGCCCATGTGTCACACCATCAGTGCAGTCTGTGGAAAGAGGGTACTTCATGGAAAAAATGTAGAGGCACATACAATGGAAAAATCCTTGTTTGATCTCAAGACACAAATTCACAAAAATCTTAATTAACACTGCTGTTCAGAAAACTACTCGCTCATTATAAACAGATAAAGTACATGTGTGCACACATACCCCCCTAAATTGCAAACCTCTGGAGCCCGACCTCAGATGACTAAGCACATTCTGTTTCTTTATAAACTATCTACATTTAACCAGTGGAACTCTTTGTAACATGCAGCGGAGTTAATAAACTGTACAGAGGACAGATTTATCAAGGAAAATGCATTAGGACAGGAAATAACCACCAAACTGCCCCTTCATCAAGGTTAACTAGCAGAAAACTGGCATCAGGCTAACAGCATTCATATTACCTCCAACTGGATCTGACTGAATACCTATCTGCTCGGCACAAAGTCACATCATCCTGAAAAATACTCAACAGTCATACCCTGGCACCACTCAGAAAGAGATTAGGTACCGAAATGGAAAAGCAACTATATCTGCAGTTAAATTAGATTATAAATTTGTACGGAAAGACACTTTGTGACAGAAATTGAAAACTAACTGCCTGACAATAGGAAGGATTTCTCCCCGTGGGTACAATATCCATTACAGTGGTTCTGTACTTCCTCTACAGCACTGAAATTGGAGACTGCTGGGTATAGAGCACTTGATCACAGCTCCACCTTTAATCGCCAATTTCCTACTAGGGATATATACATTTAGTACCACTACCAAAACCAGCAAACATAAAGCATCACCACGTGCTTTCTTAAAGGAAGGATCTATAAGCCAAGTCCGTACAACCAGTATGTGAAGAAGAAGCCACAACAAGCCTACTTTATTCAGCATGACAAAAGGTTCAGCTGGAAAAGTTCTGAAGGGTTCCACCTGAAACATACCGTGTCTGCACATGTGGGGAGGAGAAGGCATCAGCTGTTTTTAAGGCATTCCAGATGGAGATTTCACTAGCAGATTCAGAAACCTGACCATGGAAACTCCCCATCTCCACACCATTGAAATTAGCATCCAAAATAAACACAGTGAGAGCCAGGGGTATGCAAAGCTGAAACACCCTACAGCATCTCCAGGTCATCTCAAACGTCTTCACTCCATGCAGCTCACTAGAACTGACAGAACTGCAGCTCACTGATAGGCAGCTAGTGAAGATGTAACATCCGTATTTCCTTGTGTTTTCTGTGGAACCTGAAGCTTTCATAAGGCTGCAGAAATGCAACTCCAGCCCTCCACCATAGTACTGAAGAAAAAAGTGTGGAAAGGCTCAACTGGGCAAGCATTCCCAGGGCACAGCCTCCTCTACAGCCCATGACCCTAACTCCGACTAGCTTCAACAACATAAAAGCCAGGCTACACTGTGTTTTCCACTGCCTTGTGCTTAAGGCAAAAGCATCAGCCCATGAAGCTTGCACACGTACACCCTCATCCTACCTGCATCACTCACAACTTGATGTGTAACTTGCTGAGCAGCTCAACTCCCATCACCTAAGCTACCAAAGTAAGTACAGGCAGTATCACCTATTCCCTTTGTATCGTGCCAGGTTTTTAACGATTCGGATTTGGCTCAAGAAAATGCCTAATTGTGAAATATCAACTGCAACAGACAATGTTGACAAATACAAGGAGCAGATAATTAAACGAAACAAAT
The DNA here is from genome assembly GCA_025774025.1 of Xenus cinereus. Classification (NCBI taxonomy): domain Eukaryota; kingdom Metazoa; phylum Chordata; class Aves; order Charadriiformes; family Scolopacidae; genus Xenus; species Xenus cinereus. The sequence continues at coordinate 63,112,686 of JAOXJK010000012.1, read as the reverse complement.
ATCTATTAGAGTTGCATGGCTGAGGATCAGTATCCTACTACAAGATATTTTAAAGGCAAAGACAGATACAGAACCTACCCCGAAGAGTTTGAAAGCCAGTACATCCTGTATCAGGTCTGATAGGGAGGAACTGGGACTGTTTAGTTTGAGGAAGAGGAGACTGAGGGGAGAGTCTACAACTACTTGAAAGGACACTGTAGAGAGGTTGGTGCTGCAATTAGCGATAGAACAAGAGGAAATGGACTCAAACTGCATCAGGGTAGGTTTAGACTGGACAACAGGAAGAAATTCTTTACAGAAAGAGTAGTCAGGCATTGGAATAGGCTGCCCAGGGAGGTGGTTGAGTCACCATCCTTGGATGAGTTTAAGAGTGCTTAGATGTGGTGTTGGGGGAAATGGTGTAGGGAAGAACTTTGTAGAGTAGGGTAGATGGTTGGACTCGATGATCCCAAGGGTCTTCTCCAACCTGAATGATTCTGTGATTCTATGATTCTATTATAATATCAACAGTAAATTAAAATAGTTAACTTGTGTCTAACGATAGCAGCAAAAAGTGTTAGCACTGTTTCTGCGTATGAACATGCACTATGAAATTGGTTCCTTCATCGCAGACTTTTCATTGTAGGTTTAAAATAATGATAACAGGTGGATTCAAACAGATGGGAAGAGCACGAGTTATCAGTATTGGAACAGTACACTAGAGAAAATGTGTTGTTGTTTAAGCACTGACTAATTAACAACTCATTTAAATAGCCTTGGTGCATATGTTCCAAACTTAATAATACCTTGAAAAAGCCAGACTATCCATGGATAGGGTTTACAGGTAGAGGAAAGACCCTGCCCAATGTAGACTTTGGAAAGCAGTTTGAAAATATATTTCCCTTGAGAAAGTAGGAATTAAAACTACTTTAAGAAAATGAAATGCTTCTCAGTGCATTTACACTCCTGATCTACATGAGACCTGTAATGATAATTCTTCCTTGTACACCTGACAATTCCCATCAGTGTGCACACAAGTTAGCTGCTACTCATTTTTACTTCCAGCCTAGTACTTCAATGTACTTAGATTCATCTCACCCACTTAGGCATCTAAAGATCTTAAAGTAGGAGCTTAATCACTGAAGACACCTACACCGAAAACACACCTCCAAGGCTCTCCCTTTTCCTTATATTTGTGGAAATGTTTAGGAAGATTTTTAAGGTGATTTTTTTATTAAGGAGGAAATTAAACAATACTGTGTGCTAAAAGATCTATTCATAAAGGAAACACAGGTCAAGAGGATTAAAGCAAGCAGCAAGGGAGCAAGTCACAAGGGAACCTTCCCAGGCGCAATGACTAGCTGTTCCCTGTTACATAAATTAGTTGCAGAGCATCACGGCTAAATATCACCAGTAACTGGAATCAGCTGATATCCCTCCAAAATAAGCTTATGTCACATAGACCAGTTTGCAAGCTTCTACTCCTTAGTCATTGAAAATAAGAGCAGCTTGACATGAATACATGGTACAAGATCACACGGTCCTATCTTTTATGAATCTCATATATCACCCCTGGAAATTCTAATCCAATTCCCAGGATACTTCTGATGGTTTCCACAAGTTGAACCTAAATGAGATGTTATTTGTTCTTCTTTCTCATTGCATTTAATGTAATACTTATGTGCACTTAATTGTTAGTTCATCAACTTTAGTATCTTAAATTAGGTGTGACTGTTTATCGGATTGATTCCAGGCAATTTTTAACTCCTTCATAAAACTGTAGAGGAGTTTTAAGAGGAAATTAGGAGCTGAAATGTCCTTCTGCAGACATCTCAAGCTTTATCTTGGAAGGATCAGACCTTAACACGATGAAGGAATACTAGCTCTTACATAAAGTGGGACGTAAGACACAGCAAACTGTCATTTTGGGAGTGTTGGATTGTCCCTACAAAATTTTTTATTTGTGTATTTATACACGTGTATGTTCTCTTCTTACTAATTGCTGTTGACAAATAGGAGTTGTGGATCTATTGTAGGAAATAGCTTTTGTCAGCAGGCTGAAGGGCAGAGATTTTACTGAGAAGCAAAACATGAGCTAATGTGTCCCCAAAGAGCAATGATGAGGCTATGTGGCAATGTTACTTCTATTGATGGCAGCATGACCTTATTATAATGATAGTATTTATACAAGAAATTGATAACAAATGTCCTGAATGATCGAACAATGCCACCAGCCCAGTAAGACGCTAAAGCAGCATCACTACTGTGAAACATAGTCACTCCAGTAATTCTAACGGAACCCTCATTTGTTGATTTCTCAAGGACAAGATTAATTATTGCTGGAGAAAATCCTGATTGCAACGCTTATAGCTCAGTTTTTCCATCACATCTCAATTTCAATGCATGTTTTTAGTGGTTAAATGCAGCCTTTTAGTTGTGGCTGAAATTGTAATTGAGAGATTGATCTAGATTATTTTATAGTGTTTTCTCAAAAATTGTACAGCTATTTCTCTAAACAAAATTACAAAGAAATTAATAGTTATTCAGCTTAAAAGTACGTTTCTATTGTAAATTGTCTGATGAGACACAAAAATGTAGACAATAATCTGCAACAGTAATTTCTAAAACTTTAGTCATATTGCTTCATTTTACTGCACACAGTTCTTCACATCTTCCCCTCATCCCTTGCTGACTTAATCTACAAAATGAAAGAATTGCATTTACTCCCAGGCTCTTGAAGATTTGAAGATAAAGAGTTCTATGGAAGACTTGCTCTCCAGTATTATCTAAGTTAATGGATAATGAAAGGAGCTGTGTCACAGGACAGCCCTGAGCAATAGGTTTAGCTTACTCAAACACAGTGCTTCTTTCTGAGGTGTGTGATAAAAGCTTAATTTCTCCTTTCATAGATGAGGAAAGATCACATTGTCAGCATATCTTGCACATCAACAAAAAGCAAAAAATCAAATCAGCACGAAAATAAACAGCCTATTTCCCTGTCTGCTTCACTTGCATCCCTGTCAATTTCTATCTCAGCATTAAAGACAGTTGAAAGCCAAGGAAAGATTTTTGTCTTTCTCTTACTGATTGGCCTTAGGCTGGGAACTGGTCTATATAGAACTGTGACTTTCTTTCTGGCACTACAGTAAATGTTGTATCAGTTTGGCTCTGTTTCTCTGGCTTAATTACTATCATGGTTTCTAAAAGAAAAAAAAATCCTTACAAATTCATCCCATTTAATGTGAAAAGTCATACCCATCCTTTTAGACCCCCAGCAAAAGATGCCTTGCCACTATCTCCATTCTTCTGTTGGCTGATTTCTTCCACAATGAAAACTCTGGGAGATAATTTGAGAAAAGATGGATGCTCAAACCACTTATAATACTGGCTGTACAGGGAAATTCAGGCTCAGAGAGGCATAGTCAGTTGAACAGATGAGGAACCCCAAAACAGGCAGCAATTTATTTAAAATGGAGCTCCTGATGAATGATGTATTAAAGAATATGTGAAATGGAGTCTCAGTGGCTTCATACCAGTGAATTCAAGGTGAGGGAGGAGGGTTTTGCAACATTTACTAAGATTAGAGAGAGGGAAGTTAGCTCCAGGAAACACAGACACCAGATAAGAAGCTGTTAAAGAAGCATGAGGGATGAGGAGGTGTTCATTATTTTTATGGACAAATGAACTAAACTGGGCCAGTCCTGGCTCTCGAAACCCAGTCCTGTATCTGTTCAGTTACTTCAATTTTCCCTTGGATGGCAATGGACTATGCCAAACAAATGTTTTCCAAATAATCCTGCAGACAAGGATTTGGGAGTTAGCAATGGCCAGGGAAACTTTTCAAATAGGCATTTCTCCTACAGCCTCTCTGTTCCAGTGGGAGGGTGAGCAGGTGAAATCCCATGGCTGCTCCTTCCAAGAAGGGCTTCATGGCAGAAACTGGCCGCAGGCACAATGGATGAGTTGTGGCTCAGCTGATATCTCATCCACACCTGGGAGCATGCAGAAGAGCCTGACAGCTGTTATCAGCTCAGACAGATTGCTGTCTACAAGCTCTGGTCATTCTCCAAGCTTAGACTTTTCACATAGAATCATAGAATGATTAGAGTTGGAAGGCACCTTAAAGGTCATTGAGTTCCAGCCCCCCTGTCATGGGCAGGGACACCGCCTACTAGACCACGTTACTCAAACTCTATCCAGTCTCATCTTCCATTAAGGACTTTTATTGTTTCTATCTGCACTCACTGAGAGAATTCCAACTGGGAGGTTACAGGTAGCCCTATATGTGTGATTTCTAAGGAAACTCTGCCTTTCAGTTTGCATACACCACCTGAAATGTTTTAATGCTTTCTTCATTCTGCAAGTACATATGACTGCCTCTAAGGGCAACTTTAAGATGTTGTTGCTACAGATAAATGTGTGTTTAACATGCTTCAGCTGATCTTTTACAAATATCTTTTTTCTGCCTTTCACCTGTTTCTCTCCTTTCTTCTTGACATTGCCTGTAAAGACATTGTGAAGCTCTTAGAGCTAACTCTGAAAGGAGCACAGAATGACATATCATGGTACATCTTCACGCATGCAGAGGATGGTCTCCTTTGTGCTGCAGAATTTGCTTTGTGCTCAGATGCCTAAAGTCCAAAAAAAAAGAGACACCATAAAAAAATCTACTAAGACTAGAAGAAACCCCACAGAAGTACTCAATTTTTTAAAAAGATGTACTGAAGTTTTTCTCTCTCAACATTTTTATTATTATAGAATATACCTCCTCTTCTCCCTGAAAGCTTTCCTAGAGTCCTTTCAAAAAAATGAGTCACCCTCTCACACATATCCACTTTCAGACACTTTTAAAATAATGTGCCTTTTTTTTTTTTTTTAAACTGGGAACATCTTCAAATAAATGTTTTCTCCTTGAAGGATTTTAAATACTTAAAAATCCCACGATGTTTTTAAATTATTTTAAATACTGTCTGTTTTTTAAATTTATTTTTAAATTCCTCCACCTTTCTCAAGGATTACAAAACTATCTATTAATGATGCACTGAAATGGAAAAGCCATCACAGCTAGATAGAGGCACTTCACTGGAAAAGAGAAAGACTTTAAGATTTTCCCACCCTTAATGATTTTCTATAGAAACTCTAATCATTCTATGAAGCTAGGAAGGAAGGCATCAAGGAAGACTGAAGCACTATGAGTGCTAAATCAATTAAGATTACAACAAAAATGCTGGAGCCTGATGTTTAAATACCCTCACCCGGTACCTTGCTTAGTATAAAGGTGTCACAGAGCATCTTAGAGCAACACCTGTGGATTCCTCCTGGGTGACTGCATTTTTACCAGTGCCAGGCATTCTAGTTCAGCTATGTTTACTGCTTCCTGGTCCAGTTCAGCTTTAATTTCTGGTACATGGTTTGCTGATTACTATGACGTTCCTGTGACAGCGGTACACAGGACAGATCTGATAACTACAAAAAGAACATTGTGTCAGTGCAGCATTGCAGCTGGGATGGTTAGGAAAGGGATACTGAACAGGAGAGCACAGTTTGAGAGTAACTTGCAGACATCTCCAGAGGATGCTGGTGTCAGATATGAAAATCCCTGCATTTCTTTACTTCCCCTGCTTTCAGACTAAACCATCCTTCAAGCTGTATGATTTCAAAATACTTCTAGCTCAAAACTGCACACACTGGAAGTTCAACAGTTGCCTAAAACGATAAAAACTTTTACTTATTCAATATTTAAACTTGTGTAATACTTAGAATTCCTCTAACCTCCTTCCTTAGATGTGGAACTTGAAATGTTCTGGGAAAAGGGAAAGGAGGGAGAGAGGGAGGCACAAGGGAAGATGGAAGGAAGGAAGGAAGGAAGGAAGGAAGGTGGATGGGGAAGGAGGAGAAAACAAAAAGAAAGAAGAGGAGAAGGAGAAGGAGAAAGAAGGAGAAGGAGAAGGAGAAGGAGAAGGCGAAGGAGAAGGAGAAGGAGAAGGAGGAGAAAGAAAGAAAGAGAAAGATGAAAAAGAGAGGAAGAGGAAGAGGAAGAGAAACCCTCTGTTTCTACAACCTGGATTTAGCCTCCAAGACACCTTTTGCAGCTGAAAACCTCCTAGATTGTTCTCATGATCTTCACAGGATTGCTCTTCTGTTAATAATCCGAAAAGCTTTGTTTATCCCAGCTGCATTCTGCTGGATGCAGTCCACATGTGGTAGTGCTGGCAAAAACAAATTTGTCTCTCTCTTGTCAGAATGACCAATATATTTTTATTTAGATTCTGGGGAGCAAAATCTGAGATCTATAAACCAGTTTTACATAGAAGAGAGAAGTAATTAACTAAGCTGCAATATGTCTAGACTTAACGCCTGAGCCTGGAAAACATTCCCAGAACTGCAGGATTATTTTGACCATTGAATTATCTGGGTGAGAGCTACTTAAGCTTTTGAAAAAATAAAATTATACTGAATATTATGAAAGTTCATACCAGACTTCTGCTGCTTCATCCATACAGTTGAGCAACAGCACAAGAACAGTATTTCTTTTAAGACACTGAATTGCTTATCCAGTACCTAACAGAGTCCAGATAAGCAAATGTATACAAGACTGGCATTTTTATGTTTATATTGAACTTTCTAGTGTATGCCATGTAAAATTTGGAAAAGGTTTGTACTATTTTCTAATTCCTGCAAATGTTTGGAATTAATCTTGCTTTGTATGGATTAGGTCACTTATTGACATAAATAAAAAGATTAAATACGTGAACAGAATTTGCAATTAAATGACCATCATGCCAAGGTTCATTAAATCAATGCAATGGAAAGTATAACTAGTTATAGAAGCACAACAGAGAAAAGGCAACTATACTTCACATCAAATATGTAATTAAACACATGCTTAACTTTATCCTTCAATGTGTTGATGAATAAGACCTTTCACAAGGGACTGTAAAGGTTTGCAGAGGATAGGATAGGATAAGCTAAACCTTAGAATAGGTGATAAAGGGAAAAGGATAAGGATAAATCTGTATCATCACTACAACCTGAAACAACAGGATGCTCCGTATGCTTTGTCAGATGGAGGAAAAGGGGTAAAAATACCACGTTACATGCAATCAAAGAGCAAGTTAGATAGCTCCTTGTCTCTCTGTCAGCTCTAGTAATCAAATAGAACAAAAGGAAAGAAGAGGCTCAAAGGCCAATTGATGAGTCTCTAGGGACTGTAAATTAAGGCAACAACTATGACTTTTGTTTAGGTAACTCTGAGGAAACTGTCTGAAATGCAGAGATGAAATCGATTGATTTGCCCAATAGGAACAAAAATAGCAACAGCATCAGTCAGTGGTAACTCTATTGCTTCACAAGAGCACTGCAGAGGTATTATTCAGATTTTACATATAAAGAAATTGAAGTAGACAATGTCTACTGATTCAACTGTTCACACATTCCCACTGCACTACATAATAGCTGGAATTATTTCCTCATTAATAGGCTGTACACTCCTGTTCATGTTTAGTTCTCCAATGACAAGAGTATCTCTTATGTGTTTTCATGACTTATGGGTATATTTCTAAATAACTGAAAAGGGTGTGACAGAACCCCAAACTTACCATTCCTGTTGAAAATGGTTCAATGACATTGAAGTCCTGGCTTGTAATTCTTCTAGTACTTCAGGCTACAGAACTTGTTGATGGAAGAGCGTGTGTACTTCTGGATACATGTGTTCACAGCCTGCATTTTTAAGGTGGCTATATTTAAAGTTCAGGAGATATATTTAGCAGTCACCTTCACATACAATGACTTGTCAACTCATTTTCTGTTGAACTGAGAAATTTCTTACCTAGTTTTGTTTCTAATGAGTTGGTAAAGCTTCAACTATAAATTGCAAGCTGCATTCAAGTTAGATTTTAAAATATTTTTGGACATAAAATTGGCATTATTTATGTGCTTCACTTAACATGAATAATGTATCAGTTTAACTTAAGCTAAATAATTCAAATCAAATGTTGGTAAACTTTAAAAGCCCTTTTATATGGAGATTCAGAAAGAATCATACCTCCTTTGAGACTTATACTGAATATGTTTACTGTGGATCTTTTAACATTTTTTAAAAGATCCTTGTTGATATTATGCATGTTTTTTCTTTCTGTTCAGGGAAAAAAAATCACTTTTGTTGCTGTATGACAGATGGCAACCACAAAAGACATCATATTAGATATGTTTGAAACCGATCATATGAATTTAAATTTTATACACAGATGTTTCACAACAAGCAGCATTTTTCAGAGAAATGTGGGGAGCAGAGAGAACAAGGTGTTTGAGTTTGTGCATGCACTTGCATACATATATATTTATATATACATTGATAGGTATGTTATGATGCATTAGACTTTCTACAGGAGTAGCAATAGTAGATTATAAAACACTGTAGTTAGAAAGCAAAAACTCTTCAGTTCATGTTTTAAAGTCTGTTTTATAAGAACAGCAGAGCAAGAGAACAGGAAGAACACATTTAATAGAAAATACTATTGATTTAGAGCTTGAGTCTGACTTTGTTTTCATCAGTATGCATGTGGATCACACCTGTGTGTCTGAAAGTAAAATGAAGCTTTAAATATAGTTGGTGGATTTTTTCTCCCTCTGTGGAGACCTTTCTAAAGAAAAAAAATCAACCAACCAAACAAAAAAACCCGCAAAATAAATAGCTAATAAACAGGGAGTACGACAGAAAAAACTCCAGACTTTTTGACTGGGAAATGTTACTCCAGTATTAAGACTCTTGATTTAACTTTCTCCATAGTCAAAGCTCTACAGCATGTAATTATCAGTCCTTTTGGAATGGGTCGTCTTCAACTGTCATTCAATAGCCAAAATCAGTTATGAACCAAACCAAGCCATTGAACCCATTTAAAACTACTTTTTTAAAACTTTTTTTTTTCTTCTTTTGGTTTAGTTTATAACAGAATCAGTTCCTCCAACATGGTGTTTCATGAGGCAAACACAAGCCCTTCTGCACAAAGGAGAAATCAGCACATGAAAGGGAAGGGACAACCAGGGATAGGGACAAGATGGGCCTCTGCCTTCAGCAGCCATGACCATAGTACATTCATAGAGCTAAACTGGAGCAGCTCCAATCTCAAACTGAATTAGAGGCCTAAACACAAAAAAGCAAAGAAATATGAAGGAACAGAGTGGCAGCGTGCAGAATGCACAGCAAGTTTTTCAAGCTGAACTATGACAGCATTCAAGAATCACATTTTTTTTTTCAGTAGAACTTCTAAGGTAGATACAGAAAAGATGAGACCTAGACAGTAATTGTAACACAGCTATTGGTGTAGTAAAATACAAAATTTTATAATAGGCAAAGAAAAGTCTCCTCTAAATTCCATGTGGCCTCCAAGTACCACTGTCAGCAGTTTGGAACAAAACTTTTCACACCTGTAGCTGCTACCTCTTGAATTTCTTAGATTATGCACAGAAACTGGAAAGAACCTGAAACCTAAAATATTAGATATTTCCATGAGACAGAGCTTCTTTCACATTTGCTCACTTTTTTAGGGCTGAAATACTGGCACCATAACAGTTATGCAAATGTGACATGTCTTGACCAATAAAAGCTGATATTGATCACAAAATATTCCAGGTAGACTATATTAATAGAAGAAAATATTAAAAGAAAACTACTTTTCGCCCTAAATTACACCCTTCCAAAAGATAAAAACACTATAATGCTGTCTGTCATAGGTCTAATGATATTCTCAGGATTGCTTCACATCTTTTAAATATCAACAGATACAAAAGGACATGTAATTAACATCTTTCCTTTCTCTTTTGAATGAAACCAGAAGCATCCTGACACACTTCAGGAACACAAAACCAAATGATCTGTTTAGACTTGTTTGGGTTCAGCAAGGCATATTTTGAAGCTCAGTTTCTAATTAATGTGACAGTTGCATGTCACACTTCAAGGCACTGTCCCAGTGGGTTTCAGTTCTCTGTGGATCTTGGATAAAGAAAAAAAAGATTGATATTCAGATGCTGAAAAGTGTTATATATATTCTTTCATTACAACTGACTTATATCTATCTACACCTGCTGAGGTTTTCATATAATTCAAAACAGCGTTCATTAATCTATCAAGAACATAGACAATGAAGGTTACATGGCCTTACAAGATAATGGTAAAGATATAGAGATGGTTGCATTGTGTCAAAACAAATAATTAAGTCTACAGTTATGTTGTTATTATTGTCCACCAAAAAATATAAGTAGATAGAGCCCCAGAACATTCCTGCCCTTCTGGACACACTGATTTATTACCAGACTGAAAACAAAATAAAAAAGCATATGTCACAGGTAGCATTGCTGGCAAAATCTCCAATCATAAAGGAGAATTTCTGTCATTTTCAGCATGGTTCTCCAGTCTTCCTTCTCCATCTTGAGCAACCTGCTCTATTTGACCCTACATTGATTAGAGGTTTTGGACTAGATGATCTCCGGAGTTTCCGATCAACCTCAACTATTCTGTGCTTATGTGATACTTCTGCCCAATGCTTCTTTTTACTTCCAAATTACTTTTTTTTTTCTTCCAAATTACAATAGCATTAGCAGATTGAGATGACTCAATAGAAATGTCTTTATCATGGAAGACCCCAAGTAAATCTAAGTAAAAAACCTTAATTTAAAAAACTTTTTTAGAGAGATTATTCGTAGCTCTGAAGCCTTGTCTATTTCTAGTCATGTCATCAGTCATGGTCTGGTTTTACATTCGATGGTTTAGGTGATTACAAGGCTGAGAAAGTGCTAGGTGAATGCTCCTGGATGTTCACAGCACTGTCCTCCTGCAACTTATTTTAAGGGAAAAGTGTCTTTTGGGAATGAGGGACCCTCCCTGGGACTCAGCTCTCCTGTCGCAGAGTGATGGGGATGGAGGTGCCTTATGGGAAGGGCAGCAGCAAGCCCAGCACCACAGAAGTGCCTGCCTGCAAGAGGAGGAAAGAAGGGCCATCCTGCCCACCTTCTCCAAATGGACCAGTTGAGTTGCCAAGTCCATTGTTTTTGCCAGAGGGGACCAGTGGTGGATGCTGCTTGGGACCAGCCTGGAAGAAATGTGCTGCACTTGCCAAGCAGCCCCAGGCAGAAAGGTCCCCTGGTGAGTTGTGTTGACACCCTGGCAATGCGTGAGAGGTAGGGATGGCCAATGGATTTGCTGCAGCCGGTGACCTGGGATGTGCCCAGCAGGCCAATACATTCCATTTCTACTTAACTTTTGCTGAAAGACAACATAAGGCTCAGCTTTCCTTACCAGAAAGCAAAAGTGGTTATTCCTCTAATCTTAATCACCAGAGAGTTTGGCATCATCCGTTCTACATTCTCCATTTCTGCCCTTCTATATCTAGGTGAGAGTATTAGGCACCTTCAGAAGGTGCTTTATCATCAGATAAGTACCTTAAGAAACTTTTCCCCTTCTCCATTGAGAATGAAACTTAGCCAGCAAGCCTAGATTCTGGACAGGCATCCTTGGGTTAATATGTAAAGTTTACCCAACTAGGTGGGGATTCAGTTCACCTAACTTGGTGTATCCATAGTATATAAGTTGGGCTATTCATCCTTGACTGTCTTTTGATTCAATGGAGGAAAACCCAGGAAATTTGAAGGTTGGAGCCACCTCATTAGACAGCTAACTTAAATTAGTCATTCCTATTTAACTCCACTGGTTTAAATTGAGGTAAATAACTCAGATGCAGATATCAATAGTGTACATTTCTAAAGACAGAGGAGGTGAATCCCAAAGTTTGACCAGATAAACCTCACTCTGATGCTGTAGAACAAGGTTTCTTGGTATGTTTTGTAGATAATCCTGCCACAAGCTATGCTTCAGCTTGTCATCACTGGTTTCGATTTTTCTATTTCAGTTTGTGACTTTTTTACACCCATATTTGCTGCCTGGATTTGTTTTATTTCATCACACTAAATAAATACTTAAAACCTTTCCTGTTTATTTCTTTCTTCTTCCTCTATACTTACAGCAAAACAGAAATCTTACAACTCAGCAGCATCCTTGTGCTCCAGGAATGCGAGTGGGATACAGTGGGAACTGTGTATGACACCGGAGTTGATCCCCTGGTGATTAGACCAACATCAGTCCCCAGTTGGGATCCATCTGATTGAGTTTGGGATAGAGAGCATGTTAAGAAAGCAAGCAAGTTTTTACTTACACACTTATCTTGCTGATCAGTTTTGATAGGAAAAGGGAATTAGGGGGAAGAAAAGCACGTGATAGTGAAATAGGAACAGTGACGAAATATTATGTTTGTTGTTTGCTTGTTGGATTTTGATTTCTTTTTTGTTGTTTGTTCATTTGTTTTAATCTGGTACAATACAATAGTGATTCTTTCAGGAAGAGATCTGCTTTACTGCAAAGTGTTTCTGACTGAGATCTGTTTTTTTCCCAGATCACTGGGTTGCCCAGAGTAGAGAATACTGTATTACTTCAATGAACCAAAGTGAGAAATTTTTTGTAGAGTTTTTCCTTTGTCTTAACAAAAGTATATATGGCCTCTAACCCACAGGATGCAATTTGTTGGTACAATACATACCATATTGTAGGAAATAAATATTTTGCTGAACAGCACATTTATTGTCTATACCGTACTTACCTGTAAACTAATCAGACAGTGTTTGAATCAAGACACAACTGGAAGATAAAAAATGCTCTTCTGTGCTAATTACTCCGGTTGCACCATTTATAATGTGTCCCCATTTCTATTTTTATGTGCATTTACAGATGTTGAAACAGATTTTCTTTTGTCGCAATTTTACAAAACCCAAGGAAACCAAGACCACAAAAACTGACATAGAATTTGTCTGACAGAAGTCACAGAATTGGGCAGGTGTCAGTTTTAATTTTCTGGGATTTGGGAAGAAATTAAGGAACAAGTTAGAAGATAAGTGCCATGAGAGGGATAAAAAATCATAAATGTGTAGTGTGCAAACCCTCTAAACTGTCCATTTTAACGTGTGGATTTTGTCCTGAAATTTTAAACATATTAATAACTGATTAACATCCAATATTATATAGAAGCCTCTAATCAACAGGCATATATTTTTCCAAAGCAGAAACTACCACAAATGATGTTTGTTACTCTCTCACCTTTTCTCAGCATACTCTTTTCTGTTCAATTTTTTCTTCTTTTTCAGTTTTGAAGGAACCTGAAACAGATGGTTGCAGCTAACTCCATAATTATGATGCAGAATTTGTGTGTGTGGTTAGTGAGTCTCTGTGGAGTGTTACTATAGATACTATATTTCTATACATATAACCTACAGGTCATCTTTAAAAACAAAGCAAAAATGAAATGTGGTAGAAGAATGAGCTACACCCAAAGGAAAATTGTATACCCTATCCTCAATTCCCACAGCATCTTTTCGAGTACTAGCTCCCTATAGATTGTTCCACTTCTCTCAGCAACCCTCTTTTGCCATTTTCTCACTCCTCTTTATTGTATGAATGGTTTTGTGCAGGTTTTCAGACAACTTTTTTTCAAGGTAGAGTACCTGTACGGGATTATGAACTACCAAAGTGGAAATTAAACAGATGAAAACATGGGCAATACCTGATAAAAGTACTCAAGGACATTTTATAGTTGTGGAATATTGGTCTTTTCACTCTTACCCCTTCCTCATGCCAATCTCTGAAAACTGCTCCACAGTAATATTATATTAAGAAGTTTCTTCAGTTGAAAAAATGGGTATTTAATCAGGCCTTTAAATTCACATTTAGGCACACAGAGAGAATAGGAAGAAAATTAAGCTGTGAATGTGTCTAAGTATTCATTATGGAAAACCCTACTCCTGGATCTATCGTCCCTCCTTTTTTAAAAATCCTCACTGTGATACATTTTTCAAACAAAATTAACTTTCACCCACAATCCTAAAACACGGAAATAAAAAGGTAAAGGGAAAATATGCTTCTTTTCTGCCTTCAGATTATCTACAACACTATCCTTAAAATATGCCATTATACACCTTTCCTTTCTGTGTTCAACAGATCCAAATAAATACTTTTTAACATAGCTGTGCTGGTCTTAGTGAATTGAATTCTGAATAAGTGGCATTCATATCTTTGCCTTCAACTCTCACGTCATTATGAAATCTTGAGAATGACATAAGATTCTATATTGGTTCTACATCTATATGGAAAGCCTGGAGATATAAAAATCTAATATTCTCATTGTTTGGGAAGATTTCTGTATTAGTATGGTTGAAATAATTGTAAAGTTCATGTTTGTCATTATAAAATTTATGGTTTAGAGTCTGTCATGAAGCCAAAAAAGTTGCCACAGAATCACAGAATAATGGTAGTTGGAGGGGACTTCTGGAGATCATCTAGTCCAACCCTCCTGCTCAAAGCAGTGCCAGCTAGAGCACGTCGCCCAGCATTGTGTACTGCTCTACAAATACATTCTATAATATGGATTTTAACATTTCAGACAGAATTATTTTAAAATCAGAAATTTAATGTTGCTCTTGAAATCGCACGCTGAAGATAGCACTGTTCCCCCTCAAAAACCAAACACAAACCGTGTATATATATATACATATATATATAAATTCTCAGTACAACAAATATTATATTTTTACATCCTGTTTGAAAATCTGCCTTTAAGTTTTTAATAACTTTTGCAAGTTCAACTTGATATCTACAGGTTTAATTAATGCTCCTTTCAGTTGCTGGCCAGGTCTTGCATTGGCTGCTCACTCTCCTATGTGCTGACCACCGAGTGATCTCGATTCACTTTATTGTCTCCTCCCACCGTCTGTTAATTACATGGTGTGGGTGAGGTTGTTTTAACTAGATAAAGTGGGTGAAAGCATACTTGAACCAGAAAAATTCTGAGGTTTTAGTAGCTTTTTTTTTTCCTACTGTTACCCACAGGTTCTGAGGTTTCTGTTGATATTTTTAGGATTAACGCTTGACTGCAAAACAATATTCCACAAATTAGTTTTTCATAATGACTATTATGATCGCTTTGTCTATGCTTAAGGTACCTGTCACCTTCCTTGCATTTCCTCTTAGCTCACTGCCACAGAATTGTTGATGAAGGACTGAAGCATGATGCTTATGAGACATGAAATTCCACAATAAAAGGATCCTTCTTCTCCTTATTGCAAAACAGTAGTTTTGTGGTATTGCTGTTAACTTATATGTTAAAACCTTGTATTACTGTCAGTATGTTGAGTGCACCACACAATCCTGTTCAGGTCCTTTGACAAACCGGCCAATACTATTTAATTGACTTTGAGAGTTTATATATTGGAGAGTTTATATATTTCATTAAATATACTGTGCATCATCCTCTTTCAACGTTTGCAATGTTTTATTAATGACAAATTTCTAAAGGGCATTTTCCAAATAAGCTCAAGAAAGATTCTGGATCAAGCAATTCTTTTGATGTTAGACTGTTTCGTGATGGGCTACATGTGTAAGAAATTTTTTTTTGCCAAGCAGAGTGAAGCAAAATTAAACACCAAAGAGTACCAAAGAGATAATACACTGGCATAGATCTAGAACATTGGCTCTTCTAGAGCAATCGAACCATACCTACCTACAAAGCAGAAACATCTGTTGTCTTTGAAAGCTGTCAGACACTAACTGTGCTATCAAACTTTCTCTCCCTGAGGAAAGATTAGTTAAATCATAACTTTTTAGCATTGATTTTTCTTGACAGAGAACAACCAAGTGCATAGAATATTTGCAAATTTTCACCACACTGACTTGTTACCCAGCAGTTTACTCTGCAATAACGTTTACTTCCTATACAGTAGTGTTGATCAGAATCCATGGGTCTCAAAATAGCTGAAAAGGTAGACAAATGTTACCTGTAGCTTTTATAAAACTGGAGAAAAGAAGTGTGGTAGATTAGAAGATACCTCATAACTGGGAAATAAAACTGTAGTCACCTGTATTCTGCCTGCTAGAAAACACTATGAAGTAAACCCCAACCAACTGAACAAACCAACAAACGGAAAGAGTGGCAGAAAAGTTTCTTTTGGTTGCTAAAGAAATTTTCTGTGCTAGGCCTTAACTCACCTGTGCTGGAGCATGTGGCTACATATTTCATGAAAACTCCAGAAGGCAACTAGCACGTGAGATTATTAACTCAAATTAATAAAAATTAAATAACAATACAGTTTTAATAACACATCTGGCTGATGAATCCATAGAATTTTTGCTGTCAGACAAAGAAAATGGGTGCTATTTTTAAAATAATTTCAGGAAAACTTTAAATGTCGTATCAGATTTTAGATATCTGATTTGGAATAATGTCTTTATTTTTTTTCAATGACTTAGATCAGAGCTTCCACCTCCCACTTATCAGAGAAAGTTCCTTTTCATCAAGCCTGTTCCATTGTATTGCCGCCTACATAAAATGCATTTGGAGAGTTTAATACAAGAATGCATGCCTGCTGGAAAATACATATACTGCATGCAATATTATTTTATGTTTCAGTATGTTTTTTTCACAAGTCCAATGAAATATTTTCAATATATTTTCTCTAATTGTAAGTATTTCTTTTCAAAATTTAGAAGTCGATATTTTTGACCAGAAAACAGAAGGTAGCAAAGTGACCTGTAGATTGTGCTTCATATGTGAAATTTGATAATGCAGAATCCAAAATGTATCATAGTTTTTTGCTCCTTGGCAAAAACACAAGAAACCAAAACAAAAGCCCAAAACCAAGGCATTGCATTGCTTTTTGGGGGAGAAGTGGCCATTGATTTCATTCACCTTTTGTTTAAATCAATGGGAAACATCATGCTGCCACTGAAGTGAACAGGCTAGATCATTTCTTGGCTCTTTTGAAAGTCACAGCTTCTGAAATTTACTCTGTCTTACTCAAATATTCAATACTGAAAGAAAAAAGAATGTAAAAGAAGACTTTCAAATAAGATAAATTTGCATGAATTCCAACTACAGCTTTGGCCAAAATACAGTACTGTGTTCCACTGAAGTGTATAGCATGCATACAAAAAGCATGGGTGGTGCTTTTGCTGTGTGTGCTATACTTGGACCATGAAAGGAATAAAAGATGATTTTACAATAGATCTTCAGGGCTTCCAGGGGTTAGAGGTATAAATAAGAAACCTTACCGGAAATTACTGAGGCTCAGTTGTTGATAAAATAAATTGAAATTAATTTCTCCTGGTGTGTAAATATACCAGAACAAAGACAATCAAAGATAAAATTTGTCTGTTTCCTTTTCAAATCCTCACTTAGTCAGATAAACAGTAGTAATTACAACACATTAGCTGTTTTTGACTGAAATACCTAGACAAATTCTGTAAGTTCCAGGAAGGTTTCCACTGTGTTGACTAGTAAAGTTAAAAATAAAAAAAAAGACATTTGACATCTGCAATTCTGCCTTACCAAGTGTGATCTCATGAAGCACAGGGAAATGATATTTTTCTGTATTAAGTGACACTGAATAAGGAGGAGGGGGGGAACAGAACTAGGTAGTAGCAGTATATCTTAGCTCTGGACAGGAACAGTTTGAGGGAATTTTATAAATTATTTTAAAGTCTAAAGGAATTAATTTTTTGCAGACCTCTGTGTGCAGTTGCAGTTCTTTGGCCAAAGATATCTTGAATGATGTTAGTAGAATGATGTAAGTAGAATCCAACTCTGTTCCGTAATTCAGTGGGACTACCTGAAATTCCCAGATTTGGTATGCATAGCACGAAGAGTAAACATAGCGTGGCAAACTTGGTGAACTTAGTGAGTGAACTAGAAAACTTCATTAACTCCTGTTTTCATTGCTGACCTGAGTGATTAGAAATTAAGCATGGAGTTACATGCTTAAATATGTAAATGATCTGATTTTGCACATGAAAAACCCCAGAATTAAACATATCATAAGAACTGTATGTTAATCTATAAACCATCGAATATAAGTCAAGGAGGTGAGGTATAGAGGGACAAGAAGGGAAAGGTGTCTGCTGGACTTTAAAGTGTGTCATTGTATAGTGATGCATCTTTCAGAAATCATGGCCTCAAGGGTACCAGAAGTTACAAAAAGCAGATCCTTTTTCTAAAGCACATGGCACAAAATGGCCCAAACTCCGTTATGATAGTTCTGCAGGAAGTTATGGAATTGCGTGCTACCGTCATACAAAAACCCAGATCTGCTTGCTGCTAGTGCTTTTCAAAATATAACGTTACTTTATGTAAAGATCACAAAGTAATTTTATTTAATGATACGTAGCCTCCTCAACGACAACTTCAATCTTAAAACATTGGTTAAGAAAATGTGGACATGAAGATATTCAAGCATAGTTCCAAAACAAAGTTATTGCTGAGTTCTTCTGTATGTTACTTTACCATTTCTTAGTCTTGGGAAATTGTACAGTGACCTAAACAAATAGCCATCCATAAAAGTCTTTGTAAAATGTGCTGTACAACCATAACCGGCTCTTCATGAAAGAATACATGTTATCATCTTTTTATATTATTATATTTCCCTTTAATCTTGGAGAATGAGTAAAGTAACTGGTTGGATTCATATGCCTAACAGCACACATGGGAAGCAATCCTCATTTCATGTCTCTTTTGATAATGAGTGCTATCTTACTGCAGAGAAAAGAAATCTTTGATATGCCTTCCACTCTTCAGAAACTTCCTGCCTGCTCGTGCATCACTCATAGCAACACTGTCAAGCCCTGCAGGCAAGGATTGCTCATTCTCCTTGCTGTTTTCACTGTCTAAATGATTTGCAATGTAAATAAACTAGAACAGATTAATAGATTGTGAGGGACAGAGACAAGTAAGAGGAGGGAAAAGAGATATTTGAATTTGGTATGTGATTTTGCTTCTACAGCAAAGATTTTACAGCCTAGATTATAGAGCAATAACTGGAAAGAAATCCAGAAGATGAAGACAAGGCTCCCTAGCTGTATTCACAGCATCTCCCATCCACCTAATCTCTCCATTCACAAATCAGAATTGTGCAGTGCATGATGATTTGCATCAGCTATTCTTTTACTCATAGTTTAAAATCATCATAATTAATAAAGAGATTGTGTAATGGCTAAGAGAATATATAGTCAAAGGGATCATTTTGTTCTTCCTGGTTCTTCCTGGTACTTGTCCGTGCTGTAGATAACACCAAAATGGGCAATGAGAAACTCTTTTGAGACAATGTTGTGAACACTCCACATTCATGACATCACAGGTAGCAGTATTTCACTTACAATGAAATGAAACATTGATTGTTTTGGGGTTCAGTTCTGATTAAGCTCTGTTAAACAAAAACATCACCTCACTACAAACAGAGCCTTACTGTTGAGTGAGGTCTGATTCTAGAGGAATTTGCTGTCTAGATGGTTTCCTCATAAACCCTCTATTCCTTTACTTGTTTGCTAGGGAAACTGAAAAAAAAGCCAAACAGATAATCACCACTCTCCTCCTACTAGTAGTTCCCACTTTCTCCTGAATCCCTGTACACGTTCATTTCATTTTCTGTGAACTCAGTTTTGAAGGCATATCAGGAAGTCTCTAGTCAAGCCCTCTTCTCAAAGAAGGGTTGTCTACACCAGGGTGCTCAAAACTTTGTCTGGCTGGAAATTGAAAATATCTAAGGACAGAGATTACGCAACTTCTCTAGGCGGCTGTTCCAGTCCTTAATTATCCTTATAGTAAAAATTCCTTTCCGTATACTTCACTAGAATGTCCCCATTTTAATTTAGAACTATTATTTCTCTTCTCCTGCAACTTAGTGCAGAGGCTAACTTTGGTTTTTCAGTATCATTTTCTTTGGCACTGAAGGGTTGCTGTTAGGTTCCCTCTAACCCTGTCTTCTCCAGGTTAAACAAGCCCAGTACATTGGGCCCAGATGTGTACTAAAGCCAGATGTTTCTGTTAAAGGATTTCCTCCTTACTATGAATGCTGGGTAGTTTCAGAAAATTTGTAATTTGAAGAATTCCATCATTCAGAGGAATCAGTGAGGAAGCAGTCAAGATGAATATACAGGTAAAGGACGCATCAGCCAGATTGCATCCACTAATGGGTGCTAGCAGCCCTTACTGGCCCTGATCACCTTCACTGGGAGCTTCCTCAGACACACTTTGCCTATAGACACAGAAACCCCATATCATCTCTGCCAGTCCCTGCCAGAAGTGTGTTATAGGCATGCTTGTTTCCAGATCCCTCACAGACATGCCTGGCCATGGACCCAGATGATCTGGACTCTGACCTGTGGATTGATTTCATGGCCTGAACTTGGAGCTGCGTCATCAGCATGAGCTTTCCTAAGCTCTTGGTTGGACCTGGTAGCATCTTCAAATCTGCCCTACTCACTTGCTGGGGGTTTAGATGGTCCCTGGCTGGTGAGATCTATAACCTGGCAGCCCTTGGTGCACCCTGACATGGACAAATGAATTTATCTTGCATAGCATCATTCGTCTAGATGGAAGAAAGACCTAGTGTAAAAGGGAGCACAAAAAAGAATTGGAAAAATAATTACAATTCTGTAAAGCTGAATCTCTTGTTTGATCCATTTGTAAAAATGAATTTCTCTTTTCCTTGAGGCCATCAGAAATCTACTCATTTTATCTGAGGAAGTCAAAGAATTTCCAGTAGAGGAGACTGTGACAGCATATGTGCATGCTTTGGGGTGTCTTGAGGGACAGCTCTTACAGTGACTCAACGTGTGTGGGAGTCAACCAGGTGACAACACAAAATTAGTAATCAGTCGTCTGGGTAACAGTTAAAAGCTGGAATAATGAGATGTTAGGTACGTGACACTCGATAGGATATTGTCTATAGAAACTGACCTAACCATGTGAGATTTATGGCCAATGAGATTTGTTTAGACCCTTGATTTTAACCATGAAGCTTTAAAAAAATTAAACAAAATTGTTCAGTGGGCTATCTCAACGGCACAAAGCATGGGAAAAGTTTGTATATTAGGACAAAGTGACCAGATAGCAAACAGAATTCCTGGGTTTATGTCTATAATGAGCCACACATTAATTATGTCAGAATCTGCATAAAGATTTGGAAACAGAACTAAACTGTGGAAGGGAAGACAGCCACAAGTGAGAGACATGAGTAGAAAAAATGTAAGTGCTCCATCACTTAAATTATCTGCTGTTTTTATATATACATACTTGTGACTATTTTATGGGAAGGAGTCCGTTAGTTGTATTTTTTCCAAGAAGTACAACTTTCTATTACTTTGAGAGCATTAACATTATATTTGGTGACTAGTAAAAAGCTCACGCAGGGCCTTCTTTAAACTGAGTGTTATTATTTATACATACAGCAAGCAAGTGTTAAGTGGCTTTTGAGGCTTTGGTCTGGTAGAAACAGCAGCTATTATCCATTATTCTGACTGGGAACACAGAGAAGCAGTTTCTAGAAAAGCTATCTTTTACTTTCAAATGCAACCAGCAGGAATGAAATCAGCTTGCTTTAGAGAACATGGAGACTGTTGATTTTAAGTAGCAGAGAACAATGCCAAAGCATCTTAAAGCAAGAGAGAAACCATCTTATTGCCAGTGGAGTCAGTATATTCAGAATAATGAGGGAGGGCAGACGTTTTCAGAGAATGCCTTCTTCTTGAGTTTTGTTGAAAAGGACAAAATTTTTGACCTCTGTTAAAGGAGAAGTTCAGTAGTGAAGAACAAAAGTGCAAAAACCCCAACTTCATCTAATTTATTTTAGAAATACATAGTCTTTGGAGGTCTTATTTATGATTCTTTGTTCCACCAGGATAGTCTATAAGCAGTTGAGGACAAAATTGTCTGACACAGGAAATCAGTTCTTTATAGACCTGGTTAAAAATAATTTTAATTTATAAGCTAATTAAGATTTGTATTTTTAAATACTCAGGAGGCCCATCCAGTGTTCAGAGAACACACACAGCAGTTTTAGTGTGGATATTATCTATATTCATGCATAGTGAAGTACGTGAAGCTTTGTGTGAAGAATTAAATTCATGTATGTTGTCATGATCACAGCCTGCACTATATTCTGCCAACTCATACACAGAAACACATCTAATCCAATGTCCTTGTTAATCACCAACAGACTCTTAAGTAGCCTTTTATCTGTTTTTTATCTGTTTAATGGCACTGTGTTCAAACAAAAGAATATGTTACTTAAATCTAGCAAAGAAATCTAAATATATCACAGCAATTATCTTTATCAACCACATTTCCAAAAGCCCTGTAAAGTTTGCTTGATGATTTATTTTCTAGCATATTATGCAGATTGACATTGACTAGACAAGATTTCTGTTCCAGTGTTGTCTTTTTTTAGAAAACAATTTAGGCTAGTCAGCCTTTAATTGCTCAAATCATCCCACCCAATCTTTTAAAAATATATAGAAAGTTACTTTTCTTTCAATTCACCTCAATAAATTAGCAATACAATTCAAAATTCTTAAAAAAGGAATTATTTTGAGTTATCTGTAAAGTCAGTTTTACAGTGTATAACATTAGTAGATATTTTTTGGCATTTTCTTTAGCTAATACTAGAACAAAAGTAAATGATTCAACCTGCATGAAATCCTTATCCGCCCTCCTGCTGAATATGTCAAGTGTCAAACACACAAAGAAAAGAGAGTTTTCACTTTCTTATTGTCTTATCTTCCTCAACGAATGTAAGACATTGCTAAGATTCATTTCGCTCCTGTTATGGTTGAAAGATGGAAAGTTTATTCTTTATCACATGGTTCATCATGCATTTTTTCAGAGATATCATTTGTATTCTGTATAACTGCCCTGCATTACTTAACTTTTCATATGTAATTCAGTATGATTAACTCCCATCTTTTCCCTCTATTTCAAGATTATTTCAATAATTCCCTCTGAAGGACAGGTAACACCTCAAACAGCATAGCCTTTTCTGTAACTGTTTCATTTGAGCATTTATTAAAGCATTTTTAGTGCCTACATTTATATAAATTAGCCTATTGAAAGAGAGTATGACCCTCTTAGAGTGGGACAGTCACATATAAATAAATCTTTATTTCAATTCTGACCAAGACATTATGTAACAAGGACATTCTATATCCTTTGCTTTTATACACTTAGATAAAATCTACATTTAGAATAAGGAGAAAAACAACATTTTCGCTTCATGTGCTGCAGTTTGAAAGTTTGTGAATGGCATTCATTTTGCCAAACACAAACATAAGCAGCAGATCTAGAGACACCAGGCTGTGAAGCAACCATTTCCTCTAGGTAGTAATTCATCTCATCCCAATGTTGGCATCTAAATTAGGCCAGATGAATTGTCTTAATTGGCTTATTTATTCTGCACTGATTGTAAAGGGCGACAAAGGTGGATGACAAGACTGTATTTCATGTGACTCTTAACCTGTTTGAACGTTCATCTACAACAAGTCATCAGAGGAAAAAATTAGCTCATTTTAAAATCTAAAAATTTAGGGCAGATACTCTAGGAGGCCATGACTGATAAGTTGCACTTAAAACACAAATAGAATGAATATGTATATAAATTATATAATCACTTTTATTGTACTCTTCAAAGTCAGTGTTTAAACATGAAGTATTTGTAGGCTGATTTGTGCAAAGTTGACAATAAGAAAGAAAAAGAATTACTTATTTACACTGAAAGAAATGAATTTACTGCTGGGGCAAGTAGGCAGAGTTTTGTTTGAGTCAGTGAATGGGATTGTTCTAAAAAAAGAAAACCTCTGGAAAGCTCTAGTATTTTTTGTCCTGTAGTTCTCAGGGAAGGATTAAGCTATAAATTCAATTTAATTTTAATTGCTTTAGGTCTCTAAGGAACCAGTACATAATAAATGCAGTCCCAGAGGTGAAAGTACTGAATTGCGCCTAGCATTATGTTTAAATGAAACACACAAAAAACTTGTTAATTAGCAGGGGCAGAAACTGAAATTATTTAGGATTTTATTTAATCTGAGGCAAATAGCTTTGAATATAACCATTACCTAATTATACTGTTTTAATACTGTGGAGATTTTTACGCTTGTATATGAAGAGGAGCTGAATGCTTAGAACAAGGAATAAATTCTTTATTTCTATTAGAGCAAATACGTTATCATCTGCTTGACCTATGGCACAGCAATTAAGGATGCAGAGCTCAATTATCTAGAGAGATTATACAGAATTCATTCATTGAGCTGGAAATGTTTAATTAACACATGAATCATAAAAAGAACATATATTGTTATGGTTTTGTGGAGTTCCATAGAATATACTCATTCAAAACAACAAAATAATAAACCACACTTGGAGGGGTCGCTTTGCCAAATCCATCTGCTGTCTGGGCAATCTTCAGAGCTCTCCTGTATATGGGATTGGGTGAAGTTTACCAGTGAGCAGAAATTTAGGAATCCTACATTGAGATCCAGATTTTCAGAGATTTGTGATTTTAGTGGGAGTTAAGTATTGCTGAGCATTTGATCAGTACTGTGATATAAGGAAGGGAGGAAACTGAA
Source organism: Xenus cinereus (assembly GCA_025774025.1). Taxonomy (NCBI): domain Eukaryota; kingdom Metazoa; phylum Chordata; class Aves; order Charadriiformes; family Scolopacidae; genus Xenus; species Xenus cinereus. Next base: position 63,088,226 of record JAOXJK010000012.1, on the reverse strand, counting down.
GAATGGAGTAGGAAGTACAATTGCGTATGTTCATGTCAATAGAGGACTTTAGGTATCACCTTATAGTACTCTTCCTGCCAAGCAGAAGTAATTTGATGGCTACATACCAACACTCACAATCACGCTGAAAGAGCTACCTTTCCTTCCCATCCTTTAGTTCCTCAGAATGACTTCAGGTTCACATGTGGAGGCTTGTTATACATTTACAATTCACTTTGACAATTACAAGACAAAGCATTTTTAGTGTCAAATATTTAAAGAAAACATGGTGTGAATTTATGGCTGGAAGACATACTGAACTGGGTCGGGTTTTTAGCATAAATCCATAGGCACGCGATATCAGATCTCACAATTCTATTACAGATTTGATGGCTGAAAATGCTCAATGATTAACATTTGGAGCTCATGCACTTTGGAGATGTTATAAAAACGGGAGGGGAGTGGGAGAAAAACACAAGGCATCATTGACAGCATCAATGTAAGGAGGAGAAAGAGATATCTCAAATGACACCAGAACTTTATGTCTGTTGAAAGAGAGAGGTTGGTGGAGCTATAAAAACAGTGGAAATGGGGGAAGAAAGAAGAACTCATTTTGAAAGACTGTCAAGAAAAGAAGAGGGAGAAGTTGAAGAGATTTAGGCAAAATAGTACTTGAAATTTATCACAAGAGAGTGCTAGTGCACATGCGGACAATATTGCAGAGAAAAAAGGTCTTTGAGCAAGGGACGAGTCCTGAGGGCTAGTGATAAAAGTCAAAAGTTAATAAAGGCAGAACAAAGGGTTAAAATCCTGGCACACAAGTGAAGAAACACTTTGAGTTAATTGGCTAGTGGATGAGGAACATTTAATTTCACTGTTTAAATTTGTCTCTCACTTTCCCCTGTGACCTCAGATGGGATTCTTTATGCTCCTAAGAGAGTACATAGACATGTAAAGTGATTTTCAAAGTTTTATAGATAATAATTTTGATTGACTGTTTGAACATCCCATTTTCACAATCATAAGCAATGTAGAAGTTACCCTAGAGTCACAAAGAAGTATGTTCTGCAAGGAGGTCACTCAGGATGACAGTAGGAGATCCTATTAGTTTATCTTAGGAGAAAATCAGACCCAGAATATTAAAGGCTTTAAAGTCACGATGGGGAGACAGAAAGAGTCAAACACATATTTTGAACCGGATCTTCTCTCTGTGTACGAGAACCCATAGTTGTTTAAGGTCATAAATTACTTGACTCACTTTTATTTCAGTAGCAGTCAGGCCTTGAGATATTTAAGAAAATACTATTAAACCCATTGTAATTAATGTGAGTTTATTGCTTAGATATCTCAAGGGGGTGAAAAGGCACATAAATCTGGAGAGCATGCCAACAGAAGGCAGGATGTTGGTTAACAAGGAGACAACAGAAAGCAGAGTCCAGAATGCAGGGTCCAAGAATACTTTCATTTAGAAGACAAAAATGTGCTGGGAAAAGTTATCATGACTAAGTGGTACTGCAGACTGAAACAGGAGGTACAGGTTGGAGGCATTAAAAATTTACTGCTGGCTACCCTCCAGAGGAGTTTCATGACTGTCACTAAGGGTAGAATTTGGCTTACTGTCTGTACAACGCGAACTTTTCCTAATTACACTGCATATGCTGCTTGCTACTTTTTCTTTTATCTTTTCTATGCTTCGCAGCGATTTGTCACTGTGTAAAGGACTTTTTTTTTTTCCTTCTTGTGAAAAAGCATAAGCAAAAATGGCATGTCTGCTACACCTACTTAGTCGCACGAGTGACTGACTTGCTTCAGTAGCATGAATTTGTTTTCATCTCTCTTAAGTAATTACTTGCCAATAAAACTGTTCCTTCATTACTTTAGAAACCTTTCTGGTGTCTTCTGAGCATTGCCTGCATCTCAGGCATATGGCCTTTTCTCTGCAGATGCCCCCAGCTTCATCCATTATTGTTACTTTAGGAGACATCAGCTCTTAATCAAAAGAATGCTGTGTAAGGCCGTGTGGATTTGTACTTTTTCAGTCAATCCCAACACCTGCATGCACAAACATAAATTAAACTATTAAGAATCTAAGGAGATTATAATGACTGCAATTAACTTCCAACTTATTTAATAAAACTCGTGTTTCCAAAGAAGGGTCATATAAAAGGAACAGATTGCGTGCAGTTAAAGAAAAAAAAAAAAAGTACTTTGCTAGTCATATCCAAAGAGTGCCAAAAGAAAAGTTTGCTTTCATGTGCTTTCAAGGAGACCATGGGAAAAGTAGAGAATAGTTTGGTTTATCTTTGGCTATGTTTTCACTTTGTGTAGAGACTGTTAAACAGTCTGGTGGAATTGATACAAAGACATCCTTGGATGTCTGCTTACTGCATGGAAGCAACCTTATGCAAGTGAAATATCCTTTGATAGCATTAGCATATTCTAGTTTTTTTTAAAGCTTTTTGAAATGCATAATAACATCCTATTTCTTTTTCTTTTTTTGTTGTTTTGCTTTTTTTTGTCGCAGAGATTTCTGGTCTTAAACTTATGAGGAAAGAATTTTGCATTTATATTTCATTCACCTATTATGCATACAGGTAATGCTGCATTTATAGATCACATTCCAGTGTGAATGTAAATCCATATCTTTATTGGGCAATTAACTAGTGAAATCTGTTCAAATACTGAATTATTTGATCTCATACTATTGAGTTCATAACATTTGCAGAGATGCTGAGCATAAAATACTGTACCTATCACAGTCCAGGAGTCAGATGATAATTAAAACTTTGAGAAACCAGCAGAGGTTTCAAGAGGGCAAGGTGTAAATGCTTAACTGTTCTAATTCCAGAGCCCTACATAAAATGAGCTGGAGTCAATGAAAGCCAGACTGACTATCCAGACTGAATGAAAACCAAATGCATAGCCAGATTCTCTGATTACAGGATTTTATGAAATTCCAACAAACTCAGTGAAACTATACTCATATATAGGAGGAGTCTAGCTGACCCAAAGCAGCAAAGTTTGAAAAGAAAGAAAATTCAGAAGCATTTTATAAACAACACTGCAGCAGAAGAAGACCTAGTGCTATTTATAGTTACAGATTCATGTGATTAATTAGGGGGATTACAGACATCATTAATACTTAGCAATAAAACAGTGCTTTGACAGTGTCAATTTTGTACAGTATCAACACTACTGTTCTTTAGCTCATGGGGATAAGAACAGAGAGAGCATTATAGGTTATCTATTACAGGGATAGTAAGAACTACATGTTCTCATCTTGCTACTATGTGTTGGAAAATACAGACACACAAAAAAAGAAAAGTCGTAACCTTACAAAACAGTCTGTAACATCCCTTTTTATGTTCAGCCAAGCTGCCACACAACCACCTCCGCCTGGTTGAGGACAGCAAGTGAAATCCTCACTGACCACCACTGCATAGGTACATTAATGCACAAGACCTCTGCAACACATTTATTGAATAAAGTCTGCTTCAAACAACCCCAACATGAAAAGAAGGGTTGGAACATGTAGTTTCACAATAATTTCTCACCACTCGTCTCACAAATGAAGCCATTGAGAAGCTGAATGCCAGGATTCCTGTGTGCTGCTTTTTGTGTTCAGCCTGAATTGCTGCATGTCTCTCTGCAACTTCGGGGATAACCAGGGAAATCCCTGCTATGATCTACTCTGCAAAAGCAGCGTAAATTCTGCTCTCGTGTATTCTTTCTGCACTGGTATGTTGAGGTGCTGGGCTTGATGTTAGTAGTTGTGCTGCTTCTGCTTAGTGCAGGAGGGAAAAAAGACTCATAAAGATTTTACTGAGGGCTGTAAAGTTCTGGTGGGAATGCGCAGGGCATCAAGAAGTTAAAGCCGAGGTTTTCAATGATATTCACCAGACCCTGATGCTTGAGTTTCCTTAAGCTCAACATGTTCTAATTCTGCACTCAGGCTAAGACCCCAGATCATCAGAAAATAATTAACTCCCAACAATGAGTGCAAAATTCAAGCTATAGTTTGCCATATTTTATTTGCTGGTAACTGAGATATGATTTAACTATTTGTTGGCCTCTTTTTTTGCTTCAGCTTTCTTTTGGTTGGGTAGACGGCGAACATTCTGCTGTTTCTGAATCTTCCCCTTGTAAAACGAAAAGGAGTGCACATCTTTATGACCTGAGTCCTACTACTAAACACATTACTTTCCAACCTGGTAGCAATTTATTCCCATACATTGGTTTTCTCATATCACTTTATCAAGAACTACTTCTGTGACAGAATTCTCCAGGATGGACTCCTCTCCATCATCTCAGTATATCAACACTAAATCTTACAGGTTTTACTGAAAAATCCCCTGATGTTTGACTGAGAGACGCTTACCATAGAAATCATTGTGTGGAACTTTGATTATTCACCTGATAGCTGTGCAAAAACACATTTTGACTTCAATGTGCAAACGAAAAAAAAAAATTATCTAATTAGAATACTTTGAAGAGTTGGTCAGCAAAGTTTCCTTTGGTATTACTGATATCTACAATAAAACATCTTTGTATCAAATCCTGTTCATATTTCCAAGAAAGGCATTAGCCCTGATTGTTACAGCAGTACAAAAGGAAACCACATTCGTTTCTTAATGGCAAAATATATACTTTCCACAGTCATTGCCTTCCACAACATAATTACTTGTTTGGCGAAGATGGCTTGCTTACCGTCCCCCTCAGCGCTAGGACTTTCTGCATTTCAGATAGATAGCTTAAATTATCAAATAATCCCAATTCTTACACATAAGTGACCGGTTCCTTCTGGATTTAATATTTGAAAGATCTGATTGAAATTATTTTCCATAGCACCATTAAAAATATCAATCATTACTCTGAACTTGCTGGCTATCCTCTCTGTCCTTAAATAAAAACAGAACCCGGGTACATGCAATAATGTATCAGTGCTTAGGTCTTACCCTCATCTTGTTTAATATACCAGTACAGACAGCCTGTGAGAGCCCTACAAAAATGGTCTCCCTGAAAGATCTCTCTTTAGCTATTCACATTTTAGACTGCAGTTATCTCTGGTCCCTTGAGCTGCTTGCTTCCATTCTGATTTACACATTTCCTAATCCTCGACGGCACTTTATTCTCCACCGCAGTAACTCAGCCACAAATACCATCTTCCAGTTTCTGAAAGACTGTCTCTTTTCTTTAGACAACTTCTCTTGATCCTGATATTCTTCAGCAGAACCTGCCCTTTCTGTCTTCCCTGCCCCACTCTATTTCTTACTACTTAAAATTGCTCAAGCCATGTGACAGGCAGGTTTCAGTTCTCTCCCTTAGAGGGTACAGCCATACATTTTGTTCTGTTTCTATCCAATTACTTTGAAAGATCTTCTTCAACCCCATCCTAATGACTGCAAGAAGGCTATGAGTAGTCTTATCCCTTCCAGTCTGCCGTTGCACTATTCCATCTGCACACTCTATCCCATCCTTGATTTCTGTCCTCCTATCTACACCTACAGTCAAACAGCAATGATGAAAAATACTAGACCTGCTGACGTTTGGTTATAAATTTAGTTTTTCCTAAGCTTCCAACTCCCCAAACACTTCAGCTGAACATCTCCAGGCTCCAAGTGCACAAAATACACATATAGCTTTAAATGATGATAAACTTGGGAGAGGTTCACAAAGCTAATTAACTGTCATGTTAGTTTTCTACAGTGACACATGTGCAAATGGCAGTTATCAATCTGAATGCTCTCTAAAGAACAAATAAAAACAATAGTTTACCTACCCTTGAGGCTTTTGAGAACATAAAGATAAAATAAAATTGAAATATACATGCTCTTTTCGGTTGTCATTTGAAGTATCGCACTGCCAGTAGACCCGCACAAGTATCATCCAAACATGTGCAGTGCAAAAGCTATAAAGGACTACCGCCCGCTTAAGAGAATTTACAGTGTAAATGGAGTGCAAGCAAAAATTTTGAGAATTGATATGTCTTCCCTGAGGTTACACTACCTTCCAGTAGTGCGAAGGGAACCCAGGTTTTTTGGAGCTTAGTCCTGCTCTGTTTCTCCCAAACAAATGCTTCCTTCTGGAGACCTGAGCATGGGGTCATATGAGTCATCGCTCATATGTAGCTCAGAAGGTCAGACCAGGCAGTTGGAATTCTGACTATAGAGGAATCAACCTTTGGTCAAGCTTGTCTCCTTTCAGTGGAGAGAGAGTGATAGCCTATGAAAACTTTTCCTTATTTGCATTTTCATAAGGGGAAAGAGACAGGCCATGAAAGAGAGGAAGGGAATTCTTTAAACTGTATCATCAGCAATATTAATCCATCACTTATTTCATTAAACTTGGCTTCCTAAAGAACTAGAAATGGGTACAACTGAATGGTAGTACTTCTTTATAAAAGCTGTTAATGCACTTCTGTAAATGAGCTCTTTTTAAAGGTCAGCAGTGCAATTGTGAGCAAACATAATCTGAAAAGGTAGGGGGCAACAGTTGCCACGTCATGGAAAAACTTGACAAAAATTATTAAAGGGTAAAAGTCAGTAACAAAAGGAAGCTTATTTAGAACCCTAAACCTGTTCAGTCACATTTACAATGCTCTTAAAAAAAATGTCATTTCAGTTAATGGCCTAAAAAATAAGCAAGGATTTTTCAGCTTCCTGCTCTTCCCTGCAACAGACACACTGATATGAATGTCTGGTTTTTGCTAATCAGTGTCTACTCCTCTGTTTTCCTGGTATGTGTACAACTTCTGTAGAATACTATATTTTACAAGCTGTATATTGACTGCCCAACAACACAGCCTTTTCCTAAACAGTGGATTCTGATAGAAACTCTTGTCCCCAAGTGCTTCACCCAGCAGAACAAGACAGACGGCAGCACGAAGCAAAACAATGTGTAAACACAATGTACCCAGAATTAATTAGGTATTTAGTCATAGGGTAAATAATAGCGAAAAATTAAGAGGGATAAGAAAGGGGGAAAAGCATATGGTTTTGGATGACATTTTAATAGAGACGAGGAAAAGTGACATAAGAAGCTGTTCTATTATTATTTTGGCATTTATCTTAGATAAGGCCTAGGGATCTAACCATGCCTGAAGCTGTACCCTATTAATGCTATGGGAAGAAAATAATCAAAGACGACATCCCAAGTCATTCAACTCTTTGCAAGAGAATCTGACTAGAGAAGACCGTTTTGATCCAGTAGGATGCACAAAACTTATCTAGCACCAAAATAAAGTTTCCTGTAACAGCAAATCCAAATAAAGAAACACAGGTCCCTTGTAATTATAAATTATAGTAATTATAAATAAAAATATATACTGTTCCACAAGGCAAGGCCAGATTAAGGGTGCTGAAGGTATTTATGATAGTGCTATTAGTTGAAAATTCAGAGGAACAGACACCCCACATTAAGCAAAAATGGTGCTACAAATCACAGGGGAAATACAGGGTCAAAGCGACTTGCTAAGGGCAAAATTGAGAAAATGTGGTAGGCTTGGGATTTATTTTACAAAATTGTGACTATGTGTGAGTTACCCTCTGTCACCTGTTCTTGTAGATCACCACAGTCAACGACGAGATTTTTAAATATCTGCTTTAGGGAGCTAAGGTCAATTTTTCCACAGAATTGCCCATTTGTCTCTGAGGACTATAAAGAGATGATAACTCAGATGTATAAATCTGTACCTGCTTATCTAAATCCCATTAGATATCTCCTGAATCTTGGGTTGATGCTATGCCAGATGGCCAGACAGCCTTTCAAAAGTATCTGGAGCCAATTTAAAACTGTTCTGGCACTAGCATTTTCCTGCAAGACTGTGAGGAAAAAGTAAGGGTCTTGTACTTAAATCCTTTAGAGCCAGCATGATGCATATCAGTGTACTTTTCTTTTGTAAGAGATAAGTATGAGGGATGGTGAATAGGAGGATGCTTGACTTGTAGGTGTAAGAACAATACAAGACTCATCATTTGGTCAGAATTTCCACTGAGTAGGGACGTGTGAAACAAATAGAGTGAAAAAAGAAATGATCAATAATTCTTTGAGCTGCAGTTTCCTCCTGGGAAAGCTACTAAGAAATAGTAGGGTGATGTACGGGATAGATCAGCAACACAATCTTCCTCTTAGAACTGCGGAAAGTAAAATGTGTTGCCTATTATACTTCAGCAACAACTGCAGCTTTGCTTATTCAGTACATGCCTTCAGGGAAGGCATGTTCTGTATAACTGTATCTGTTTTCTCAGCTAAGTGCAAAAGAAATAAAATATTCAGAAGAAGTATGTTCATAAAGAGAACATGGTTATACTGTTGAACAGACAGTTACCTTTCAAACAAGTATTGCTCCTTACTGCACAGGAAAGGGATTTCTTGCTTGAGCAGGTCCTAAGAATCAGAGGAAACTAATCTTAGCCTGTCGTAAAATTACTTTAATGCAACACAGGTCTTCAAACATCAGGTTCACTTTTAAATGCGTTTCCATGACGTGTCTGTGGCACAAGTTAAGTAAGGGAACAGATTTGTGGGAGAGTGGAGTAGCTGAGAGGGAACAACATATTAAAGTTTTGATTGATGTGTGGCTGGCTGCCTATTTATTTGGTATGTATGTGAACGCACTATGATCGCTTTGAGATAAATGAACAAGTGATGCCAATGTGTATCAGTACCTATTTGCAACACTCACATTCTTCGCAAAGTGTTCTGCAAGGTTGACAGGCTGAAATTCATTCATAAGTGTGCATATTGACAGGAATAGAATAGGAACATAACACACATGAAAAATTATGCCATCTGTTATAACCATCTTGAAAGGTAACAGAAGAAAAACTGGGTGCCTAACGTTAGATTCAGTGACAACATGGGTAGTAAATATAGAGGCTACTGTTGCAGCCATCCCTACCTGAGCTAGAGTCCTATGTACCTTTCATTCTCAGTGGAAAAATATAATTTGCTCATATACGCTGGGCCTTAGATGTCCTCACTAATGGGAGAAAAATGGTAGGCAAGTACCCATAGTTAGAGATGAGTGTCATTCAGGTATACATGTTCTATTAGGAGCAAGAACAAGGTTGGTCTCAGAACTCTGGGGTGGACAGGACAGAGAAACCAGCCAATTTTAGTGGTTGATAACGTTATTTTCAAAGAGTAAAAAGACCCTTCCTCCTGAGCAGAAGCCTGTTCTAAACTACCAAACTGTGACTGTAAGCCTAAATATTACATTTCATAGAATCATAGAATCATAGAATTGACTAGGTTGGAAGGGACCTTTAAGATCATCTAGTCCAACCACCAACCTAATTCTGACAAAAAGTCATTAATGTCACTCCCTTTTTTTAGCACAACTAAATAAAGGGGGCAGGTAAACACCTCACTCTTAGTCCAGTAATAGACTTATGTTGATATATATATTCCTGTTTTTAATCGGACTCTTCCAGGCTCTTACACCAGCAGAGTGGGCATACATATTACTTTCTCCATGAAATCATTTTCCTTGCAACAGACAGAAGGAAGCTGTCATCATCAGTAGCCCAGAAAAAAAAGAGAAAAGTTTAATCAGAAAAAAATCACGAATCTTAAAGTCATTTAACCAGAGGAAAGTTGTGTCAGTCTTTGCAGTATTGGATTTTTAACACCAGATGGTACTCTCTGAAGGTATAGGTTGCTGTTTCAAAGTAATCAAGATGTATTTGGTTTTATAAAACCCATAATGAAATGTTGCCTAAGGTTCAGTTTCTTTTAAGAATAAGAGAATATTTGGAAGAAAGAAAACAGATCTCATTTTTTAATGTTTTGACAGTGTTCAGAATTATTAATGTCTTACTAATAAACATACCTGACTAATGCTTTTCTACATTTGAGCATTCAGAGATGAAGACAGACATTTAGTGTGTGTATTGTAACCTCTGGGTTTAGTCCTTTATGCCTAACTGTGAACTGTTAGCTGGTGGTTCTTCAGCAGCAGTGCAATTCATCAGAATTTCCAGTGAAGCAAATGGGAATTTAATTGCAAAGGTGTCACGCCAAAATTATGTTCAGTCTGCTGTTATATTTCCTGTAGTTACTTTACCAAACATGGCTTTGCTGAGTTTATACAGTTTGAGATTCAGTACTTAAATTTTGAAATTCATTTAACACAAAAGGAAAGAGTAAGTTTCCAAATAGCGATAGTGTAATTACAAAGAAAGATTTATAAGTAGTAGCATTCACAGTTTTATGGGACCGCTACTCCAATTGCAATTAAGGACTGCTCATGAGTAAATGACTGAAAATCATTAGATAAAATAAGCTAAATTACTCTTTATGTTATGTTAGGAGGGGAAAGGGTGGGAATGGAGTTAAAGCAGGCAAAACTGAAAGCATCTGAGAGGATCTAGTAAACAAGGAAATCACTGACAGAGTTATTAAGTACTCAGTTGAAACTTTGATTAATTGTGTATATAGTTTTCATTTTCGGAATTGAAAAGAAAAGATGATCGTCATTCTGTCAAAATAAAACAACAAAAATATGTGGAGTAAGATTTACACAAATTCTCTGCAATAACCCTTACAAGTTTTTTCCCTTCTCTTCAACTAATTTGTTGGACATGAAAAATAAAGATTGAAATTGGACAATTCACTATGGAAGCTGAAATGTAGGGAAAAATTTATTATGCCAATTCCACAACATCAAGCGTCTTACCTGGTTCTGCTTCATACTTTGAATTGTAATATATTGCTGAAGAACATACAGCATGTTAGCTTTATTGCTGATAGTTGTAGTGCATCCATTAAGAAGTTTGCTCATTTAATACACCTTCATACCAAGTCTTCATTTACACCATACGATTAAGTTTTATTTTTTTTTCAGGCAAAGATCATGTTTTTCCATCTCTTTACATATAACTCTTTATATATTTTTCAGCCTGGAAATTATAAATTTATACAAGAAGTGCATTAGAAAGTGTATTAGAAATACATCAGGGTTAAGCTACAAGTCAATGTGCCCATTCTCTTTCACACAATCCATCACTGCACCTCCCAGTAGCCCATTAATGGCATGATACTAGTAGAAAAACGTGAGCTGCATAGACCAATAAGCATTTTTCATGTCTTTGGTTGATCATCTTGATCAAAATTGAGCTCCTAAGCATGTGTAAATACCCTGCCATTACCTGTAAAGTGTCCTTTTTTGTTGTTTTTAACATATTAATGATAATACTATGAACAATAGGTAAAATCTGACATTCCTATCTGCATTTGACTGTTGATATGTCTATTAATGAAATGTGGAAATGTGGAAATGGAGGAGAAGGAAGGGGACTTGTAGCAGCAATTCCTATGTGAAGCATTGATTTGTCTTGAAAAAATGTCTCACCTGTTTCAGAATTGGAGTTTATAGTGAAAAATATGAATTCCTTCAAATGCTAGAAAGTGACTGAAAGGAAAACTTCAAATTTCCTCCTCCTTTTCGATAGTACATAGTAAGCATTTGGTTTATGTTGCTATCAGTTATGTAAAGGAAGCACTTCAGAGTTGCAAGCATATATAAGCGTGTACATTTTAGTAGTTTAGTAATTAAGCTGGCATTATAATGCATGTCAACAGTCACAGCAGGCTTGAATGGAGAGCCTTATTACAATAGATATTGAAAGACCACTAGGGTGGCCGTCACAGATTAGCAGTACTGGCATTAGCAAATGGACATTGTGGGCTCAGGTAGGAAAACATAGTTTATTAATTAGAGTAATGATAATGCTGTTAGTTCCCTGTGGTAGCTAATTATAGGTGCCAGATAATGTTGATGCATTTAAGGATCTGTTGCTATTTTCTATTACAGTACTAAAATACAAAGCTGCACTGTAGAAAAAACGTTTTAAATTATAAAGCAGATCTTTGAAACAGATCTGCATAACCCTGAAGCAGAATTTAACAAGAATATTCTAAATAATAGTATAAGACATTCAGAAATTAACATAACTGTTCCTAAGAGGGCTGTGAATCTGTAAAACTAAGAATACAAACTGTCCACAATTCCTTGACATAAGGCAAATAGGACAGGGACAGGTTAATATTCAAGGGAAAGCATTTTGCCTCATTTTGCTGTGCTAATAACAGAATCACAGAATAGTTAAGGGTGGAGGGCACTTCTGAAGATCTTTAAACCCATGCTCAAAGCATGCTCAGCTGGAGCGGGTTGCCCAGGCACATGTGCAGTAAGGCTTTGTTTGTCTCCAAGGATGGAGACCTGACAAACCTTGCTGGGAAATTTGTTCCAATGGTCAATGACCATTACAATAAAAAAACATTTTTTCGTACGTTTAAAGAATTTCTTGTATTTTAATTTGTGCCCACTCAGAAAAGATGAAAGCTTGTTCTTCTCTTCAAACTTGTTCTCAAATGTCGCGGTTTAACCCCAGCCAGCAACTAGGACCACAAAGCCACTTGCTCACTCCCTCCGTAGTGGGATGGGGAAGAGAATCAGAAGAGTAAAAGTGAGAAAACTTGTGGGTTGAGATAAAGACAGTAAAGCAAAAGCCACTCACGTAAGCAAAGAAAAACAGGGAATTAATTCACTGCTTCCCATCAGCAGACAGGTGTTCAGCCTAGGAAAGGCCTCGGTGTTCCTCTAGGAAACCAGGGCTCCATCATGTGTAATCTTTACTTTAGAAGACAAAATGCCATCACTCTGAACATCCTCCCTTTCCTTCTTTTCCCCCCAGCTCTCTATACTGAGCATGATGTCCTATGGCATGGGATATCCCTTTGGTCAGCTGGGGTCTGGCAAGGCAATGTGAGGAGCAGAAAAGGCCTTGAGAGCTTGGCAACAACGGAAAACATTAGTGCATTATCAACAATATTCCAATCCTAATCCCAAAACATATGACTGTACCAACTGCTAATAAGAAAGTGACTCCATTCCAGCTGAAACCATGACATCAAACTGACGGCTCTCTGGGGCTCAAATTCTTGCAATAAAGTCTTAGCTATTCCTCTGCAACCTTAGGAAGAACCATTTTAGCTTATCTGAAGCCTAGTCCTATTCATACTATCACCTTCTTCCTTACTATATTTTCCCAAACTCTACCTTCCCTGGGGGTGTTCTGTGGCCTTTATGAAGAGCTCTTTGCTGCATAGTCACAACCTGAAGGCAAGGCCTTATTCTTAACACTACATGTTATACAGTGTGCAGCAATGAGCAAATGACCACAAACCTTTCAAGATGCTATATGAGAAAGAAATAATGCCTTTGTCACCTCTAACTTAGCATGCCCAATACTTTGAGAATATAGTTGGATAACTTGTGAAGTTGAATTATAACACTTATCATGTAATCATCTCTGGAACTCTTGGAGTACATACTTAGAAACTTCTTCTTGATTCTGATATGAAAAAATGAGGTGTCATTATTTCTGAGAGCGTTTTTGTTTAAATGGAGCTGTATCAAACCATTCCACTGTTGATAGTTTACTAGAAACAAATGAAAGTAGATTGAGTTCTTAGATTATTGAAAAGAAAAACAAATTTCTGAGAAAAGATAGCATATGAATTTATGAGCAAATTAAAAAGATAACTTATGCATGTATGAGCACCAATATCCCTTGGCACACTAGACAATAGCATTCCAAACAAGCTCTTATTGTCTGCTTCAGCAATCATGTGCATGGTGAAGAGTTCCTAAGTATTCATCGACTTGATAGCAGCTTCAAAAGAGTCTATTTGGTCAACAATTCATGCAACTGTAGATTTGCATAATAAAACATAAAAGCTTCCTAGGAAACACTAGACTCTATTAGGTCAACCATCTTATAGTTCTGCCACGTGGGATTCATTTCACTTTAAACTTTCCTGAATTCCTTTTTGAATCTGTGTGAATAGGTTTATGCATTCATTTATTTTGAATTTTCCTGAACCAATTTATGAAAGAAAGGAGATAAGATGTTAAAGCACCACAAAAATATGAAATTACTTCCCTTTTTCATTATAACAGTTTTCGTAAAGCACTAGGTGTTTTCAGGTGTGCTAGTAGAAAGACTGTTGTTCATGTGGCAGAGGACAGCAAGAAAAAACACTTTAATAGATGACTGAAAAGTCAACACAAATGCACAAAGTTATTCAATAATTAGGGTTAGGAAGGATCAATTCTCAGGAGAACAACCAAACACTGTAGCAGAAAGAAGTCATATCATGTGTTTGGTGACCACATGTGAAAATGCATAACTCTTATCAACTGCAGAAGCCTTTAGACTAGGCAGAGCAGTGAGACTAGTCACAGAATCATAGAATCATAGAATGGTTTGGATTGGAAAGGACCTTTGAAGATTATCAAGTCTAACCACCCTGCCATGGGCAGGAACACCTCCCACTAGAACAGGTTGCTCAAAGCGCCATCCACCTGGCCTTGAACACTTACAGGGATGGGGCAGCCACAACTTCTCTGGGCAACCTGTTCTAATGTCTCACCACCTTCATTGCAAAAAATGTCTTCCTTATGTCAAATCTAATCCTACTTTTCCAGTTTAAAACTGGTGCCCCTTGTCCTGTCACTACAGGCCTTGGTAAAAAGTTTCTCTCCATCTTATATACCCCCCTTTATATATTGAAAAGCTGCAATAAGGTCTCCCCGGAGCCTTCTCTTCTCCAGGTTGAACAACGCCAACTCTCTACGTCTGTCCTTATAGGAGAGGTATTCCAGTCCTCTCATCATTTTCTTGGCCCTCTTCTGGACGTGCTCTGAAAGGTCTGTGTCTTTCTGATACTGAGGATCTGAGAAGTGCATGCAGGAGTGGGGGTCTCACAAAAGCAGAGTAGAAGCATAGAATCACCTCCTTTGACCTGCTGTCCACATTTCTTTTGATGCAGACTAGGATATGATTGGCTTGCTGGGCTGCAAGAGCACATTCCTGGGTCATGTTCAGTTTTTCATTCACCAGTATCTTCAAGTCCTTCTCCACAGGGCTGCTCTTGATCCATTCATCCCCCAGTCTGCATTGATACTGGGGATTCCCCTAACCAGGTGCATTGTGCTCGGTATTGTTAAACATGAGCTTCGGATGGGTCTGCTAGTCAAGCCCATGAAGGACACCATGGATAGTCCCCCTCCTATTCAGCACCAAATTTTATAAGTGCCTTTGAGAGGATCTAACGTTAGCCAGAAGCTGTCTCTTAGTCAGGATGTGCTCCGAGCATAGGGCACAATTTCATTTGCAAGGCCTGGTTGTGTTCTGATATGACTGACATCGCTGCATGAAGGAGAGTCTCTAGTGATTTACAGCTTGTGTTGTATTGTTAAATTAATCCAACTGAAAGTTAGTCATTAGTTATGTATAAAGGTACCCTTATTAAATAAACTGAGGAAGGGAAAATTTGAAATTTGTGAGGCTTGTCCAAATACCTAACTCCTGAAAAAACTTACTGGATTCCAATTTGAACAAGAATTAAAATGCTATTAAGGCTCTCCAGAGGCTACTAAATCCCTCCTGGTGTATCCAACATTTTTTCCCTCAGTAATTTCTAAATAGAAAAGGCTCACCTGAAGCATCTCCCAGGTATGCCATGCATGGAAGAGCTTCCTTTATGAAGTGCACAAGAGAATTGGGTAGGAAACAGTGGAGACTTGGAAGTGCTCCTTGCCAGCAAAACATAAGCTCTATACTTGCCAGAAGGATCTAGGAAAAAATAATTAAGGAGCAAACAAACAAAACCCCATAATTTATTAAAGAAAAAAATCTTACTAAAGTATTGAAGTAAGAAATAAAACTATTTTACAAACAGTATTTTTCCTTTGAAAACTATCACTCAGCTGTAGCATCTACAAAAAATTGTATGTGACTATCTGGAAATGAAATAAAATAGACCTTAGAAGAGTGCTGTTGATGTAACTAGCTTGAGCTAGAGAAATAAAGCCTTAAGATCATAGACTGGAGAGAACAATTCAGTGCTGTCTGGGGAATAAAGTACATGTGTGTTTTCTTTGGTTTTTTTTTTTTTTTTCCTTTCACTCCTGTGATCCTAGATCATTCAGAGCTTTGTAAGTTGAGCCTTTTTTGCAAACTGTTGACTATACTGGAAATCCAAGGATCATCCCAAATTGCTTTAGGCAATTTCGACCTGAGGTTAAAACAGGCAGTTCTGACACTCAAGTGTGGGACAGCAGAAACCACTGTGCAATAAGGGCATTACTCCAGAGACACAGCCTCAGTGCTGCTTGGATTAATAATTCTGGTTTTATGGACATGTGCAGTAGCAGCCATTTCAATATGCCTGCGGCTTTATGGATGGACAGTTAGGTGCTCGACTATACAGAAATCTCAGACATAAGGATGACTTTCACATAGGCAGCTGGAGGTAGTAGCAGAGTGGGTTTTGTGTAGATGGTTGGACGCTGGTTTTCAGATGTGTTATTTGTGGGAGGTGTGGGGCTCCAAGCAAAACTACTTGAAAAATTCCGGGTTTGTGAATGAGATTCAATTGACACATTAAAAAGTACCCAGGCTCAGTTCTTAGGAAAAAATGTGAAGTACTCCACCTCGGTTGCAGACCCATTCAAATCTAGAGTTAGCAAAGGTATCTTGAATTCTGTACAATAACCTAAAGACTGATACCCAGTTATTAAGGCAATGAAACTGTCATGCGTTTTCCCAGTGATGAGAATATTTTTTGCACTCTCACACCTATAGTTTTCCTACTCTTTAAAGTTAACAAAATGCAAGTAGCAGGAAAGGACAAATATACAGCAGACATGAGATTTGCATGGAAAATACTGCAATGGAGGGAAAGAAGAGCTGACTTTGATGCAGCTGCTGAGTTATTCAAGGACATCGCCCTCTGGCTGCACTGTCATCAGATACCTTTGAAAGATCCCCAGGGTGAATGACAGAGTGGGTCAAGAATGACCCAGCTCAATTCCCTTTTTATTGTTTTTCATTGTAATCTGATTATCTGGTGCTACCATGTGTCAAAGTGACATTGTTTGACAACTGCATCAAATTCACAGAAGCACAGGAGTGTGTAAGGAAAAATATGTGCTTCATTCAATCCTTTTCAACTTGCCTTGGGCATTGCATGGCCTTTTTTGGGTTTTTAATCTTCTTCTTTCCCTGCCAGTGCAAATAACTAATGGCTTGAATAGCCCTAATTAAACACAGTGCTGTGGAACATATGACTTGTCAAGGCTTCACTTTACAACAGGGAGAAAAATGTAACTGATTGCAGTGGTTCTGGTTGAGGAGTCATCAC
>JAOXJK010000012.1:63016810-63067099 GCA_025774025.1 Xenus cinereus | reverse complement strand
TAAGCAACAATTAGTGTGATATATGTGTTTTCCAGCACCCCACATGCGAGTCACTTGAACGTATTTACAGTCCTCCTCGCCAATCTTCTGGTACTTTCCCACATAACCCATCTTAGTAGTAGAAGACCGGCCCGGTAACAAAGCAAGTCCGTTAAAAGGTGGCAGCCCATGCAGTCCAGTCCATATCAAGTGCACAGAAGTATCATTTATGTTTGTTGTGGTGGCAGTTGCCGCGTCCAACCCGGCACTCCCGGGGGTGGCATGGCGGGGGTTGATGCCTGCATTGCTTGTCCATTCCCCTGCTGCGGTGCTAATTGCAGCGTCTGCCCTTGGGCCCCGGACCGCGTGCCCCTCCTGGCATTTCCCGACCGTGGAGAGGGTAAGGGATTACCACTTTTATCAAATTTAGAGCGACACTGATTGCTCCAATGATATCCTTTTTGGCACCGAGGACATAATCGATTCGGGGTCTTACCCTTTCCTCCCCTTTGTTTGGGGCAATCCTTTCTCATGTGTCCATCCTGCCCACAGGAAAAACATTTAACAGCAGCACGAGCCATGGTTAGTTGTTGAGCCAATGCTGTCGCTAACATCTCAGCTTTGTGATATTCCGTTCCTATATGCTGACACGCTTTAATAAACTCAGTCAAAGTGGTGGCCTTGCCGCGTATAGGGTCTAAAGCCCTGCGGCAATCAGCGTTAGCGTTTTCCACTGCTAATTGCATTAATAAAAGTTCAGCAGCTGCTGGGGGTTCAATCTGTCGAGAAATAGCTGTTTTCAAGCGGTCTATGAATTGGATGTAAGGCTCTTGCGCTCCCTGGCGGATACTCGCAAATGACGGTTCGGTACCTTTAGCATCGGGAACTCGTTTTAAAGCACGTAGGGCGAGTGTAGCCGCTTGTTGGAAAACTAATCTGTCCATTTGAATTTGAGCTGCTGTAGTCGCGTACTGCCCTTCCCCCATCAAATGATCGGCCCCAATAGCATGCCCAGCTGTCAAATTTTCTAATGCTTGGGCAGTGACCAACTCACGATATTCTGTCAACCAGATGGAATATTGTTCTGCCGTTAACATCAACCTTAACAGAGATTTCCAATCTGCAGGAACCATAACATAGAATTCCGATATCGCTTCCAGCAAATTAATAGTAAAGGAGGCTTGTAAACCATTTTCCTTAACGGATTTTTGTAACCCTTTGATAACTTCATATGTCAGTGTCTCATACCGAGGAGCCTCTTGGGGTCTATAGATGACCAGCATAGCTTGAAGCATTGAAACATCGCCTTCTTGAAAAGCCCTTTTTATACATGCATCCATGAAATCCCTTTTTGTGTTACCGTGAGAATCACTGGGGGGCATGGCTAGAGAAGGAGCATAAGGTGGCAGACGCATAACAGAGGCACGACTAACAGTCCTTTGTCTAGTATCTTGTAAAATCTGTTCCGTGGTTGGCGCAGAAGCCACCATAGCTTTAACAGGAGTTAAGGGCAGATACAAGTCAGGCTCTTGATCAGGGTCAATAGGACCAGGATCAAAGGGATCCTCAGGTATCGGTGGGTCTGAGTCGTCAGCTATTTCTACTGTGGCAGCTAACGGCAATTGTGGCGGCTCAGATGAATCACAGACAGGCTCAGCATCAGGGTTTGAACCAGCAGGAGCCGGGTCCTCTAAAGCTAATAAATCAGCTGGTGGAGGCAGAAAAGCTGAGTTCGAAACGGCTTTATCGGCAGGGAGGAATGATCGTAACGCCGTATATATGACATGCCATGTTATGATATTATCGGGGTTAACATCATGATCGGTAATTAGTCGGACTTGCAAGCATTCTCCCACTTTCTGCCAGTCAGAAAGATCATAAGACCCGTTGCGGGGGTACCAAGGACAATGATCCCGAATCCATACTAAAAGCTGTACAAGTTTAAGGGGCTGTAACTTAAATCCTTGCTCCTTAACGATTCGCATTAAAAGCTCTTTATGTATCTGCTGCGATTTTGTCGCAGACTGCCCCATTATAGTAACTTCCCCGGCCGCTCGCTGTGCTAACCTGATATCGTGCAGCGATGAGTACAGGAGCTCCTTGGTGATCAACGCCTTCCGTTCGGCTCACGGGGGTGTTCCACCGGTCCTTGATCGCTGTCGTGCTGAGTCTTTAACCCTGTTCGGGCACCATTTGTGGCGTATGAAGAAATCACGGGCTCGCTGATCGTGCAGTAAGTGAATCTACTTTACTGCTACGCAGAGAAACTTATATACGCTGAGACACAAAACCCACTCCCCTAGTAATGCCCAATCATGGGCTTACAAATAATTTTTACGTTCTACTGATCTTATCACAATAAGAGCTATTCTGCTAGCAAGACAACTTTCAGTTCCCAGGCTTTGTTCTGTTGTTTTTTTTTTTTGTTAGGATGTGCTTCAGGATGTGAAACTCGTGTTTCTCATTCCTCCCCTGCTTTCAAGGTCACTTGATGTTTCACTGGCACACTCTGTTGCTCCAGATGCTGCGCATAGGGCGTGTAAATCTTAGCCGTGCGAGTGAACTTTAACTGAACCCACAGTGCTATAAGGTCTCCCCAGAGACTTCTCCTCTCCAGGCTGAGCAACCCCAGCTCTCTCAGCCTGTCTTCATAGGAGAGGTGCCCCAGCCCTTGGATCATCTTCACGGGCCCCCCCTCTGGACCCGTTCCAACATCTGGTCCTACGCAAATGCAAAGGCATCAGGGCGAGCAGCTCCCGTCCGAGAAGCCCGGCAGCAGCACCTGCTGCCTGTTCGCAGTCTGCGAACTCCAGCAAGGCCGTGAAATGGCGGAACAGGCCGAGAGAGCAGGTTCTCTGCAGGTGGCTGAGGCTAAGATGGTGTTTTCTTGCTGAGCCGATTCTTGCCTTTCATATCATTGATGAACTAATAGGCTTAACCCTCACAACATAATGGGCTCAGCGTGCTGTAATGCTATCTGAAAATCACTAAAACTTCAAAATGTAGCTTTCTAGGTAAGTGTTGATCCGGTTACCTCCAGCTGCCTTCCCCCAGTAAGTGCATTCACTTGATCAGACAAAAGCCTTGTGAAGCTGTCATCACCCAGGACAACTAACTCACCGCCAGACATCCAGGGGCCTTTTGGAGTCCGCCTTTGACGTGCACCCCCCATCGCTGCCAAATGGACCTTCTGGGCAGCGTGGTGCTGTGAGGGGGAGCCCTGGCCTGAGACATAACATCGCTGGGGCAGGCAGGGAGGTTCCTGCCATCCCAGGGGGCTGGCGCAGCCCTCCCAGTCACCCTCCACCCTCCTCTCCTTCCCCGTTGCTCCCATCTTGTGAAACCACCTGCTTGGAAGTTTTCTGTGTGACATCTGTTCCAAAAGAAAGAGGACTGGGAGATGGGCTACTTTGGTTACCAGTACTTAACCTTTGTTAGACTGTGCTGTGCTTTTCCAAAAATACCCTTTCCCCATCTCCCATGGTAAAAAAACCTGGTCTGTTTCAGTTCAAAGAAGTGTCTCCCAACACTGAAAAAGAGGATAGTGTTTACCTTCAAGGCAACTGAGACAGATTTTTTTTCTGATTCCTGGATAATTGTGAGAATTTTTGAAAGCCACCATGAGGTGAGTGCCCCTTCCTGGCCGTATTGGTCCAGCGTTGTCGGTTGTACTCACACGTTATTTCCACTACCAGTCCAGGTAAAGCTTCTGCCTCCACAAATGATGTTAGACTAGGTTTTTGTTGGCTTCTCTGTCCCACTGGTGGCACTATCAGGAAATGGAGTCAGAGTGCAAAAGGTTAGACTGACACGGTACAATCCTTTCCTTCTTTCTGTTGTTGGAGGTCTGTTATCTTTCACTGAGGCAGGTGTATACTTTTATCCTTTTCCTTAACCAAAACTGTAGTTTTACAACATTAGTGGGTCCATTTCTTGTCACGTGTGTGTGAATCCATAAATAATGATACACTGGTGATTTTACCTTTGGTTATTGCAGAGACAGGATCACTGCCCACTGCGTCTCCTGTTTGAGCCTCCTGTTCCCTCTGCTCTTACTGAAATGGCAGCATTGCACTGACGCCTTCTCTGTCGCTGAGGTTCTGTTTTCTCCGAGCTGATGTTCCTCAGCATGCCTTGTCTTCAAGAAATAAAAAGATGCTATTTATGAATTGTTATTAATTAGTCTTTTTTTTTTGTGCTTTTAGTGGAACCTGTAAACCTCTACCCTGATAGAGTTAAGTGGAGTCACTCTGTAGCCCCCACTTGGGGTTTATCTCCACTAGGTGTTTCACAACAGCATCTACACTGGGCTGTGTCTTCAGTAGAGTTTGGTATTGGGTTGCCTGCTGCTGGGTAAAAACACACACAAAAAATCCCACTGAGCAGATAAATCTGAAAATCATGCCAATTTCCTATCAAAACACACCCATCTCTTTCTGTGTAATTATTCCCATATTTATTCTTTGTTTATTGTTTCCACTCTTTGCATTGTTTTATCTTCTCGGTTAAGATCTATAGGGCAAGAACTTTTACTTTGTACACAAACCGTAAAAATAGTTACGGTTTTACAGGTGTTGCCATAATGCAGATAATCATGTTTGTATTTTCATCTAGTAATTTTGGATGTCCTCTTTGTCTTTGTATCGAATTCACTTCCAAACCTTTATATGATGTGTGATATTTATCGCTTTAATCTTCCATGTATTTCTTCTTTTTAAAACAAATTTTTGTTAGTTATGGCTTCAGATTACTCCCTATAGTTAAGAGCATAAATGTTCTGTAAGTGTATACTTTTAGTCATGATAACACAACTTTCTGCTGTTATTGCTGTTACTGTGGGTTTGCCTCTTTTTTTTTTTTAAATCCATGTATTTATTATTTATCTCCACAGATGTTTCACATTTTCTTATTTTGTTCTGTGTATATCTCTTCTCTTTTAGTAATTTCAAGCAATTTTGATGTAGAAATGTTTAAAATTTTGCCTGGATCCTCCGAAGAAGTTGCTTCTTTTGGTATCTGAATCAAAGTATTATTGAAATAATGCTTCTAATAGTACAGGATTTCCTCAAGGTCCATTGTTGTCATTGATGATCCATAGGAGAGAATTTCAGCATTTCCTTACAGTCCTATGTTTGTATAAATCCTTTGGGATGTATAGATGCCATCATATCATATCACATCACTAAATCAGGAAATGAAATCAAATTATAATTTGTAGCCAGAGAAATGCTTTGCTTGGTTTTACTTTGCGGTCTTTCACCCTTTAAATATTTATGATGTTTTCTTACAAGTTTTATATTGCTGCCATGTTCAGCAGCAATTTTACCTTTTACATCGATGTAAGAGGCAAATTGACATAAGGGCTCTGACTCTTGATTGTCAGCAATTTGGGTACTTATTAAGTGTCTTGAAGTGTATTTAATTAAAGATGTAGTGCTTGCTTAGCGTTCAATAGTCAGTAAAATATTTAGCATTTATGCCCTCTTAATTTTTTTTTTAAATATGATTGCTTTTACTGTAGTTCAAGAAGAGTTTTAGAAGCTGTATGCATGATTTTCTCATTCTGGAAGAACGACTAACCACTCATTACACTGAATGTAGTCTTCCTCTTGCCTGTCTTTATAACTAGAAAAATGAATTGGCTCTCACAAAGTGTTATGACTTTGCTTGTTCCTAATAAAAATATTATTTCCCCACTCACTCGCTATTTCAAAAGTTAAGAAACGTTGCTGATAAAAGGAGGGATCAGTTAGTCAATGCCAGACACGGATCTGCAGTTTAGACACACAGGTTTGAACTCTCTTTTTTTCCCTTTTCTTTGTGCCCCAAATGAAAAACCTATCCTACAATATCAGACATTAGCTTTTTTCATATCTTTCAAAATAGCCCAGAAGGTGCCCACATAAACAAAGGCAGCCATAACGCAGGAGGCCACATAAAATGGTATTTCTTTGACAAAGCACCAGTTTATTGTGCTTCCCCTTTCTCCAGGATCCTTGGGAATGTTAAATTACCAGGGAGGGGAAGGAGACGTAAGTGGTAAAAGCAAACCTCATGACATTTCTTTCCTCTGAGTGAGGAAGAAGAGGGCATGCAGCAAATGGAAAGGTGTGAGCGCTACTTGCTTGTGCCGGCTGTTGTGGCTTGTTCCGGCATCGTGGCTCACGGCCAGCTGGAGGAGGACAGGGAAAACTTGCTCCAAGGTTACTGATACAGAGAGAAAACCTCTCCTGCGGTCTAAAGTCAACTGGTGCAGAAACAACTCATTAAAAATGCCAGTAAATATGAACCGACATTGTTAGTCGTAACCAGACTGTCCTTTTTTTGCATCATACGGCACCAAGGATTTGATATTAGACTCCCAAATTTCATACCACTGGTATCATTTAGATCACAGTCCCGGTTCTCATATCTACTCAAGGGTTAGAATTAGACTTGAATATTGGTACAATCTTTCCATCAGATTCATCCCAATTCACTTAGCACTGAAATGTTCCCAGTCACTCAAACTGGAAGGAGTAATTTAATTTAACGTCAGATTCATTCCTTCTTAAAACACACATAGGCCAAGGGAGTATAAAAGGCACAAATAAAAGACACAGTTTGGCAACGTGGGAAACAACGGGTGAGGTAAACCCCACTTTCGTCTATCATCATAATTTCTTCAAGAGTCTAAGCAAACAAAAAACCTTTTCAAAATTGAAAGAAAAAACCCACCCACTTTCTCCTGCTGATATGTTTGAGAGCTGTTCCGTAAGAACTAATGTGTATCTTAGGATTTTATGAGCTTTTAGTTATCTGGGAACATAACTGGGTAAATTAAGTCCTGAGTTTTCTGGCTTAGATTTCATGAGTCTTGAGACTCATGTTTCTAAGCCAGATGTTCCTGCTAAGAAGCTTTTTGGGCATGTTGAGAACAGTTCCTTTAAAATATTGAGGCAATATTTTTGCAATTGTCATATCACAGTTGCCCTTCAAGCACCAAAAATAACAAAGAGCTGTGTTTAAATGTGGCTTTTCTTTATACCCGGGCAGCTTGTTGAGCCCAGGAGGTAAGGAGGGCCCCTGATCTAAGAGGAAGGGTTCCAGCTTCACACTGACTAGCCCTCTCCTCAATTCGAATGTTCTTGGTGATCTCCCATCAGTATGTACATGCCCTGACCTACCGCAGTGGAGAGGCGTGCAGCCCCGTGGCCGTAGGACATGGGCAACCCGTTGCATGAACAGGACGAGCCCCTTGCCCCAAGTGACTGTAGCCGGGGGCACAATCACTCGGCAAGGCCAGGCCAGCGGGGAAGGTGTGTGGTGCCAACCAGAGCTGGAGCTCTTTCCCTTCTGATCCCTGCAACAGTCTGTCCCTCGTGTTTTGACAGTTTGTTGCTGTTGCCTGCAATAGTTGTTTCCCATAATATTAATCCATCCTTAAAAACAAGTCAGTAGTGGAAACAGAGTAATTAAACACATTAACATGGTTTACACACTTTTAATTGGAGTAAAATGACGGGCCTTGCTGCCTTTCCTGTTTCTCAGCTGGCTCCGTGACCTCCAGTCCATGCTGGCAATGGTACTCAACCAGAAATGGCTCTGTGAGGCCACCCTTCCAAAAAGGAATAGCTGACTGGAATAGGGATGTTAAAGCAGATAAAGGTTTTTGAAAAAGAAATGATGTCATCACGTTCCATTTTTATAACCATATCCCTGTACTGTTTATACTTACAGGGAGTGATGGAGGGCCTGGAATGGAAAATCCAAGCTATTTGCAATTAGCCAGGTGGATCTTCAGTTTTTATATCTCACGGTGTCATTTTATCTTGAGCAGAATCTTTCACGTAACGCTTATTCTTACTCTCTTTTATGTTGGAGAGCTGCTTGTTGAAATTACACATCAAATATTTCTTATTTAAGTGCAGCCAAACCACAGGTTCATCTAATGCTAATGCAGTGCCCTGTCCCATACCACTGCCAAAAGCAGATGGCCAGGGAAAAGTACAGGTGGCAGCTTTAACAGCTGCCCAGCATCTGGCCGTATTTGGCTCACTGTTTGTGAGCTGATTGCGGTATTTTTGTGCTTATGTATTTCTAGTCTGTGAGTACCCAAGTTTCTTTTGAGCCTGTGCTCCCTGATGTTGAAGCTAGACATACAGATTTTATTTTTATGTCCAGGACACAGCGAACATAAACATAGCATATTTTTTTGTCCGGGACAAAGACATAGCCTAAACATAGCAAAGATTTATCTCTATACTTTATATCAACACTTTTGACAGTGTTACTAGAATGTTTTCTGCTTGGTTCAGAGTGTTTTGGGGACTAGCTTTCACATAAAGCTTGCAAATTCCTAGTGAATTCTAGCCATAATTTTTATGCCTTAGGTTTATAACGCTGGTAGCTTAAGAAAGTCATTCCCCAGCTACAGTTAATGGAATCAAATTTGGTCCTAAATAAAGTATTGATGTTTATAAATTTGCAAATCTCTTCATGGAGTTGTTTAATCAGCCTGCTACTAGCATTCTTAATCAGCTAACAAACTGAAAACACACACTTTGAAGTAAGTCAATAAAATCTGCTTAAAAAAACGGAAAGTAGCAGCTTGGCAGAAGAAAAAGAAATACTTAATTATATTTTTAAAAAAACCCAAACAACATTTCTTGTTCTGCAGCTAATCACACTCCCCTCATAGATTCGGTAATGTCTTAGTATAAGAATGGTCAACCATTTAAAATTGCAATACAATATTTTAAAAGGCAAACTCTGGGTCTCTGGAAGTTATTCCCATATTATATTCCTAAGAAGATGGTAAGACTGTCCATTAACTTTATCTGACTTTAGAAGGATAATATATATTTCAGAAATGAAAGCCTTTTCTATTTTTCTAATTATTGCATACATTTTGTGCATTAAAAAAGTTACTGTCAATGGTATGTTGTTAATGATATGAAGAAATTAATAAGAATTTCCTGTATGGATTAAAAAAAAAAGTCACGGTGTGATAAGATTTAAATATAGCATCTTATAAAAGGAAATAAAGAGACGTTCATTGGCAAGAACCATTCCAGAAAATCCCAAGACAGAACAAAAAAAATTCAAGATTTTATTTTAGATGCTTGATACTCAGGATTTCTAGAATTTAAGACCGAATATGAACATCCATAAAAAAAGAAAAACTTTCATGGGAGGAAAGGTGTTTTTCATTCAGGGTCACATTATGGCTGAGAAATGTGATCTGTCATTTCAGACAGCAACAATATTCAGAAGGGTGTTTTAAATTATGTTTTGCTTTGTCTTTGTAAGACTAAATATTATAGCTTCTGGGACAACATAATGTGCTACAGCACACTGTAGCAATTTTTGAGCCTTTACACAATAAGAAACAATTTTCAGCAAGTTGTTTTTATGGAGTCACATGTCTGAAAAGCATACGTATTTGATTTTTTCAATTTGAAAGAACTGAAAAATGTACATCTTAGAGAATTGTGTTCTAATGAAAATGCGGGGGTATTTTTTTTAATATATATGAATGGCAAAATTACAAACAGCATCTATTTTTCACTCGCAGTCTGATGTAGGTCATGAAGGGTTCAGTTTCTGAACACAGTTGAATTATTTCAGCTGTGTATTGTCCCCGCAGTTCAGATACTTACACGTAAAGTAGTCTTTGCAGTTTTGTGGGCAGAAAAATGTAAACTTCACTAAGTGCACTTCATATTCTGTCCCTTTTTGTGGTTATGGGCGGTTTTCTCTTGTTTTGTCAGTTTACATAGTGCAGCAAATATTTGTGATTCTTTTCAACAACAAGCTGTTGTATGGTGCAGGAGGTTATCCCTGTCGGCAAGGTGATATTGGCCTTAAATGTAGAAAACTTTCTGCTCTGATTCAGTTTCCATTGGCCTGGGCTGGAATTCTATTTGAGAATAATATAGTTAGGGTCAGGATATTCCTATCTCTGCGAGAGGGTACTCAAGTGCTTTATTTCAGGCAATGCAGTGGTGCCATATACATTTCACATTCGATAGCTTTGGTGAGCATCCTCTCCTTTTCTAGCAAACTTATTAACTTGGTTAACTGGAAGAACTGCACTGAGAATGCTTTCGGGATTCAAATGCTGTGCCTAGCAAGATTTATTACATATAACTGCTCTATGCAGCAGGACTATACCCCTGCAATCTTCACTTGTAGCTGCTGCTGCATTTTGTAACAACTTGTATCCTTGGCAACTGATGGTGTGGAAGAAAAATGCTAGAATACCTGAGTAACCATGGAGACCAAAACAATGTTTATGGGTAATTGGACAATCTAACCTACCTACGTGGCATAGGAAATATTGCTATTTAATACCTGGAGACACTAGCGTGAAATTAACCATTTGGAACGAGTCTTATCATTATAAAACATGAAGCAATAAACTACATACAAAATATACGATAAAAAATAAAAAGGAGATGTCTCCTATCTGCGGCCTTTTCCTTTCTGATCACACTTGGATCGAGTAACTTGGTTTCTGTCGTTCTGTGGGTTTATCCACTAAGAGCAGAGTGAGAGCTTGTATCGCCGGTTCCCTGCACCACGTGTCCGCGTTCCTGTACCTCCCCACATGGATTAGCATCATACAAGTACCGTAGCAAATGTTCCCCAGGAGAATATCTCCGACGGAATAAGATATCCTTGCGCTGTGGGGATATTCTTTATTCGGCGTCTGGTTTAGATGTCATTCAGGGAATTACTGAATTCTGATCTGGCCTTGATTTGGCTTTGAAATTGAACTATTTGTTCTCCCATGTCACTCAAAAAACAAGTTTCTGAAGGCCTAAATCGTGTAAAGTACTTTGATAATGAAAAAAATGGTACCTGATGCTGGTTTAAGATGCTCAGATGAAGACTTTTATCTGAGAAATGGGGGGAAACAGTCTGAAAGACAAAAAATCTGAAAATCTTCTGATCCGTCTGGTCTCGACTGCTCTCTACGGTTGCAGTAGGGAACTGCATTGCCTTCAGCTGTAGAGAACTGCTAAGGGAATCAACTCAGTCAAGTCCCGTTAAAAAAAGACATTTAACGTAGTTTTTACAGGGTACTTTTATCTAGGAACAGCACAGCGTCCTTTGAGAAGAAACTGGCATGGAGGAGAGGAGATCTAAGACTGGGCGTGGGAGGCTTGATCCTTTCTTTCTTCACCTTAAATCCTCCTGCTGTTCCTTTTGTGTGGGTCTGGAGTCCTTATTGCTGAGCCTGGTGGGAGAACGTGGCAGGGACAAAGCGGAGGGGACGAAGGTTACTGCAGTGAGATAATTAGGCTTGCAGCTGAAGGTTAATGTACATAAAACTGCCTTTGCCTTATAGTGGCCAGCCACTGCATCCAAATGGGAGGTATAAGGGCAGAAGGAGGTATAGTCATGCTAGTTTACTGCCCCAGGAGGCTGGGAAGCAGCTCAGAGAGATCATCTGACAAATTTATTCATTTATTTTTAAATCAGGGAAAAGGAAAGAATGCAGGTGGAAGATATTCACCGAGAGAGCACTAGAAAGTAATTGCAAGGAAAGGAGGTGGTGTTGGAATAAGTGACAATTATACAGGACCACATCAAGCTTGTTGTGGGAAAAGGCACCAGCACTAATTTAGGGTACGGACAGAGCTGCTTTAAGTCAAAGAATAGAAAGCTAATTTCAGAGAGGGACTTTTTGAACAAGAAGTCAGGTACTGAGATACCTAAAGTCAAATTAACTGCTAAAAAAGAGGTTTAATTAAATGGGAGACATTTCGGAAAGCGGCAGTGAAGGTCACTAGCAAGTTGAAGAAATGTCTGAAAAGTGAAAGATAAGAGAGGAATATGGTAATTTTGTCTAACACAGCAGACAAATGACAGTTTAATTAGTGTTAGGATGAAGGTGAGCGTTTTTTTTTAGGCTACTGTTTCTTGCTAAGAACTTACAGTGACATTTGAAAACTGAAAGATCAACCTTACAAAAAGATGGGTCCTGAAAATGGGATTGACTGGCGATTGACTGACAAACAAAATACGTCAGGAGTGAAAGGAAGAGAGGAAATAATGCCAGGATGGGTACCTAATACAATTACCACATCATAAAAGATTGAAACTTGAGCTGCAAAGCCAATTAGGAGATACTTACTGGGGCCAATGTGAGTAAGAGTATAGTACGTAACCAAGCTACTCTCAGCAAAGTAAACAGCGGCTCCGCGGTAATGGTTTGTATGTGACCTTGTAACTTGTGGAAGAAAAGCTACTTCACCCGCCCTTTCTTGGAGCCATCTTTAATTTAGGTATATGATAATAAATTGCACTAATGGTTGTTTTATGAAACGTGCAATGCTGCTATTCCTTTAGAGATGGTTTGAGAGATTTAGTACTCCATGACACTAAAGAGAACTTGAAGTATATAAAAATAGTAGAAAAGCTAAATATTAACTTCCAGAAAAGCAAAAAAAAAAAAAACCAAACTAAAACAATTTCACTTTTAGTTTCAAAAAATCTAAAGGGATTTTTTTTAATACATTGAAGAAACAGCTATGGATTTACTGACTTTTTTTTCTCTTCTGTAGCTTTTGTATCATTACAGGTAGTCTGAAACACTTATTTTAAATCTGGCAATCACTTTCCACTGTAAGACTTTGATTTTGGCAGACTTTTGAACACTTGAGCTGCTCTGTCCTGAGCTCTTTCAGAACTAAATTACACTTTAAGAATATTTTAAAATAGGTCAAGCATTCCTAAGACTCTCTGGTCTTCCCTTCTTTTGAATGAAATTTTGAAGGCAAACCTAGCTACCCCCTACCTTTAGCTGCTCCAATTAACCCTGGACCCAAATGCTGCTAACTGTAAATCTTTGGGAAAAAATTTCAGTGACATAGTGTTCAGCAGCCATTTTTGGGGTAAGTTCATTCTCAGTACTTCCGTGGACCTTTTTTACTGTCTTTCCAGTGCCATCTCTGAACTGCAGTACACTGGTCCGTATCAAATACCTTATTTGAGAAAGAGTTTGATTTATTTGTGTCCGGTGTCCAGTGGACTCATGCTGGATCAAGGACAGTGAGCAATTCAAGGCAGAGAAACCAGAGGCTGTGAACGACTAGGAAACCTGGGGTAAATGAATACTGCACATAAGCATTGGCCATTCCTCTGCCTGCATGAGATACTGATGTAAAGGGCTTTGTGCTCGGTCTGAATCTGTCTGTGTATGCAATGAGATTGTAAAAATGCTAGCATCGCGTAACAAAAAAAATTAAAAGTATCTGAAGTAGCACCAGCTCGCTGGCTTCAGCCCCGTGAGCAGGTAAAGCCAGCTGACCCGTTAGAAGGGTGTATACGATGAAAATACCTGTGGTTTGCTGCATTTGTGTGGTCACGATTGTGACTGTCAAGCAGAATACTCTGAAGCACTGATGAAAATATCTGCACTACTAAACCCAAGGGATTTAACATTGATGGTGATGGGGTTGGAAGAATGCTGTTCTCTATTCCTTCATTCAAAGTTATTCATTATTCCACCTTTCTCTTCCATCACTAAAGAAAATACTGTGTCCTATTTGACAAAGATCCCCCCTTCCTCCCTTAATTTTCTATCAACAGATAATTGAAACAAATAATTTGCACAGTGCATAGAATGCATTAACTTGTCTAAATTATTAGAGCACTATGTGCAACCTAGTAATTTACTTGAAAATCAGGATCAAAAGCTAGTTATTAACTAAATGAACACTGAAAATTAGTTATCTCGGTCTAAATGACTTGTCTAATTTTTGTGTGATTTACCCAAACATTACTTATAGACTCAATGACAAATACAGAGCTTCAGACATAGTATGTGAGGAAAATAACATAGCCTAAATCAGTAACCTGTATTCATCAGTCATCAGCCGTGGGGAAACAAAACAGGCGTGGGAAGCATTCCTTTCCTGCAACTTCCCAGCTTATAACTACAAGTCCAGTAATAAACTTTTTAGAAATGCCCTGAACACTATGGTAGAGGAGAAACACTTATATTTTAAAGCCAGTCAAAACATAAACCTGATTCTGATCTGGTCATCTCACTGTGTTTAAGCATTTAAAGCAGAAAATAGGCACATTTTTTTTTCTCTTTCCCCAGCAACCTCACAGATTCTTCATCAGCCTGAGCATCTTTTGGCAGTCACACTTGAACAGATCTCTAGAGGACAAGAAACTTCAGCAGAGCTAGACAAGTGAAGAAGTAAAAGTAGCAAATATTTCGTATATAATGAACACGGTGTGAAAGGAACAGAAAAGAATAATCTTAGGTATGGAATTGCACAATATTATTTGTGGTTTTAAGCACTAGGTCATGCAGTTTTAAGTAGCAAAGTCAGGGAATACTCTGAAAAGCTTCTGTTTCTATGAAACCACTAACCATCTAACCAGTGTACATAGGCACATATTCCCCATAAGGGCATTTACATTTGCTTTGAGAGCGTGAAGGTAATGAAAAATCTGCTTCTGAAAATCTTGCCCAGGATGACTTCAGTCATTACTTATTCATGCAATGGCTTTGCATATTTTGCTACTTTTAAATAGACCAAAAGTGCCAAAAGGAAAAAGGAGATGTTCTGCCTAAAATCCTCCTTAGGTCCTTACTTGTCCAGAACTTGAAGAAGAAACAGAATATATTGTTTTACTTGACATATGCTATACAATAAACTAGATCTTTTGAACCCAAACTGAAATTTCTCTTTCACAATGTTTCTTAACTCCCTATTCACAAGCTGTTAAAACTTCATTCTGACATATTCAAAGCTTTTTGAAGAATATACTTTTCTCTTCTAGCAAATATATGAGTGTAATGATCAGCCTCAAAACGCTAAAGGAAACAGCACTGTGTTCAAAACAGCCGCCACTTTCTGTAGTACGCATTTTCAGTGAAAGAAAACCAGGTTTAAATAGTTATTTATTTTCACCAGCTACTATGATGAACTCTACCTTGCATGGCAGTGTAAAATTAAGAAGTGTATCATGCAGTTCTGAATATAGGCCAAAGATGGAGATACTGATATTTTTATCAGAGATGTTTCAGATAGACCTAACCCCAAATTATGTTAGCCTGACCTATGTTTCCCCTGGAAGTCACAAATCTAAGGAAATTTTGATCTTTTTCTCCTGTTGGTATAAAATAAAAAAAAAAAAACAACACATCTGACTAATGTTTTATAGCTGAAGAAAGCTCCTGTCACTGTTTCTAGATGGAGTGGCTCCACAAAATGTTTTTTGAGAAGGCATCAGGGGTAATTTTCTGGAGATGAATTCTTGTTCCTGGAAGGCAGTCAGCTGGTTTGGGTTTTTTCCAAAGGCAGTTGAAAAATGTATGTGTAATTAAATGTGCTTGTCATTTCCATTGCTGAAATTATTCTTTACTCTTTGTTACTGGATATGCTATAATTAACAGGAAGCTGCCTGATCAGTAGCTGTAATTTATAAAATATTTTGGGATATTTCAGTATGAAAAGCTCTATACAAATGCAATATATTAATAGCAATCTTGACAATTCCAGGCAACTCGAATTTAAATTCTCATTAGAGTAAAAAATAAAATTCAAACCAAATCCCACATAATTCGACTAACTGATCTTTAATCTAAATAAAGCTGTATCTGTTGTCATTGGCAAACCAGTCTCGAATTGGGGAATTAAACTTAATTTATTTCCAATTAACATAAATATATAATAACTGATTTGGGTATTGAGAAACAAAGAAGGCAGCTATTTAAACACTTGGTCAAAACACTTTCAGTGGTGCCACCAGCTCCTCTCAGCCCTGCCCTGTGGTGGGACTGTTGGAACTAGCTGTGTCCTGCATGAGGCAACCCCAGCCTCTCCTCAAAGGCCCCCCGCCGTGGCTCCCCACCTGTGAACCCCGTACATCTATTTTTTCTCTTTTCATAGTATAATTTGGATTGGAAAAGACCTTTAAGCTCATTGAGTCCAGCTGTTAACCCGCCACTGCCAAGTCCACCACTAAACCATGTTCCTGAGCACCACATCTACAGGTCTTTGAAACACCTCCAGGGACAGTGACTCAACAGGGCAGCCTCTTCAATGCTTGTCAACCCTTTTGGTGAGGAATATTTCCTAATATCTCATCTAAAACTCCCCTGGCGCAACTTGAGGCCATTTCTTCTTGTCCTATGACTTGTGACTTGGAAGAAGAGACCAGCCCCAACTCACTACAACCTCCTCTCAGGTAGTTCTAGAAAGCAATAAAGTCTCCACTCAGCCTCCTTTTTTTCAAGGCTGAACAACTCCAGTTCCCTCAGCTGCTCCTCATAAGACTTGTGCTCTAGATCCCTCACCAGCTTCATTGCCCTTCTATTTCACAGCTTAACTACTGACCTGCTGGATTGCACACCTCAGACCTCTCAAGATCCCCTCCAAAGAGCTTATCTCCAGATGTGGTACTCTATATTATAGAAAAATCATGTAAGGTACTAAATAGGATAAAAGTTTTCACCTGGTCTGGAATTATGAGTAATGTTCATTCAGCAAGATAAACTGTTGAACTCTCAGTGAAGAGGAAATTGTTTTCTGCTGAATTATCTAAGTGACAGTCATTTTTATCAGCTTCAGTAGTGACTAATTTTTTTTTATCATTGTAGTAGCAACAACACGATAATTTAAATTCATAAATGTGGGTTTAATAGAGACAGATCATGTTTTACCTAAAACATGTCAAATCACTAGGAGCTTACTAAGTGATGAGAACAGCATTAAGAGGGAGGGTTTTTTGCTTTCCCTTTGGAACCGGCTGGTGTTGGTAGTGGTGTCATATCCATGGAAAAGGAGCAGGTCAGATTTCCAGTGGGATGTAGCCAAGTCTTCTCTCACATAGTGAGTACCAGCCTTACCTTACAGATGCCTCAGAGTCTAAAGTATTTTGGCATACTGATCTAGATAAAAGAAATTTGGCATTTGTAAGTATATTTTTCCTCCCCTTTTCCCTTTTTCTTTCTTTCTTTTTCCCAATTTCTTTCCTCCTTTATTTGATTGTGAAATTCACTCTTAGCATTCACCACTAAGTCCATTGCATTTCTTGTCTTTTTCGGGATGCATGGCATGGGGAAGTCTTACAGTCTGCATAAATGGAAAATTTCAGAACTTTTAATAATGAATTTTTAAACAGAGTGAAGCCAGTCTATTTAAATCTGTATATACAAATTTCTTATTTTCAGCGACATTAAGTAGTAAAGAGGAACAATGAAGTTCCAGGTCACAAAATTAATTTAATGAGGTTGCATGTTTTACTGTTTCAAGCCAGAAATGCTTAATCTCTTTCACATTTCTCTTCCAGCATATTTGGAAAGTGTCCTATTGCATTTATCAATATGCATAACTATGTCACATTCTATAAGTGCCAGACAACTGGTTAAGTATTTTTTTAGCTTAATTGCTCATTTTCATCTTTTAAGTTTCTCTTCTACTTTTTCCATCAGTCTGTAATTTCAGATCTTCATATACTAGTACTCTGGGAAAAGTCAAATTATATCTTTTGATACGACTTTCTAAGCATTTTGATGGAAAATAAGAATATACCATTTTACCTTGGGCTCTTCCATTTTGGCTCTGATATATCTTTCAAATCTTCTTTCTCAGTTCAGTTGTAGATAGGAAGGAATTGAAACAACAGAGCATTAATAACAGCATAGCATTTTTTCATTAATACATTGTGAACATGGTGCAATTTGACTGCTTTCCAATAAAACAGTTTTACAGTAAGGCTGTCTGCTAATAGTGATGGAACTCTTTTCTAGATCTGTATGGGGAGTTTGATGGCAGAACTCAAAGAAACAGAATAAAACGCTATGAGTAGTCACTGCTAATTAGAATTATCATCCTGGAGAGTAAGACTTAAAATCCTCAGATGCGAAATATTACAGCAAATTCTGTCATTTGTTGTAATGTTTTATTATTGCTATTTCTTTACATTTGCCTTGTTATGTGTTTAAAATACCTGTAGGTATAATTTTTGGGAAAACATCTCAATGAGAAACCTTGAGCATAAAGGGATACTGAGACATTGAAGTATCTGCATTTTATCTCCATTTCAGTAATTATTAGGCAGCAATTAAGGGTGTTCTTCCTTCATTCTTCTGTAGACAGGACGGCTGGAGGGCCAGATTAGGCTAAAATTTCACCTGAAAAAACTCAGTGTGGCACAAACTGCTGTTTGAGGTGTTTCCCTTTTCCTTTCTTGCTCCTCTGGCATATGGGAATTTCTCCTCTCTGCCTATGGGAGATGTGGGAATAACCCCATCCGTTCCCGCTCACACCCAGTTGTGCCCCTGGCACCTGAAGAGAAGGAGTCCTGCTTTCAGAGAGTGAGGAGTCGTGGCTCACTTTCAACCCCTCTTGTTGCTGTGGAGAAGAGCAGCAGCTACACGGGTAGCTTTGGGTCTATGATTGACTCAAATTACTTGTGAACAATTCTATTTGACTCTTAGACAGGTGCCAAAAAATGCCACCATGCCATTAGGTATCATAATAACAATAATGCTATTGTGGCAAGGCATGGGTGACATTTTGGAGAGCGCTTTGGGGAGGCAGAGAAGCAGCTACTGCTATGTATTGTTATCTGCTATTAATAATATACCACTTTGGAAAGAGGAATATTAATTGCCGTAGCACTCTGTATAGGAAAAATTTCAAAAGCACCCCATGAGAAAAGAAGGTCACTGAGGACTGGCCAACTGCCACCTGTGTTCCTTTAAAAACACACGTTTCCATGCTAAACTTGTATAATTGCACGTAGCAACCATGAGAGTAGCTTTTCAGTTTTGAAAGTACCACGTCAGTGTGGCTTTATTTTGCTTTTATCACAGCCGCTCGTGATGAGACAGGAGGAGAGGAGGAGAAAATTTGTGTCAAAGGCGGAGAGTTGAAAGCTAGCCAGAAGTGAAGTCTGAGGAGAGAGGAAAAACGGCGAGGAGGTTGCTCGCTTCGACGAAGGATGCGCCCAGACATAAAGGCGGCTGTGGATAAAAGGAGAAGAAGGGAGCGGGAAGGCGGGTGGTGCAGCCACCTGGGAAAGCAAAGCTGAGCTGAGGCAACGAAGAGCCAAAAAGGCTGACAGTGCGGGCAAGAAATCAGATATGGGAAAAAAAATAAAGGTATTTCTATAGAAGGAGTTTTGTTCTTCGTCTTGACAGCATTCACGGTCTGCTCTGATGCCAATTTTGCACTTATACCTGCTGTGCGAGCAGGTCTTAGACACATCAAACATATTATATGTAGAACTGTTATCAATGAAAAGCAGCTCCCAACAGCAGAAAGGCAGTTACTTCTCTGGCAGTAATCAACAGTGTCAGCGCTGTTTTACACCTCCACAAAAAGTGCAGCTAATGAGAAAACACTTGTGGAAGTGGCTTAGCTGTGTCACCTTGCAAATTCCTCCCAGACTGCTCACCTCAAAAATCGATGGTTTTTTATTGATATCATTATCCGTAAGGCAGGTTATCAGCTGGTAGTCATATAGCCTTTCCCCTGACCTGGATTGTCAGTACAATTTAAAAAAATCAAAAGAGCAGCTCATATTGGATTTTCTTTTTGCTCAAGTCCAAAGTATGACCTGAAGTTTAACTTCACACTGAAAATGCCGGGAAGCCCTTGCAGGCTGAGCCTAGATACCCAAGGGAGAGGGAAAAGTAACACATTTTACAAGACAAAATCATCTTTTTGACTTTTAACTCCCAGATCCTGCTTTTGTTCGTGAAACTTTTTTTTGGGGGTGTCAATTCTGTGACATTTCCCCCTACTTTGCATGCTGGACCCAAAGCTCAGCATCTTTCAATTAAATGCTATCAGCTAAATCAGCAATAGTTAAACCAGGGAAACAGAACATACTTGCTGAATGCATCTGCATTTGTTCCCCTTCCTCTCAGATTCCCTGGCAAGGGAGGGTGAGGGATGGTGCTGCGCAGGGTTTGGAAAGAACTCCATGGCAGCTCCCCCGGGGCTCCCGATGGAGCCCTGCTGCCTGGCACAGGGCCACCGGGCATCTCTGCACACAGACAGTCCCTGAAGGCATTTCTATGTGCAATTGTTAATTTCTTGCTTGAGAGACACTTAACTTGTGAATTTGACTGTTTTGTCCGTGCCAGTTCTCCTTGTCGTTGTAGCTTTTACACATGTCGTTAGCCCTTCACTTTAAAGTCCATTCCAGACACTAAGGTGGGACCAATGCTCCCTCCGTTTTGATGTCTCCTGCTGTCCCTCTGCAGGGCGCTGCTCATGAGTCCTTCCCCTGAAAGTCCTGTTCTGCGTGCTTTGCAGAGCACCCGTGGGCCATTTGCAATATTATCTAATGAGTTTTGCTTAATTTAGCAAATAATTCAAAAATGGTGTGGCTGCTTACAACAATCAGTGGTGTCCCTCATCATGCAGTGATTCACCTGAGCACAATTCTCTCCGGGCAGGGAGGGAGAACGGGTGTAGATGGAGACTGGGAAAGTGCAAGGACCAGGGAGCAGGGCTGCTCCCAGGGTGTGTGCGTGTCCTGCCGAGGGGCAGAGGTCGGCTTGCTCTAATTGCAATTATTTTCTCTGGTTGAGCTATAGAAAAGCAACTTGTGTGCCGAGCTTTTTATTTCAGTTTGGTGAAGCTGATTCTTCACCCGGCAAAAGCAAGACATGTGTTTAAAGCGAAATGAAAGCGTGCTAACCTTTGTATACAGGAAACGGTTGGAGTTCTTTTTTGTGCCAGATCTTTGGCAGCAGAGGCATGGCTTTCTCATGGAGGCCAGCTCTGTGTGTGTGCAACGCAGAGAGCACAGGAGCAGTGGGGCAGGGTGGTCACTGCACTCACAAGAAGCTGTAAAACATTTTGGTCCAGCCTCAGTGTGCAGCTGCAATAGGTGAGAAAATGAGAGGGAGAGACCATGAGAAGACAGATGTATCAGCCTAAGTGTTTGATGAGCCATCCACATAGCTCACAGTTTAAAGCGGTAAAATGAAGCCAGTCAAAATGTTTCCTCTGGATACAGTGGGACACAGAGGTGCGCACAGCAGACCTGATGGGTGTTTTCAAAAGTTGGGTTTGCGTTAGCTGGAGTGGCTGCCCAAGGGCTGTACTGGGTTCTCATCGATGGCACCAGAGGCTGTCCAGGGATAGGATTGAGTTGCCCAGCAAAGACACTAGGTTGCCCAGAGCCTGCACTGAGTTGCCCAGGGGTGATCCCGCGTTGCCCATCAAGAGCACCGGCTTGCCCCATGGCTGCATCAGGTTGCCATGGCAGCTGCACAGAGTTGCCCAGGCCAAATCCAGTCACTGAGCACCTTGTGCCCGTGGCAACGCTGCCCTGGTTCTGTGTCACAGACGGCACTGGGGATGCTGCCGCCAAACCCGAGAGCACAGCAGTGAGCAGCAGCTCCTCCCGGGCACCTGCAAGCCTCTGGAAGCTAAGGGTGAGTATGTACTTTAACGGGGACGGTAGGACTAAAAAATCAAGTATTTTGCCTAATCCTTCCCAAAATCTCCCGTTGTGTGTCCGTGTTCAGGCATGGCAGAAAGTGTCACTCTGGGATGGCTTACCCCAGGGGGGTGCCGGGGCTCTTATTTCAGCTGGAAATGCAGGAAAAAATAGCAGATTTAAGGAAAATTAAAGTCTAGTACGTGTCATTCTCCTGAGCAGCCATGATTTAGTTTTCTCTGCATTTCAAGGCCTGATGCTAGATACTAACAACAAAGTCAAATCCTTTTCTATATGGAAAAATCTTGGGATGTTGTCAGAAGGGATTTGCTTTCAAAAGTTTTAGGCCTGTACAGGCAACGTGTCCATCGCTGTTTGTGTTACAAGTTGCATGTGTTGCTGTAACGAGTAAGGTAAGGGCAGGAGCTTACTGAGTGAGGTTTTCTTCTGTCTCCTCCTCTGTGCAGGACACGTACCTAAATAGCAGTGTTCAAGAATGGAGCCTGTTGGTTCTCCCTTAACGGCAACGTACACCCACCCACGATCAACAACTACCAAGTCACTGCCTGCCATCAGCGCCATGGCTTCAAGCTATAAGGACCGTTTCCCTTACTACCCGTTGCCTCAGAACTCCAGCCTCCCCTGGATGTCCAGCACCTACTATAAACCAGCTGTCATCAACCAAACTTTGGCTCCCTTTTCCAAAAGTTTCCAGGGGATGACTGCCAGCAAGAAGCTTCCTTTAGTTTCCGAGAAACCAACCTTCATCACCCGGTACACCCCTGATGACTGGCACAGGTCCAACCTGAGCAACTACAAAGAATCGGAGACTTACCAGCATGATGCGGAGTGTCTGAGAGTTGATACCTTCCACATGATTGAGGATAAATATCAGCAGACAGAGAAAACACAAGGAGAAAGCACCAAAAGCGTGGGAATACGTGCCAATGATATTGGATTTTGGAAATCCGAGCTCTGCCTTGAGCTGGATGATATGATCAGGGAGACCAACGCCCTGACAGACGTGAAGAAAAGACTGGAGAAAGCCTTGGCTGAGACAGAGCCCCTTCTCCAGGTAAGCACCGTGTCCAGTGGGCTGCAAGCTGTAGCCTACTGCTGAAACATCTGCAGCCACTCAAAAGTCTAATTAAGTTTCACTGCAGCTCCATAACATCTAGAAAGTTTTTTATGAAGAGACCATTAATTAAGTTAGTAATCAACAAATCACTTGCCATCTGCTGCATCCCCTATTGGCACATGCTGAGCCCATCAGAACCAAATATTTTTATAAGTGGTACATCCAAAATCCTGGTTTGGGAGACAAATGCCCATGTCCTACTACAAGGCTGTGGCGAGGTCAGGATCAAGGCTGACACAGGTCCCTCAATTCAGCTGTGGTTGCATCAGGGACACATGTGCTCCCTCATGTTGATTTGATGCAGATGTTGCAGCTCAGCTGCTCCTTGTCAGCTAAACCAGCTGCCCTGGGCACTTTTTTTCCCCTGTTGTCATCTCTGTGCCTGCCTAGAATTTCTTTACTTCCATTCCTTGAGTTGGAGACCGTTCCTACAGAGAACCTTGCCCTTGCAGCCAACAATGATGACATGTCCCCAACAGATCGCTCAGGAGTGCTTGCTTCAGCGGGAGAAGAGGATGGGCATCGACCTAGTCCATGACGACGTGGAGAAAGAGCTCTTCACAGTAAGCATGGCAGCTCAGATCATGTGTTAAAGCTATTTTTACCTAAACTGCCCTAAAGAGACTTTGCAGCCTTGTTCCCTACCTGGCTTCTTAGTTCTGGTCAGGTGCTCAGCTCTTCAAGCCTCCAAAACCTGCTGGGGCAGGGGACAGTGTTCCCTCACACAGCAGCTCACCCCTGCAGTGTGGGTAAGACTGGCCCTTACAGAGGAAGGAATAGCTGAAAACCAGGTCTGTGTTTGCGTAGCATATCAGAGTCCTCTGTCCTTCCTGAAAGCGTCTGTGAGACTGTCCTGCTTTTTGGAGCCCTGCCAGAACAGGTTCTCTATGGATCTGTGTCACGTACATATGGTCTATCTCTATAGCTATCTCATATACATATATCTCTCTGTATCTCACGCTCACAGATGCACACACAGATATGGAGAAGGCAGTGTGTGCCCAGTAGCTTGCCTGGTTGTCCCAACTCTAATAGTTGGTCCCATAAAAGAGGTTACATCTCCCCCCAGCTTTGCTTTGCTCAGAGCAGCATGGCCGCAGTAGGACTGAGGCTGTGTGTGCTTAGGCAATGGGTTTTGTAGAAACTATAAGAATGGGCAGTCCTGCCTGCCTTTAGATAGTCTGCTTTCAATTACAACTAAAAAGCTGAATGTTTCTTAGAAATTCAGACTGGGGATTTACACTGAAGTCAAGTCCAACTCCTCTTGTCCCACATGGATGAGATTTCTCCAGTGGAGGAAAATATTTTGGGAGCGAAAAGGGCAGATGCTGATTTGGGGATGGAGGGGTGTAGTGCTGCTGGTGCAGGGAATGCCTCTGCCTGTTCAGACCAGCTCAGGATCTGTCCCTCTCCGTGCAGTGGAACTAACTGACACTTGACACTGATGTCAAGATGAAAAAATACAACAACCTACCTTGAAAGTGAATGCAAAGGCCATGGCTGTGGCCACAGCACCCTTCTCTCCCCTCCTGGTCGCTGCGCTCTGGGTCAGCTGCCCGAGTGAGTGCAGTGGGGCTGGGGGCGCTTTCTCCGCTCCCTGCCTGTTTGCTTTGGGCAGAAAGACTGTCAGGCAAGTTCTTGCGGTGTGGAGGGTTGGGAAG
This sequence comes from Xenus cinereus, assembly GCA_025774025.1. Classification (NCBI taxonomy): domain Eukaryota; kingdom Metazoa; phylum Chordata; class Aves; order Charadriiformes; family Scolopacidae; genus Xenus; species Xenus cinereus. The sequence goes on along the minus strand of JAOXJK010000012.1, from coordinate 63,042,904 downwards.
GTCTGAGGGGATGAGTGTGAGCAGTACGGTTGAGTATGGACACTGATGATGGGGTTCGTGTTTTGCCTTTGCCCAGGAAGTCGATGTCATCAGGTCGTGCCAGGAGAGGTTGCAGCAGTACCTGGATATGGCAAAAGCCCAGCTCGTGTAAGGAGAAGCTCCTTATCTCATGCTGTAGGGCTCGTGTGCATTTGCAGTTGTGATGTGAACCCCCAGCAGACCCTGACCTCTACCCACACCCCGCAGCTGGGAAGCAGGCGGTGATGCTCATGGGAGGACAGAGCTGCCCGGGTGGGAGCTGTGGGGAAGTGGATTGGGGAGGAAGCCGTTCCACCTGTACATCCCCACCGATGGCTGTTGTTTGCATGTTGAAGGTCCAACAGGGTGGCCCAGCACGAGCTGGAGAGGGACCTGGCCAACAAGCAGGCAGCCCACCACATCGATGACAAGTGCTACCACCTGAGGAACACCTCCGACGGCATTGGCTACTACCAAGGGGTGGAGCGGGTCGATGCCACGTGAGTGCATGACAGCACACCAGCACCAAGCTGTCTCTGGGATGCAGTGCCTCTTCCTGGCAGGGAGCTGCTTGTCCCCATCCTGCTGAAAAGGCACATCCATTGTGCCTGGAGGCACCAGCCTCACAGAGGCCATTTCTTTCCACCCATAATTATTGTTCTTATTCTTATTTTCCTTTTCTGTTATTGTTCTATTAAACTGTCTATCTCCACACACAAGTTTTTTTCCTTCCCTTTCCCCTCCTTTACACCTTCTTCTCTGTGCCCTTCTGGGAGGAAGGAGGAGAACTGTGTGAGTGGCTGCAGGGGCCTAGCTGCTGGCGGGGGTTAAATCATGACCTATGGTCAAATAAAAAGCGTAGATTTAAGTACATTTAATCCAAGCTGCTCCCTGGCTGGGTCCATGACTTCCCATGTCCAGCTTCAGCAGCACGGGCATACCAGGGGCCTCTCCTTCCTCCTTCCCCCCAGGATCTCGGTGCCGGAATCATGGGCCAAGTTCACGGATGACAACATCCTCCGCTCCCAGAGCGAACGGGCAGCCTCTGCCAAGCTGCGGGACAGCAGCGAGAACCTGCTGGTGGTGACAGCCAACGAGATGCGGTGCCAGTTCAACAGGGTGAACGTCGCCTTCACCAACCGCATCGCTGAGACAGCCGAAGCCAAGAGCAAGATTCAGACCCACCTGGCCAAGGTAGCCCTTTTGTTGTGACACTGCCACTTCCCAGGGACACCTCCAAAGCAGAACCCTCCACGCAGACCTGGCCCAAGCAGAGTAACAGTCACTGCAAGAAGCTGTTTATAGTATCATTTTCTGTTTGAAACTCCAAGTCCTGGGGACTTTCTTCTTGGAGCAGGAAGAGTTGGCACTGTAATTTCATCTCAAGGGATCCTGTCTTTTGCTAGTGCGTCCTAGCTGACAGCCTGGGAGCACAGGGATTTCCAGCAGAAAATGCCAGTGCTGTTTGCCTCTCTTAGGAGTTATCCCAGAAGCGCTGACTGCCCTGCAGAAAGTCTTTGCTGGGCCTCTGCTTGTGGGTTCGCAGGCTTGCTTCTCCTCCAAGGACAAGTTTTCAGTCTCAGTGCTGTGTGGTTGTTGCACAGGTATCCTTGTGTTTGCTCTGCCAAGCAGAAGAAGTGGAGATCAGTGATGGGCACCTGGCTCGGACTGGTGGGTCCGAGAGATAAGAAATACTATTGATTATCTGAGAGGATACTGGGCTTGCAGCATTGCGGAAGGATTCCACATCTTTCAGTGAGGATCCATGAAAAACCTTCCCTCTCTTAGTTGCTATTGATGGATGATCCTGCAAGCAATATCTTTGGGAAGCTGGTAATTCAATATGTTCATCACTGCTCCAAACCCTCCTCTGAGGGAGACAGCAACAGCAAAGACAGGCTTTCCCCTTAAGAGAAATTGCTACTGGATCTGGGCCTCGATATATGGCGGAGTGACAGCGGTCTGAGCCCAGGGCCTGCTTATTGACCTTGTTATTTTCTGCAGATGGACAGGAGAAAAGGAAAATTATGTCGTCACTTGAGAAAGTATTTTTCACTTATGCATGTTTTTCTTTTTTACATCAGACACTGCAGGAAATCTTCCAGATGGAGATGAACATAGAAGCCATTCAAAAAGCCATGAGGAACCAAGGGCCTCCGTTCAAAGTGGCTCAGACCCGTCTGGATGAGCGCACACGGAGACCAAACATGGAGCTGTGCCGGGACACTGCCCAGTTCCGGTAAGGCAGGAGCAAGGGGCCGGCAGGGTCCTTGAGGAGTCGTGAGTGTTAGCACTCAGGAGCACCACTGGATGACAAAATTAATCATGGGTTTTTTTCCTGACTAGTCCTCCCATAAGTGCACTGCTCTAATCAAAAGCAATTAGCAGCCTTTGGGTACTGGGAAAGCTCTGCACCCACAAAGGAGGCTGTACACCCTGGCCGGGTACAGCCTGATGCCACCCCATGAGAAGCTGGATTTTTCCCACTTGGGTAAACCTCCTTTTCTCTCCTGCCTGTTTCCCAGAGGTTGGATGTGCTCAGTTTTGAAGGACAAGCCTTTTCCTTTCCAAGAGGTTCATGCCAAGAGCACTTAGGTCCTTCCTTTTGGACAACTGCAAGAAAGGGTGCACTCTATGGAGAAGCAGTAGTGGCTGTCCTCACCTCCCCGGGGGACACTGGAAACCCTTCCAAGGACATAGTGAGCTCTGTGGGTTTGCACCCGAGGGGCTGTGGAGGAGCAGGCTGCCCTGAGTGCCCAGCAGCACCCCCTGCGAGGCACCCCAAACTTCACACCTACTCCTGGGTGCCCACTGGGCAAGACTCCAGGCGAAGCCTTTTAAAAGCAATTGAAACCCGGCCCCAAAATTTGTTTAGCATCTCGCACGCCATTGTTTTTTCCATCCTCCACTTGTTTCACATTCAATTTTCACCTCTCCCGGCTGTCCTCTTTTGCTGTATGTGCATCTGTGGGTGTGGGGAGGACTCCTGCACAGGGAAATCCGGGAGGGGCAACCAAAAAACCTGCAAAACCAAACAGGAACAGGAAACCAAGCTGGTCATCCCTCTTCTTGGTGGCACAAGCTGCTCTGGGAGACATGCCTGCACACTGCCAAAGCTTTCAAGCAGACATAACAAAGCCTCCCTGCTGAGGTCCACAAGAGCTCTGCCCTCAGCTTTCCCATGCATCTGCCAGAAACAGGGAGTCCGAGTTAGTCTGAGCACACTGAAGTGGGTAATACTATGCCCAAGGGGCCCATCAGAAATGCCAGGCTTTAGTAATGCTTTTGACACTGTTTCCCATAGCATTCTCCTGGAGAAACTGGCTGCTCCTGGCTTGGAAGTGCATACACTTCTCTGGGTTATAAACTGGTTAGATAGCCAGGCCCAAAGAGTTGTGGTAAATGGCGTTAAATCGAGTTGGTGGCTGGTCAGAAGTGGTATTCCCCAGGGCTCAGTAGTGGGGCCAATTCTGTTTAATATCTTCATCAGTCATCTGGATGAGGGGATTGAATACACCCTCAGGAAGTTTGCAGATGACACCAGGTTGGGTGGGAGTGTTGATCTGCCTGAGGCAGGATGGCTGTACCGAAAAATTTGGACAGGCTGGATCAATGGGCTAAGGCCAATGGTACGAAGTTCAACAAGGCCAAGTGCGCCCAGGTGGCCAAGAAGATCAATAGCATCCTGGCTCAAATTAGAAAAAGTGTGGCCAGCAGGACTAGGGAAGTGATCGTCCCCCTGTACTTGGCCCTGGTGAGGCTGCACTTTGAGTACTGTGTTTGGTTTTGGGCCCCTCACTACAAGAAGGACATTGAGGTGCCGGAGTGTGTCCAGAGAAGGGCAATGAAGCTGGTGAGGGGTCTGGAGAACAAGTCTTATGAGAAGAGGCTGATGGAGCTGGGCATGTTTAGTTTGGAGAAGAGGAGGCCGAGGGGTGACCTTATAATTTTCTACAACTACCTGAAAGGAGGGTGTAGCAAGGTGAGTATTGGTCTCTTCTCCCAAATGATAATCAATAGGATGAGAGGAAACGGCCTCAAGTTGCACCAGGGAAGATTTAGATGGGATATTAGGGAAAAATTCTTCACCAAAAGGGTTATCAAACATTGGAACAGGCTGCCTGGGGAAGTGGTTAAGTCTCCATCCCTGGAGGTATTTAAGAGACAGGTAGATGTAGTGCTGAGGGATGTGGTTTAGCGGTAACTTGGCAGTGCTAGGGTAACGGTTGGACTTGATGATCTTAAAGGTCTCTTTCAACCAAAACGATTCTATGATTCTATGCTAGAAACCATCCCTGTGTGGAATTGGTAACAAGTGTTCCTTGCTGTTTTCCAGCCTTGTCAACGAGGTCCATGAAATCGATGAGACGGTCCAGATCCTTGAGCAGCGGCTGAGAGCCACCGAGGAAAACCTGCAAATGCTGTTTCATGCCAAGTCGATCTTGCAGTATGAGCTGGCTGTCAAAGCCAACTCACTCCTCATCGACCAGGAGAAGTGTATGGGGATGCGCAAGACCTTTCCCAGCATTGCGCGGCTGTTGGGTTCTGTTTAGGCTGGGCTCAGCAGAACTCACATTCTCTGTTGCAGGAAGGATTCCCAGTTTTGCTAAGATGCTTTGAAAATACATGATGAGAGTTTCACTTCCTGATGAAACCATGAGTAGAAATTAAATGATCACTTTGTGTGTTACATGGTCTACCAGGAATTTGGTTTTCATTTCGTTTTTCCCTTTCTACTGCTCTTTCACAGTGTGCCAGACAGTAACTGAAAATATCCTGTATGCAACTAAGAGTAAATTCACTCAAGGGGATTCATTCCTACCCACTCTGTGATTTTAGGAGAAAAACTGTCCTGTCTTTCTCCTTTTGAGCCTGTCTTGTGTGGAAAAAGTGCGGGGTGAAGCCATGCTAACTGTCTGGAGTCCCCTTTCTTCTGTGGCATTCAGTGTGTATCTGGTGAAATATAAGCAGTGCTAAAATTGTCATAATTAGTTACAGGTCATACATGGGATGAACATTTTATTCCTTCTTTCCCAATATGGAAAATCATGATACTGTGTTAATCTAAACTATTCCCCCTTAAAAAAAAAGTACCAACTATCTTTGTTTAAACAAAGTGCATGCTCTTTCACCGCAAATCTGAGAAAATGTTTTTTTACTAGGTATTCATTGTTCTCTCAGGCTTCTGTTAAACCTCTTTGGAAGAGCTGGAGGAACAGAATGTAATGTTTAAGATGAGCACAGAGGTTTTAATATTTTCTAATATCTCCTCAGTGCTAGTAAATAGTATTGTATGTGCTTTCAGAAGGCCATTAATAGTGTTTTAATACAAATGTTTTTAGTTTCATTTAAAATGAATTTAAAAACTGTGAATAGGTAGTAAATTGTCAGGTACAAACTGAATTTTAGCAGCAAAGTCTTGATAAGGGATATTTGCTTCTTTAATGGTTAAACAGAGAAAATTATCTGTAAAAAAGCACAACTAGCCCTGGAAGCAAACAGCGTCTCTAAATCCATGAAATACTGTGTGACTGCTGCCATCTTCTGGGACATGCAACGAAGGCATGTTGGTACTGCACAATGAAATACTTCTACTTGCAAGAGGAAAAGTGGTTTAGCTTTGTAGATATAGAATCATCAGAAATTCTTAAGGGCTGGCTTAGTTGCCCACAGTTTCTTGTACGTACTGTATTTCAGCTCCTCACTTCTAAAAGACAGGTTTACATCACAAGTGCAGCATATTTGACTTCTAAAAACTAGGTTAACATAATTTTATAAGTGCAGCAAAATTATACTTTTATAATTTAAGCTGTAGGGAAGATGCTTATAACCACTTGTTGCATTCTACTTCTGGGATGTTTCTCAGAGTAATTGCACTGGAATAGTGTAATTTTTTCGTTTATATCATGTTGATTGAAGTGGCTTGTCATGATTTACGATTAGGGCTTACTGAAGTAACGTGATAATACAAACATATAATTCAGTAGATGTATGTGTGTGTGATGCATTTTGTTGTAACTTTATTGCACATTTCAGATGCTTTCTGCTTTGTGAAGGGCTCCAAGCAGTGAGACAGGTTGATTCATTTATTCATTTTTTAAAAAACTTACTGTGTGTTCCATGTGCTTGTTGATCCTGTAAATCAGTTGGGACGGGAAAAGTATATCATATGAATTCGATACCCAGCACGTAAACTGTGGCTGCTTTTGTCATGACTGACAACAAAGAATTGTTGCCTGTCTCCTCAGGTGAGTGTAATTCATTACCAGGAGGCAAGTACAAAGAAGTTGCCTAGCACCAGGCTTCTCAGGGACAGGTTAGGTTTTAGGAGCACAGAAAATAAATACAGTTAGGACTCTTAATTCTTCCTGCATGGTATAACACTTGTTTTAAAAAACAAACTACAAGCCCTGCCCAACCTAAAGGTCTTCCACGGTCACCTACTAGAATAGGTTGTTTAATGCATATACCTGGTGTTGAAGGAGTACGACAATTATCCTGTGGCATAGGTAAGCCTTGGGGTGTTTTCATCAGTTTTACCAGTTTCTCCCCATTCTCTCTCCACTTCAGGTTGGATGTCTCTCAGCCAGAAATTTTGATTGCCTCCTGAGCTTCTTTTATGAGACAAGGCAAGCTAATACAAAATATTACCTGTTCAAAAACTCTGCCCATCGGGCTTGTGTGGTAAGAGAAAAACTGCATCTGTCTAGCCACAGCACGACAAGATATATGAGATCTCAGGTGACCTTTGGGACAGAGCTACCAAACGCATGTCATGCAAGTTGTATAATGCTTGGCACCCTGCCTTGAGTTTATCTTTACGGTTAATACCAGCCATCAATCTTGCTGCTCCTGAGGCTGAGCGTTCCTATAGGAAAATACTTCTGCCCACTCGCTGCCTCTCAGTCATAAAAGATGATTTTATACTCTTGGTGCAGCTAAGAGCCTGTCGGGTCAGCTAAAATAACCCCAGGTCTTGAAAAAGTCCCCCATGCTCAGGTGAGACAGCAGAGGAAAGCTGTTACAGAGCCTGAAGCTAATCTGGGGGTGACTTTGTGATAACTAGTCAGTGAAATACACCACTCTGTAGTAACAATAATAATAAAAAGAAAAAAAACCAAACCAAAAAACCAAACAAAAATAAACCTGGTTCAAAGTCTGTGCAACATTTAACTGTTAGTAAGACCCCATTCTGTTAAAAGTTGCCATACATTTCTTTATCAGACCGGCTAAAATGAGCTACAACCTGGCAGTTCTGAGTGAGGTGGTTTATTAGTTATGTGATGCAGTTTCTATAGTATAGAACTGTTATTTGTGACATCCCAGATGTCACAAAAATTTTTATTACTATGAGAATCCACAGGAAACAAAATCAGTCTTCTGTGCTTGTTCTCTGGGCCCACAGTTTGATACAAAATTTCAATATTTATAGTTCTGCATTTACACTGCTTGTTCTGTTTTTAACGATGTGGGACTGGTTTGGATTAACATGAGAACTTTGACAAAAAGAAAAAGTGCCTTTTGGTTTTTACCTGAAGCACTATTTTTGCTGTAGTGAACAGTATTTTGCAGAACATTTATTCCATGTAGAAATTGTTTCCAGGCTGTGGGGTCTCAGCCCTTGCTGCCCGATGGGGAGCCTCATTGCTGCTGGAGGATATCATGCAACCAAGATGGGACATGTTGAGGAAGGGTTGCAAGATCTCCTCTTGGTTTACTTGCTTGAATTAAAAAAAAAAAAAAAGGGGGAAAAATGGGTAAAATGGTTTGGGTTTTTTTTTTTTTCAGATTTGCATATCTGATGAGTTCCAAAGAAGGTATTTGTTTCGAACAAGGCATTTTGAAATAAGCAGAACACTCCATTTAAGAAATGTGGTGTGCTGTAACTAAAGTTCTTTTTTTTTGTTTTTGACAAATTCAACATAAACTTTTATTTGATTTTAATGTAAGCATTTTTGAAAAAAGTGAAGGAAATTCTGACAACATTGATTTTGATATTTCTAAAATAGACTATAATGAGACATTACATTTATAAGTAATTCTAAATATAATCAAAGTATAAATTATTGTCCTTTAGGTTATGTGGTAAAAGCTCCCATGCACACCCACAAAGGAGCAGAGGGAGACAATCGTGGAGGATGATGACCCAAATAATACCCTGCTGGGTGTCTCCCAGGCCCATCAGAGGAGCCATCAGCCCATCAAAGGCCCATCTCCCCAAGCCCAGAGGAACACAGGGATACACAAAGGCAGACAGGAACCCAAACTGCAGATTCAGAGGAGGAGACACCCTGCCTGGTCTGTCCCAGGGCTGCCCCAGGAGCTTCAGCCCCAGTGTCCCAGGTGTGACACTCATCACTAGGAGTCAGCCCTGCAGCACCTTTTGGACTAAGGAGGTTGCTGCCTAGAGAAATGGGATGCGTTATGGGATGGAAGGCTAAACCAGTTTGCAATTGCACAGGACTTATTATGGGATGATTAGGGCAGAAACTAAAGGTGACAAAAGGGAAAGATTTAGGTGATTAGGGGAGGAACAAGCGTGAGGAAAACAGGGACAACGGAGTAAAAGGGCTGGTTGCATGTGTGCTTGTCTGGCCATGCCCTGCGCCTGATTATTACAGCCTGGGTACCAGCCACTGGAGAGACCATAGTGACTGAAGTCAAATGCCAGCCCCTGGAGCAGGATGATGAGCCACAAGAGTTTGTGTTCCCTGGTGCCAGCGGCTGGAGGGAGCGTGGATGTCCAAGTGAGTGTGTGAGCACTAGCACAGATCAAGGGCGACCAGCCAGGGTGTAGGTGAAATGGCCCGGGAGCTGTGCGTGTCTTTAAAGGTGATACCACAGTGGAGTGGGCTACTGGGCACCAGAAGAGTCTGAGCCAGCTCCTGGAGAGACTGTAGGGTCTGCAGGACCCTAATGCGTGTGTGTGGCTACTGCAGGACCAGGGCAGTCCTGGCCAGCTCTGGGTCTGCACATGTGCACGCGTGTGTGCTGGTGAAATGGTCTGTACCAGCAACTGGAGCGTGGCTGTGGCTTTGGGGCCTCCTGTGTCCAGGTGCCAGCAAGGGGGGGATACTGGGATCCGGGCACCAGCTACCGGGCAGACTGAGGATTTGAGACCAGCTGCTGGGAAGAACCACCTTGCAGGCATTGGTGTACCACCAGTACCATCTGCCGACAGCTGCTCGTCACCTGGTGCTTCTCCTTCACTGCTCTTTTGAACTTGTGATGCTAAAAAGCAGTGATCCGTTTAAAGCGCTGATGGGTTAGCAGATCAGTTAAAAAAATTAAGGTTCTGCAATTTTCACTGTCTCGGGAGAAACTGAAGCCTTGCAGCTCTTTTCCCGCTAGAGGTCTCTACAGATAAGAGTGAGGCATCTCTGAAAATAACTTTGACACTGACAACGGCAGCTGCTGTTTCTGTTTGTACGCATACAATTGCATGCAAGACCGTTGCTTTATAATCATAATGTAAGTAGATCCAATTCCCCTAATATTGATAGCTAGTAATTTTTAAATGGGACTTACTGCTTTTTGTGATACTGCACCAGGTGAGAATCTCAGCTGGTATTTTCAGTTAAAAGGACTAATTCCAGTTTCATGACTACGTGAAAAACAGAAGGACCAAACAACAGTCGCTCTTAAAAATTAATAGTGAGACATCTTTGGTTTCCTAAGGACATTCACTCTAAGAACAAATAATTTACTGTTAATATATCCTGATTTCACTACTTTTTAATTCTGTTAATTTTGGCAGATTTACTGGTGACTTCAACTGGATTTACTGGGGGTGTGTTTTCCCTTTCTCAGACCTGTGTAACTGCATTTATTTGTGTTATGTCTCCAACATTGCTAGTGATGTATGACAAGTACCTGATGTTATATACATTCTAACTCAATTCACATTTATTTAGATAATTAAGCCTGCGTTGTTTAAAAAAGCATCCTAAAGTGAAGTGTGGGCACAAACAGCAATGGACTCCTGTATAATTCAGGAAGATGGAATAACCTTTCTCTACAGAACTGAAATTTAGATTTCCTCTTTATTACTGTGTGCAAATGTTCTATTTCTGTTTTAATTTCCGGAACTTTACCAGATTTTCTAGTCTGTCTCTCAAATGCAGGATTGCCAAGTAAGCACCAGAAATGAACATGTCCCGCATAAATGGGACAGAGCGGTGATCTAAGCTAATAACAGAGGGAAAAGTACTAGATCAATATTTCTGAGGGATAAGTAATTTGCAAAAGCCCCTTGGCTATGTTTAAACCGGAAGGCTGCTGCACTGACCTGGCACACAACTAACAGCTGGGTGCCTCTGAACAACCCCCTGCCTTGGCTGTTCTGCCTTGGTTTCCACTGGAAGAAAGGTTGGATGTGTAGGCTGAGGACAGATGGACCTTGCAAGCCCTGAGGGAGGCCATGGAGCACATCCAGTGATCAGGTTTGATGTAGCTTTGACACTTCTGAGGCAACTGCAGAGAAGACATGAAAAAAAAAAAATCCTTTCTAATACAGCATCAATCTAATTAATGTTGTGGAGGATTTGGGTAGTGAGTAAAGAGGTTAGATACAGGGACACAGCCTCCCGTGGAGTTTGTGATTGCAGAACAGCTCAGAAAGAAAAAAGTCCTCACTTTCAGACACTTTCAGCAAACCTCAAGAGCTGGTACTTTGTGAGCAGGGTCTTTTGGAGGAGGGGACGTGACCAGAATACAGTGATACAAGACCTGGAGCTGCAGGGTTTCTGAGAACATACTGCAAATGAGCTATGGTGGTCTACCCCAGTGAAGAATAAAGAAAAAATCTTTTTCAGATGGTAAGACTTCTCTGCTGCTTCTGGTGCAGAGCTTGCAGATTCAGGTTTCCTATTAGTAGGATATTTTGAATTACTATGAAGCACTTATTCTACTCTGACATTTGATGTTTTCAAGTTGCTCAATAACTACTGGCATCCCTTTTTTTTGTACGGTTTTGTGGAGAAGATATCCATCATGCTTTACTTGCCATACATAGAAGTGTATCACATGCTTCATTTTTGTAGCTGTAGAAGTCTAAATGTCTAAATACTACTTCTAAGTTCCGGAAATTATAGGTATAATTTGTTCTCAATAGAGTTGAGAAATGTAAGTTGGGTCTTGTGCCAGAAAGGGTAGAGGGTTGCAGAGGAACTCATCCTGCCTGTAATTTGTGTAAGCTCATATTGTCCCCTAGGGTGTCTGCTGGGCTAAGAGAGCTCTGTGGAATATGCAGACGTAGGGACCTGGATGATTCTGCTCATCTCCTTCATCCCCAGAATAGTCTAACCAGCAAAAGTCTAGGCTTAAGGTTGGGAATTAATCAAAATTTACATGAGTTGTGTTCCTTCAATTTCATTTTCAAATTAAATTATATTTTTGAGTATTTTACAGTGATTATCAAAGTGAAATCTGAGCATTTCTTATTGGCAGTACATTTATTCATAGATTGCATGAAAGAATAAAAGGCTGAGGATTGCTGTCCTCAAAATCAAACTGAGACATGCTGACTTTAATGTTTTTGCAAAGATAATGAAAAGTTCTTATTAAATGATGGTGTATTTTATATCCTGCTTCAACAAGATTCTAACTAAAAGAAGTTGCCTTGTTCCATTTGATACCCACAGCTTTAAAGTTAAATGTGGTTTAAATAATGTTCTGAGATACAGCTACTGAGCTGAATCTGTGCACCTGAAAAGCATTTAGCCATTTTTTGCAAATAATAGCAAATTGCTTTGAAGATATAGAAGTTGTGTTACATTGCTGCGTCGGCTAATTTTGAAATATCTTATTTAGAAAGAATTATGCAATATGATGGAGAGAAAGAATCCTCCTGTACCAATATGCAGCGTTTCTCCATTTTAAATATGTATATTCATATTACCCTTTATATATGTATGCACCACATCTTTCTTCTCATTAATGAAGTTTGACAATTTGTGACAGGACAGAAAGGGAATTCATTATATTTAGTAATAGAAAACCCATTTCTCATTTTTCTAGCGCCAAGCAGCTGCAATGAAATTGCCTAAACCACTATATCACAATTCCCCACCTTTGTGGTTCTTAAGGTCACCCTCAAGGGTCTTCAATTTCCTTATGTTCACAGCTTGGCACCTGGTAATTTTCAGAATCAGGAAATATAAGGAAGCTATATGTTTTTATTCTAAGAAGGATTTTTTTTTTATTTGAGAAGAAATAAATCTGTCAGGTTGAAAATATTAAAAATCAGAAGCTTGACTGTAATAATCACAGCAATGTCAACGCCAATTTTGTTTACAAAACTTTGGAATGAAATTTTTCTGCATGACAAAGAAACTTCCCTTCTCCCTGAGAGAAATTGTCAATGTGTAAGGGAAATGGAATTTTTATTTCAATAATCAATGGAGTTTAAGAATAATTTATGGTAATAAAACTGAAAGGCACCCAGTATTACTATTCCTTAAAAAGTTGCTCAGTATTCTTGCTGCTGCCAACTTCAGTGGACTGTGTCATCAAAATGAAACAATTTTAGTCTTTTAGACTAAATTTAGAGTAATATTCCCTACATATAAAATGGTCAAATGCTTTGTGTACCAGTATTAATTATTGAGGAAATGCAACAATAGGCAATAGTATGAAATTCTATTGATTTCCTTAAGGATGTCTTTAGACAGTCTCCAGGTTAATAAATACCAGTAGTATAAATTGAGAAAAAAATGTTGCTTTGAGCTCTGCAGTGGGATAAAAGAAGGATTTCCTTTTTATCTGACTTTATTTCTACTGAATATATATTTCCTAATTCTTTCAGTGTATGACTTGGAATGAAATACAATGAATATTTCTGTTCCAGTTAAAATTTTGCTATTTGCAGAAATAGAAGATATTCTGAATATGAAGACAGTAATTAAAAGCAGTAAAAAATTTGATAAATAACATGTTGAAAAGCAAACTACTTTGTAAAAGTAAATAGAAGGTAATTTCTTGCTCTGATGTGACTTTTTATTTCTTCTGATATTATCCATGAATATCTAGGTTTATAAAGTTAATACAGTATAGGACTTGAAAACAGTACATTTTGAGTTTTGTTTTTTTTCTAGTACAAATGTTGAGTTCCAGTCCAGGGTCAGGGATGTGATTACTCACTATGATTTGAACAAGCATTTTAATTCTTCTGGATGTGCCCCGTGACTTTGGGATTTGCTAATACTGGTATTTGCCTGTAGCACCTAGACACAACTGCCACCCAGACAGTTACCAGTTTAGTGCAAACACATTCACAAAGAACAGAATGCTGTTAGCAGGGGTTTTTTTCCCCCAAACTGAAGTTGTGCAGGAGAAGTCGAGCTTACCATAGAGAGGCTGGCCAGCCTCAGTGGTTACCTCATTTTTTCCTACTCCATCACGAGCTTGCTGAGAATGTTGCTGCCCTGCAAAACAGAGTACGAGGTGGCCATCCCCAGGCTAGGGAGAAGCTTGCTAGTAGCATCATGCCCATATGTTCTAGTATTTCTGGTATGGTTTGGTTTTTCCAGGAGCTGTTTCCTAAACACGGAGTTCTTATTACTTTTTTAGTCATAATTTCTTTCTGTAATGCTAGTAATATGACTTATGGACTTATTGTCCGATGCATATACCTACAAAAGCTGAAATCAGAAGCTATCTTGGCTGCGGATGTTTTCTTTGTTATACACCGCACTGAAGGAAGCAACCTCGATGAACAAATATTGTTTCCTCCACAGTGCAAGTGCATTTTTGGCAATATCCTTCGAGGATAATCCTTCTGTATCAGGCACGGAAGTGGATTTTACAAGACATGCTATTTATACTGCTAGTATAATAGAAAAACCAGCATCTTCAAGATGCCCCTATAGATTTACTGGTGCAGCTAATTTTAGCCCCCAAATTACAAAACAACAAAGAAATATATATAAGTAAATGTATGTCTTTGTAGATTTTCTCTATGGCTATAAAAATACATTGGTTGTTATTTAACCAACATCTTCAACAATGTATTTTTTTTCTCTTGTAAATGGTTAACTGACTCTTTTCCTTAATCATTTTATTATTTTACCATAAGAACTTTGTTGGGTTTTTTTCTGAAAAATATGTAACAGATATTTTGATATGACTCTGGAAACAGTATAAATGCAGATGTTAATGGTTTCACATGACTTTTATACTGATCTTTGTTTTACATTGGTGATATATGGCATTTTTTTCTCCAGGAACTATTCAGTTCAAGAGTGTGTACTGACTATTGTGGTTGTTATTGAATTTGTCTGTCTCTAGTTTTGAATTTCCAGTGTTTCACTGATTGAACCTTCATTCAGGTGAGTTACAATGCAGAGTAACTTGTCTGATTTTTATCAGTTTGAGATGTAATAATTCTTGCTTTCAGAAGAATTTTTTAAAAAATAACTTAAAAAGAGAACTACCACTATATTTCAGGGTTGCTGCCGTGCAGAGCATCTATGTAGCTCAGTGGGAAGCTTTTGCTGCTAAATGTATCCTGATTTTAATGGTCATTCTGCATGAATTCGCCACCTTCTGAATGAAGGCGGCGATTAGTGCCAGTATAAACCCAGATTTGGAGACGGCATCGCTGCAGGTAAGAAGTGTGGCAATAATCACTAAACCTTTGCAGTGTTTAATTTCGAGAAGGTTGATTTCAGAATTATGTGGTTAAATTGTTCCCGGTTTTGTTGTGGGTTTTTTTTTTTTTTTTGGGGGGTTGGGTTTGGTTTTTTTTTTAGACGCTGTCTTATCAAATTCCCAGGTCTAATATTTTCTAGCGAAGTCAGCTGGACACTCGCACGCTTTTAATACTCTTCAAATCCTCCGTAACTCAGCAGGTCGCTGGCTCGGCTGCGGACGCAAACAGCGAGGCAGGTAAAGATGTATCATCGCGCCACTAGATGTCCTCCTCCCACAAAATTTCTGCTGCTCGGGGAACGAACTGATAATATTGTCTTAAAAAAAGAGAGCTGGAATGGTGTGCAGCACTAACGCACCGCTGGTGCAAACTGTGGTAGTGGCAAACGGCCTGCTCCTGGGAAACAGCCTCGAGGTAGGCCGCAGCTCTGCACTTACGAAATACGTTTTATAACACACATATTGGGCCTTTATGGACTGCAGAGGCATTTTCCTGACACCACAAGCATTGCAGAAGCAGGGCTAGCCCCTTGCTGGTGACTTATAAAAACCCAGAGTGCCTAATAACTAAGCCTGATTGTTTCATAAGTAATATTTTGGCTACCTCTACACATGGGTGGTAGGGCCTGCTCTGTGCACAGGTGCTTAAACTCTCAAGGTAATTCCTTGCCTGTGTGGGTTGCCTGGCCACTGTCCCATGTGTTTGTTGCTGCTGAGGAATTACAGGCAGCCTTAGCTGGTGTTTGGTGCCATGTTTATGGTTTGTGACAGTTTTCCAGAGTGTGCTGTACGAATCCAGCCACCCCAGCCACCCGCAGCACGTCAGTATCCATAGTCAGGGCCTGCTGCTGGCACCGTGGCCAGGATGGGTTCCCGTGATGGTGGCTCAAGGTACCTCTGGAAAATGGAAGGGGTTAGGTGTGGGACGGGGAGGAGCGGGATGTGTGGTGGAAGGCAGCGGGGAGGATGGATATCCAGGTTGTTTTCCCCAGGACCTGCAGCAGTCCCTGGGCCCCCCCTCGTCACAAGCCGCTGAAATGGCACATGCATCTTTCAAACTTGCTGCATTACTTAATAATGCTTTTAAATGCTAATGACGTTAAAGAATACCAAAGTAATAACTGGAGGATGTGCTGGCTGTGGTAAGAAATTCTTGTGAGAATTTGAAGCGTACTATGGACCTGAAGTAAGAGCAATATTTCAAAGGGTTCTTGCTATTTCTGAACACTGGTGCTGAGGGCTGGGATGTTGCTCTGGGGCACCAGACAAACAGGGCTCCTCAGGAGTTTACAGCTTGATCTGAGAGGAAGGGAAGTCTAGGTGGAGGAAAGAGATCTACAGTCTAAAATAGGCTACAGGCTTTTTGAGAGCTACTTTTAGAGTTAGATTTTCCCTGAGAACTAATGTGACATGTGAGAGACTGCATTTCACAGCATGATTAAAGGCATTAAAATAAATGGGATAGGTGACAACATGAGCAAAGCTTCCGAACTGAAGACACATTTCCAGAGTGCTCACTGCTCTTCAGGAGTCGCTGCCTATTTTCCTCCAGTGTGTCTCAGGGAGCTGTTTCAGCACAGGACATAAATGCAAAGCCCAGTCTGAAGTACCGGGGCATGAGTTCACAGCTGAGCTTATATACCATTTGGTGCTGCTTTCTGAGGAGTCACTGGTGCATTATCAGCCTGGAGGGATGGTCACCTGTGAAAAGGCTTTTGTGGGTCAAAAAACAGCTGGAGAAAGAGAAGGTTGGTAGCTTCTGCTTTAAGTAGTGCTGTAATGAGAGCCCTCTGTTGAGTTCCTCTCATAGAGAGGGATGAAACAATGTGTAACATTGTGAGCTACATGAGGTTTTTTTTCCAGCTTGTGGCTGATCTAGTGTCACTTAGAGATGAAGGAAGGATTTCAATCTTTTCCAATAGGCATGGTACCGAGGGGTTTTTGTGGTAGTGAAGAGCCATATAATTATCTAGCTGTAGTGGCTCTTTCTCGGATTTTAGTGAGCTGCTGAATTTTGCTGAGATTCCAATAAAAATGCAAGATTTTACAGGGGTTTGCTGGGATGTGATTTTCAGACCTTTGTCTGTAGTTTCATTAATTTTCCTAACATACCCCAAAAAATGGGAAGAAGTCTGTGTAAATTTGAGGATGAGAGATAAGATTAATCTGAAGAATCATCAAGGTTTTAGTAAAAGCATTTTGTATTTTGGTGATGGGACGCTATCTTTTGGGACTATTAAAAGATGGTGTACAAAGTCTTGCTTTAAGTAAACTCTATCAAAATGAGTCTTCTTACCCCAAATATAGCGTACCAATTCTTGAACTGTTACTTAGCTATATCCCATGAAATGCATGCAATGAAATATAGATCCTGCAGCATATATGAAAATCTCCCCATTCATTTTGATGAATCTCCTATGGAATAGAGATGAGCCACAAGAAGGTCTTACAAGTTAGCACAGTGTGATAAATCTGTGTAGGGTCACAGGTTTTGGTTCTGAATCCCATTTTTTAGTTTTAGTGTATTCTTATTATCAGTCTATTCGCTCACTTGTATTTTACCATGTCCCTCATTGACAGATTTAGGGATGTACATGCTGATGTTGTGTCGGCACTGAACATCAGTCTTTGCTTTGCAGCATTAATCATCACCTTATTCATTATAATTAGAGTGGGGAATAAAACCTACAACAATAAAAATCCCCAGCAGTGCTGGAATTGAGCACTGAGCGCAGTGAGGCATGAGTGTAACTTCATGCAGAATTGTGTTATCAGGTTATCAGGTTCCCTACCAGGTTTGAGTACTTTAGCTTCTTCTGTCTCGGTTGTAGTCTTCATCCGCTCCTGTCTTTTCAGCCTTTATGAGTAATTAATCACACAGCAGCCATGGTCCTAGTGTGGTCCCTAGTATCACTGCTTTTTCCCATACCTGCAAGGTTCTTAGATGTTTCTGTAATGCTCTTAATGCTCCCTAACCAGAGAAGGTTTATTTCTGCCCACTCTTTCATGTTTTAGAACAAAGTTTGTTACCAGAACAAAATTGTTTCTAGTAACAAAAGCTTCCAACTGCATTTCAGATGTTTCAAAATGAACATAAAAGGGAAAAAACACCTCATACAAAGTGATGAGAAGAATAATGGGGGAAAAAACACCTCATAGAAAGTGATGAGAAAAATATCCTATTTTGGAATTTTTGTGGAGAATCAAGGGATTTGTTTTTGGTTTTTGCTCACCATACACTCATATTTTTGTGGAAGAAAATTTGAAATAGTTGGCACAATATAAAAATTCATCTGTCTGCCCATAACATTATGTTGGAGGTGAAATGTGTCTCTTGCCTTCATCCTACTCTATTATTTTAGTATCTATGGCATTTATCTCAGAAGGTGTAGGAAAAAAATCATTGTCCCTGAGACACATTGTCCCTTCAGCGACAGATGGTTCCTTCTCTACAGGTATTAGAGAAGTTGGAGGCATCTTTTGGGATCTTTTGGCACAAGGGGTCACGGCTCTGGATCTGACCCTGGTCATGCCACAGTTGCTGCTAGGGATTGTCAGAGCTGTGTTTTCCTCTGCTGGAACTGCAGTGTCACAGACATGGAAAGACAGAAGCATTTTAAACTGTTTTCTGGAAGACCCTTTTCAGTTCCATCACCACTAGATTTCTGGGTTTGGTTCTCAAAGCAGACTGCCTTATGTCTAGAAGAAATTCCATTGTTATCTGGTTTTGTGGTCAGTCACACTTGCTGGCTTAAAATGAAGCTGTTTCTATAATTTATTTGAGTCACAGTAACAGAAGTGTCCTTTGTCTCTCTGTATTGGTGAAGTACTGAAAATTGCTTTAGTTAGTTTTCATTTTAATTTTTGCTCTGTTTTTGTCAACTCAGCCACCCATTCTAAATTGGCCAGGTAATTTTCTGGGCTTCTGCTTGTTCCTATTTAACAGAATGGTGAAGCAGTTTCACAAAATGTCAGGTTTGCAATGCAATAGCTCTGAACAGACAATTTACTGAAAATAAGCAACACAGTAGTACTGAAAGACACATCACAAAAATTGCTAGTGGTGTTGTATGACTTATTTCACTAGTTTTATCTTGTTGAGATATGACAGCATATTTCCAAATTCAATGTAAATATTTTTTGGCAAAGCAGCAGGGTATTCTGACTGTAAAAACCTTTAAACGAAACACTGCACTGAATGTAATTTTTGTAAAATTTCAAATATCACTTTTTATGTTCTGATCATGTTTCTCATTTCAGTTCGCTAATGTTAACCCTTTGTGCCCCTTGATTTGGTCACCCCTCCCCTCTTTCAGTGCATATGCCATAACACCACCCACCTAACAAACGGGTCTAGAAACTCCCAGCTGGCCGTGTCTCTCATGCTGGTTGGTTGGACTTGGACCCACCAGCTGGGAACACCTCACTGTCTCAGCTACGGAGGTGCCTGCTCACGTGTACATGCCATCCGAGTGCGTGGTCTGTTCCACCCGTTTCAGCTCCTCGCCATGGGGCTTAGATGTAACTGGAAAAGCTTTTATCTTCCTTCTGTCAATTCACCTCTCCTTCCCTCCCTGTTTCCATCCTGCTTCCACCCTTCCCTTCTCTGCAGATCACAGACACAGTCCTGTGCTTGCTCGCAGTCCTAAAATTTCAAATACATTCTTTTTAAATAGCGGAGAAAGGCTGGGAATGTACATAGCAAAAATTATTCAGCTCAAAAGACTAATACCACTGGCGTCACTTAAGAACAACAGCGAAGTAATCCACTCACAGGTGCAAACCATTTAAGCATCTTCTCTTTTGTGGGACAAAAACTTACTGTCTTACTTGCCCAAATATCTTGGGGGACAATTTTACAGAGCAATCTGTGTTCACTTCAATACAAAATACTTAAATATTTCTTGCCCTTTTAAGTGCAAGCATTTGCAAATAAAACCAAAAAACCAAACGCTTTTCCATAATGGAGGCAGCAATGTTTGAATAGCTGGATAGCTAATCCTACAAAAATCATGTTTTGTATTCCAGTATAGAGAACTGATATACTTAGTTTGAGAGGTTTTTTTCCACTTCGTTTTTCCATAGTGCTTTGGTAATTTTGATTATATACTTAATTTCCTAATTCTCATTTGAAAAACAGGGACAAATACTTAATAAGGTAATTATATCTACCTCTATGAAGAAATACATTTGCAGATATTTATCCGTCTGATAATAAAATGGTTATTTTAAACAATAGCAATAATTACGTAATGGGGAAAGTTTCCAGGAGCCATAGAAAATTCTTCACTGGATGAGGACTTTAACTCAGTTTGAAGTCTTTCTAAAGGATGATCTCCTTTAGTTACAAGTAATTTTGCTGGTGGAGGAATTGCTGGGTTAAATTTTATTTCTTTGTTATCTAGGGAGTCCAAGGGAATGAGCGCAATTCCAGTCTTCAGAACGATAATGAGTCTTTGCTTCTTAACAAAATCAATTGCACTTCTGCAACCTTTTTCATAATGAAATAAAAGTTTTTTTTCTTCCATAGGTGGAACAGATAGCAACAGAGCAGAATAATGACAATTACAGCCCCCCTCCCTCCCCCGGCTTTTCCTTTTAAATGGTGTCTGCCATTTGTATCTAGTACAGGTACAATCAAATAGAAAGGGGTAATCGCTTGAGAAAAATCAAAATATATTGAAAACACTCTTCCAATCCATGAAAGAAATCAATTACTCTAATGCTGTCTTTCCCCTGACATCACGAAGAACTTGTTGCACTCGTGGAGAGCAGTCCTCATTGTAGTTTTGCTGCAACTTCAGTGCTGGTGGAGATGTGCCGTACGGATAAGTTTTGTTACAGTAGAAGAAAATCTTGGTCTGATGTCTTGGAATGCAGAGATATGTTTCAAGTCACACTACAATGTCAGTTTACCCTCTAAAATATTACATGCACATGACTGTATATGGCCATGGTAGCAGCCATAAAGCTTTAGCAGTATTGCTAGTAAGTGGCAACATAATCGTGGACATGCACAGTTCGGTTTCTAGGCTGGAACAGTCTTTTTGCAATTTATTTGAACATACATATAAAAAGCAATGTTTTCGATGTTGGTGAAGAGTAACAGATATTCTTTGCTAATTGCCTGAGTTGGTTGTGGCAGAACCTGCAGGAGGGAAGAGCCCACTGCAAGACGTGGCACTTGGGCGTCTCAGCTGGCGTTTCACTGGAGAGTGGGAGCGCTGCAGGCTGACTTATGGACAAGCCTCACCTGTAAACTTCATATCCTAAGCCTAAGCAGGTAGTTAGCCAATAAAATGAAGAAGATGAAGGGGCAAACCACTGTAATTCTGCTGTGTTGCCATTTGTTCCACTTACAGACATTTAAAAAAAAGCACAACAAAAATTGTGTTTGTTAAGAAGGCGGTACGTGTGCACTTGGCTTTAAGAAGCAAAGAGTCCTCCTCATTCCTCGACCGTACAAAGACCAATGTACCCAAACCGGGCTAAGGTACGATGTGTGCTGAGACCTCTGAGCAGCTTGGCTGTTGCACGTCCAACTCACTTTCCAGCTCTCCTGGTACAGTCGAAGGGGTGATGGTGTTAAATCCTCTGTAGGAAGTTTCATGCTGAGCCCATTAATGAGGGAGCTGCTGGTCCCTTTCATAACATTAGTTGTAGTTCAGTTTCACCATAATTGAAACTCTCCTGGCTGTAGTGCCTTTCAGGCAACGGGCAGTTTAAGTCCATATAACGTGTATTTTATTGCCAGAATGAACTTAGTAGCCCCTCAGGCAAGCAGAGCATTAGCCCTTGCAGCAGCATTTTCCTTGCACGTGAGCTCAGAAATGCCAGCCCTTTTGGACACAAAACTGCTTACTTCCTATGCATTTTCTGCAAACTGATAAATTATAATGGCATTAACGTTATTGTGGCATGTAAGTATTTCTGTGTTAAACTGATGACCGTGTTATCAAGGTTGATTTTGAATTGGTACTATGAAAATGCAGACTTGTGACTGTTTATATGGAAGACTGAAAAAAAAGCCTATGAAGCTCCTGTTCAGCTTGGTGAAGGCTGGGGTAGTTAGCTGGGTATCCAGACTGATGACTTGGAAAAATTAATATTACAAGAATGAGTATTGACAAGGGTTTGCAATTAGCCAAAAGCTGATTGTGAGGTTTTCAGTGCTGGGTGTGTGTGCCCTCAGTAGGTGTTAATGGGGTGTTTGGTTATTCTATCCATTTTAAGAATAGAGGGGCTGTGATATTTTAATTATATTCAAAGGATATATCTGTGAAAAACTGCTTTAATTGTTTGAATAGATGTTGTCCATTCATTTAATACATATAGAGTATCTCAGAGTTGGCACTTTTTTAAACAGCATTGTACAAATGTGGTAGCTTGTATAGCAATAGTAGATTCTGCTGTGTGCTACAGCACATAATAGTGGCTGATGTACTAGCCAACCTGTCACCTTTTCTGCTGGGACATTCACGTGTTTGTTGGACTTCAGATCTTTATGAAATGAAATAAAAAGTCCAAACTTTTATTATTATAAGATGGCTTTCAGGCAACAGCCTTGCATATGCATTTAGGCTCCATGTACTGTCTCTGCAACAAGTACACATAACAGAATTTCTCCAAGCTTATTACTACTCTTTTAAATAAATATTCTTCTAGTCCTTTTTGAAGAAAAAACCCTTACACATTTTCTGTTGTGTTCGTGAGCATTTTCCTCTTCCATTTCCTTAAGGGTATTCTAATCGATCTAGATTATGTTTTCACTTGAGATTTAAAAGAAATAAATCTGTCTGCAAAGTTGTAATTCCATTGTCTAAAAGACACAACTTTTCTAGGAAGACTAAGAACAAAAAGCCAAATAATCAGAGCAGCAGTGTCCTTGCAGCGTTGCAACAGTCTGTATCGCTTTAATTGTCAGCTTTTCTACAATTGGAAGTAATCATTCTTTTATATCGTCAGTTAATGTTTTTACCTTTAAACATTATGATGAAGTTAACAAGAAGAGTTATGAGGAAGAATTAGTTAAATGTGAAGAATTATGTAATCATGAAGCCCATGGGTCATTTGGCAAAGAGAAATGAAGGAAAAGGGTTGATTTTTTTCAAACCTCTGAAGTATCTATGATTGCTATATCACTTGTTATCAGTGACACATTGTACTAAATGATGCATAAATGAGCATCTTTTAATAATTTTTTCCTAGAAGTAGCCTTTCCAGAAAACAAGTTTGAACTGGGAAAAAAGTTTATCTCAATGTTTCTGCTTAGGCAATAATGATAAAAATTAGATCTACTAGGAAAACGCTTTTTAACCTTTATTCTTAGCATAAATCAAGAGGCTCATTTTTCACAGTCTCTTTCTATAGAATTCAATTAAAGGTCAGATTTGTAATGGGGGATCCTAATTATTAATGTATTGCCTATTTTGAATTATTAATGAGTTGACATATTTGCATAATGGGTAAAGAAAATGCCCAAGAACAACTTTTACAGCATATGAAAATCCTTCAAAAATATTTAATCAAAGTCTTTTGTTATGTCCTGGAGGTAATTTAACTTTTTATCATTATGTCAATGCTTAGAAAATAAATTCAAAATATTTTACAGTTAAAAATTAGTGCAGTTATATATCACTAAGGGGAATTAATCTTGTTTTGAGCTAGTAACCAGTCATAAAGTGTGCAGCTTCAGACTGGGTAGATCTTCTGTGAAAGGAAGATGCCATTACTGCTGGATTGAGCATTTTGTTATTTCTTACAAAGGGCAACAGTAGTTTAAGAACAGTAGAATTTGCAGGGCCACAAGAATGGAAACAATCATGATAAACATTAGCCTAACATTTTGTCACCAGTGATTTCAGTGTATTGAAACAGTGATGGACTTCATTTGGTTGACTGAGGCCTAGGACTGGAATCATCTGTATGCAAGCAATGTAGTGATGAGACTATATTTATTAGAAAATGATGAACAGATCATAAGTTTCATGTGGAAATGAGATTACTACATTCATGCAACAAAAGCTTACCAAAAGTGCCAGGTTGCACCACCATATCAACAACCAATGCTTCCATGCTTAAAATGATCAAGTGTAGCAGAACCCTATGTCATTTCCTACCTGGGAAATGATGCAGGGTATATTTCGGTGACAACTGAGTACATATTGTGTTTATTGGCTTGCTAGAAGATAGGCTGTTGGACAGACAGGTCAAAGTCTGTCCTTGATCTTTTGCTTTTATGACTCAATTTACTGCAGTAGATCATTGTTCCTAAGGCAAGATTTGACTCCTCGCTTTGCATAGAGGGTTTCTTGTCATAAAATGGTGTTTGGAAAAAGAAAAATAAGAATTTATGGTTGAGTTCTTTATAGGTAGAATATTTTCCTTATTTACACAACTGGAACATTAATGGGTGTTAGACCCATGGACAAGATGTTTGAATACACTTTACTGTAATTTCTCGAAGGAATGCTTTGCAGAAGCAAAGACACTTTACAACATCAAAGATGCTACTAGTGTAGGTTTTTCTTCTTTTTAAACTAACAGAAATGCAAAATCTCAGATTTTTTCACCCATATCTGTTATCATTCCATTCCAACCATTAGCTACTGAGTAACACCCTGGCTTGAAGCCACTGGGAAGATCCTGTTTTGCGGTTACTGCTACCACAAACCACATTATCACTAACTGCTAAAGTCTATCTATAGGTCAAGGTCAGGCCAGGGAGATGATTGGGGAAGGAGGTAACTGTCATGGAGCAGTCAGACTTCTCATTTGTATTACATCGTCAGAGAAATCAAGTTGAAGGATGGAACTAAAAAAACCCTCTATAAACTGTAATGGTCATGTATAATGAAGGAGTCTCACTTCTAATCAAGTAGACTTTCTATTAACACTTAATAATTGGTAAAATTGCAATACTCCATTCGTGGGCGAATACCTTGCACAGCAGGACCAACGTGATCAAATAACACCTTTTGCACCTGACCTTGTGAGAGCAAGGGACATTTCACAAAGGGGGCTGTATAGGGTGTTTTTATAGATGGCATAAAGCCTCTTCTGTTTTCACTTCAGAAGGCAGCAATTCAGGATGTAATTGTCACTTGGCATAGTATTCAGCCATAAAGAAGGACCATTGGAGATAACAAGAAAGGGATCAAGGAACTCAGTGACACCAAATCCGTGCATGTCTTGTTAGTGTAACTCTTCCAGGTAGTAGCGTCCTGTAATTTGTAGGCTATCCACAGTCTCTTTCCAGGGCAGAATCATTCTATTCTTCTCTACTCTTCTGTTTCTTAAATTGTCATTTAGGCACATTGTAACAACGTGTTAAGTAATATGCCTAATATTTGTCGCAAATGGTTCATCAGTTCAGTCACGGGATGAGACAGGGTGAGAATAGTGAAGGGAAAGAAAACTTTGATGCAAATCTCAATGGCTGGAATAATGTTGTGCCAGTTTGTGCTACATGAAGTACTTATTTAATATGAAAGAAACAAAGACCGTGGTTTCAATTACCCCTCGCCACAGAGCAGAATTCTACCTCCATTTCACTTGGGGATCATGGAAATCAGCAGTGCAGATTTCTGTCCCGCTACAGGATGATTCAACTGAGCAATTCTTTGTAGCTCTCTCACAAACCTTGCCTGACATGTTTCATTGCATCAGCCTCACAAGATTATTCCATAGGTCTCAGTGCTACGTAACTTCAGTTACTGATACTTAGCGAATTCTTACACTCAGCTGGTGCTGTGAGGTGATTTAACCTTCTTGCTTTTAATTACATCCTGTATTCCAAATGAAGTCTTCTTATGTTTTCTTTTTTTGTCCCTCCTCTAATGTCTCCTTTTGCAACATGTCAATCCCACTCTGCGTGGTAGTCTCCATAAATTTCTCTTAATTCCTGCTAGTTTGTCTGATTGCTCTGGTTATTGAGATTCCCAAACCAATAAAAGGGAAGGAAAAAACAAAAGGAAAAAAAGAATGTTGACGCTGGTGTCTGGAGCAGGCTTCTGTAAAAGAAGCTACTTAAACTCCCCCAATAATCTTGAATATAACATCAAGGATTTTCCATATCAGACCTCAGCCCCTGTGTTAAGCTACAGCTGGAGAACAAAGTTGGAAAGACACATGGAAGGAGTAAAAGAAAATAAAAGACTTTATAGTAAGAAGATTATCTTCAATATGTTTAATAAGGCAAATAAAAACTCCCCAAGACCCAGGTAAATGGCTTCCTGTCATAGAACCTGTACTGCTGGCTCCGCGTTGCTTTTACCTGGGGTCTCAGGAGTGGAAGGAAAATTTAGAATGATTAGTTCTCAACACAAAAGATCATTGCCTTGGTTTGTATTACTAGAACTCTGAGACTCAGTACTAAGTTTCACAAAGTAGTAATTAACCCACTTGGAGGTAGAAAACCTGAAGGAT
>JAOXJK010000012.1:62990747-63009308 GCA_025774025.1 Xenus cinereus | reverse complement strand
TTTAAGGCTGCCTTCTCAGTTTCTGCTTTATAAGAAAGAAATGCCTCAGAAATTTGAGTTAGATTTTAAAGACTTTTCTATGCTTTTTTTTTTTTACGTCTTGCAATTTTCTTGAGGAGTCAGCTGTTCCTATTTAGAGTAGCTGTGACTGCAAAAGATGAACTCTTCAAGACATTAAACTTGGAGTCAGTCGGGCAAGAAGGAATGCTCTCTGCATCCGCTCTGTGCTCACTGTCCTCAGTGGCGTTGTGAGGTGCTCTTGTTGTCTACTTGTTGCTATGATTTCTGTAGGAACACCCGGGGACAATAAGCGGAACAGGAGAGTGATCTGAATTTAATATGGAGTTTTATTACATGAAATACATAAGTATCTGTCAGTGTGGCTGGAGGCATTATTATCTGGGTATAGAAACCCTTTTCTGATTATCGAGTGAAAAAATATGAAGGGAAAAAATAGAAAATATTGTAAAATATTGTGCAGCTTCTGCCACTGGCGTGGAAAAAAATCACAGAATGACAGAATGATATGGGGTTGGAAGGGACCTCTGGAGATCATCCAGACTAACCCCCCTGACAAAGCAGGTCCACCTAGAACAGGTTGCACAGGAATGTGTCCAGGCTCCAAATCCACGTTCTAGAAAAATTTTATCTGAGGTAAAGAAGTTTCTGATTGAATATGAAAATATGATAGAATTCAGCCTGTATTAAGGAGGTTATTGTTTTGGTTTCATGCTCTGTAGCTGTGTTCATAGAAATCTGTATATGTTGCTGGTATGAATGAAGTCTCTTCTGATCTTTGTAATAGCTATGGCTGGTATTGTCAAACAATTCAAATGCACAGAAAAGTCTGGATGATATATGAAAGAATGAAAAGGTTATTTTGCTGTGGGGTTTTGGTTTTTTTTTATTAATTTGGAGCAGGGTATGGAAGCAAATACAAATTTAGAATAAGATTTTCTTTTATTAACTGGATAAATGGTCTTGGCAAACTGATGAAGGCAACAGTTTGCATCTGGGGTGAAGTAGCCCCTTGCACCAGCACAAGCTGCAGTTGACTGGCTGGAAATCAGCTTTCCAGAAAAGGATTTGGGGAACCACGTGGACCTGCATGGCTGGCAGGTTGAGAAAAGTGATGCTTCCCATGAATTTAAAACTTGTCAAGCTACATGTGCAATAAAGCCACTTTTGGACCCTCCAGCACAGGAAGGATTTTGATGAACTGCAGGAGGGGCCACCAAGGTTGTCAGAGGGCTGGAGCACATAACATACAAGCAGAGGCTGGGAGAACCAAATTTCTTCAGAAAAGAAGAAAAGGTGCCAAATGGAAGACATTAGTGATGTCTACGTGACCTTTTGTGTGATTGTAGAGAAGATGGAGCCAGACGTTTCTGTAAGGTGCACAGTGATGGGACAAGCAGCAGACACAAGCTGCAGCTACAGAATTTTCACCTGGATTTAACCTCAAAGTTCTTCATGTTAGGAGTGGTAACACACCAGGACAATTTGCCCAAGGAGTCTGGGAACTCAGTCCCTCTTAAAACAGCTAGAGGAGGCTCTGAGAAGCCTCATCCAGCTCTGAAGAGAGCCCTGCTCCTCTGGCAGATGATGACCTAGGTTTGGTCAGAAAAAGAGATGTGGAACAGGTATGAAAAGAGAAGTATATGGTCAGGATATGGAAATACTTTAAGCAAAAAGTTCAAATCCTCCTGCCTTTTACATTGATGTCATACCAGTTCCCTCCTGACTTCTCCATTCAGGCTGCCAATGCTTGATGCTCTTTCTGTGTACTCTGGTGCATTTATTTATACGTAGCCTGGCAAAGAGGAGCTCCAGCTGAGAGCCTAATGGCATCGTACAATTTGTTTGTATTTAATTTTCAAATTTCCAGAACTTTTGCTAGAAAACGGGTAAAGTAGCTGCACCTTACAGAAGCAGTGTTTAATCAAATTTAGGAACAAAACAGGTAGTGATCATAATCAGACAGGAGAATGAAAGGATAAGTAAAACTTACATCTTCTCACTCTCCCTTGCTTCTTGCCTGGTTAGATCATTGATTTTTAGATAAGTTTGTGTCAAGATTTTAGCCAGAGATATATAGTTGATCTCTAGATAATGCTCTGATTAAAAAAAATCTCAGCTTTCTCTTTCTGGTTGGAGCAGGCCAGACAAAAAAGCCTGCAACTTAGTCCTTAAGCAATGATGTAGGGAGACACTCCTACTACACAGTAGGTGGAATAACCCCCCACCCCCTTTTTTTTTTTTGATGTTTACAGCAGCTGCAGGCTGATGTATTTGCTTTTCTTTTAGATGGAAGCTGTGGTTTAAAAATAGACACTGTTATTTACAGGAAACTTAAGCCTGCTGAAGTTTTACAGATTTAGAAAGTTCGCTAATCACTATCAATTAAAAAAGCTGCCTTACTGTTGCATAAATTAGTCAGAATGATGCACTCCACCATGGGGCCTTCTCAAAATATTTGTTTTGAAAAACTGTTACCAAATTTGGTTGGAGTGGTACTTATAGTAACAGTCAAGACTTTTAAACTGCTACAATTACAACTGGTTTTCCAAATATATTATAAACTCAGCTAGAGCTAGAGCAGTGTCCTACTATCTGGTTGCTGTGTAGGAGAAGGTAGAAAAGGCAAGAACAGAAAAGCAATACCTAAAACTTTGAATGCCTGGGATGACTGGAAGTACATGACATTCCCACAAGACTCTCTTACATTAAAGACTATGACCTAGAACAAAAGTATTTGTTCCACGCTGTTGTGAGCGGAAGTAACACAGCATTTACCCAGTATTCTTCTTCTGCAAATGCTTGGATGTATGAAGGTCTCCTGGATTGAGTTCCTCTCATTTATGCCGATGGTGAGGCTTCTTTTAAGTTATCAGTTTTTCATTCATCACATGCCTAATGTTCAGAATATTCTCAGGATCAGAAGCAACATGCTTTAGTTCTGTACAGGCAACCATGATTTTATGCAGAGCTCTTTAGCAGTACGTATAGCTTCCTATTCAAATGCAGAACTCAGGACTTTGTTGGTTTCTGTCACTTCTCTTCTTAAAAATTGTCGAAGGGGGGTGGTCTCTGTGCTCATTGTAGTGCTTTGTGTTACAGCAGAAACAGCGTGCAAAGACTTAAAATCTGGTTTGGTGAAAGTCAGAATTGATAGACTTTTCTTGGAGATTGGTACAAAGTAATCCTTTTAGGCTGGATATTGTGGGGTACCACAGTGTAAATGGCACTACCTTTTCTTGCAGTGCAAAGTGGAGCTGGAGAATTTTAATTCTGCTGTTCCCTTCATCTTCAACTACTACAAGTATCCCAATCCCTCTAAAATGGTTCTTTGAGGAAAAATAGAAATGGTAAAGGCATTCAGCAAAGCCAATTAAAGACTTGTGAAGATTTCTATTAGAAAATATTCTAGATTCTATGTGTAAAGATAAAAAGTCGTTATAAACTGTTGAGTTTTAATCATGGAAAGTTTATTTCACTGATGGGAGCATGTATTAAATATGCAGAAAATCCCATCCAAATGTTGCTTAAAAGTTTTTAACGTTATGGCTTGAGCTAAACCTACAAAAAACCCAATAACAGCTCTTGCAAGTAAAGCTGTGGTACCCAGCTTCCATGAAAGAGGACTGAGCTGCAACACTTACGAATAAAGACAGGTTGTTCAAATAGTTTTGCAAATTTTCATGAATCATTTCTCTGCATAGTTTTATTTTCATCATAACAATGAAGAAAAACTGAAGATGTTTTTCACAATTCTTTTTCCAAAACAAATGCCTTCACATCAGTACAGTTCTCCAGTATTCATTTAAAACGGATAAGAATGGATTTACTATCCCACATAGCAAAATTACATCACTCAAAATGTACTGAAATAGTGGTGATCCTGAACAAAAATCGTGGGGATTAAAACATTGTCTTTATGACAATAGCCATTATTATAGGAAGCTGCTAACTTACATGACTTTTTCAAGACAAGTTGGGATCGGATCAAAGCATGAGGGAGAGAGAAGGAAAGAAGAAAAAGAAAATCCTCTACTTCTTTGGGGCAATTAAAGGCTACACTGTGCTGGGTAAATAAAATAAAATGGATCTATTATCTCTCCTCACAGTAGGAAGGCAGGAATGGAGCCTGGCCCAGGCCACTTACCAATGCACCTGCTGGCTGGGCTTATCTCACAAAAGAACAGTCACTGAAAGACTGAAGCTTATTATTTATTCTCTTTCTCCCCTCACTGGGCCAGGGCCCTAGCATAGGATGTTTGGTGTATAGGTCAGCATGACCTGAAGATGTAGCACCGAGCAATGGGACAATGTGAATGTGTCTGGATTCTGGGGGTCACCTGGGGGTAGGTAAGGCTATAGGGCTTTATGTAGAATATGCTCTAAGTCAGGCTTTTTGGATTTGCTGGTATGTTTGCTTTAGAAGAAGGAAATACAGGACACGCAGTGTTTTAGGGGAGTATATCATCCATTTTCTTCTCAAAGATGTGTTTCAGCTGCCCTCAGAAATGCAGTCCAGTTATCTTATGCTCATAATCATTATTTAATACAGAGCATATTATTTGAACACATACCATTACACCTTCACTTTTTGAAATCAATGTATAAGACACTACTTAATACAATTCAAACAACTGTCTTGAATTTCTGTCTTCACAAAATCAATATTTAGCAAGATTCCTGTAATCTGTCCGGTCTATTTACATAAGAAAATGTTATTTTCACTGCTCTGTTTGAGGTAGGAATAGATGTAATAAGTTATCCATCTTTAAAGAAAAAATTCAGGGAATCAACTGGGTAGAACAGGTCACTTCTTTATTCACGAGCCCTGAAGCAAGCTCTCACACAGTCTCAGCTGAGTCTCTGCTTGCTACTTAGTTATGTGGACAACATGCATGACATCCATGATGATTTATTCTGCTTTATCGTGATATCTTTTTATAGCTTACATGCACAATAGAAAAAAAAAAGTAGCAGTACTTTATTGTAACTTAAGCTTTACGGATACATTATAGTGCTTCTAAGCACAGATTATAAAAATTAAAGAGTGTGAAAGCTTAGAGAATTTTAAGGAAGAAGTAGAAATTACAAAGAAAGTAGAAGCAGCAGTGAATCACTGGCATTTCTCCTCCATCTTCATAAACACCTGTGAAAAACTTGCAAACTGCCCCGGTGCGCTTTCGTCTAATGTACAAGGCAACTCATAATATCTGCAAATACCTTCTTGATCCGTTCACTGTGGGCTATGGAGTAAGATCATCCACGTTTCTCAAGCTGATAAAATTCTCGTGCTGGATTAAAAAAAGTGAGCGAAATTTTTGTTAGCATCGTGACTTGACCTTCAATTACAGTGTTCGTGGCGGCAGTTTCCAATAGGGGTGCTAGGCAATTCTCATTTTCCATTAACTCGTAGAGAGAGTGATGTGTGTGAAAGTTAATGTTATTGGTACTGCGAGAACACGATGGCACATTGTTAACTACAGACCATTTGATATTAGTACAGATTTTCTCTTCTTCTCCCCCAGATATTCCTAATGCAGCTTAATTGCTGCCTCGAAAATAACCAAGTAGCCAATGGATTATATTCCTTTCAACTTCAAAATATCAAATAACTGTTTGAAACATCTTGGCATTTCTATGCTTTTCTGCAATAATGGTCACAGAGGAAAAAATGCCTCTTTTAACCAAGTCTTTAACTGTTGTCTAATTTCAAATAGGAGCTGTGTGCCCTGGAAGGATAAAATTGTTGGTGAATTTTGGAACATAAGGTAGTAGTACTACAGTTATTTCTGCAGTTGCTACAAAAACACAGAAGAAATGAGAATTTTTCAAGAATTTTTCTCATAGATGCTACAATATTTTATTTTAAAATAGTTTCTCACATTTATTAACCCTTCCATTTCCACGATGGCTCACATCAGACAATTTTCTCTGAGTAACTAACTGAGAAAATATTGCTCTCTCTGAAGTACACTTAGCAAGCCAACCTATGCATTAACAAACTTCAACTTTTCTTCCTTGCATCAGTATCTATCTCCTCACTTGTGTTCCACAGGGAAGTGGTAACTGTATCTTTAGCAAGGTAAGTATCTGACACAAAGCACAAAGTAGGTACATTTCACCATTTCTTTATGTGTTTTTTAATTAGTTTTTGTAAAGATGGCGGTTGGGATCCATTTGATTAAATGCTCATTTTTGGTACCTGAGCTGACTGTCTAGATTTTCTTTAGTCTTCCTTTTTCCTTCTTGATAAATGCTCTGTTGCATCTCTCATCCTCGTGTAGCTGCCTACAGTCTTGTGAATGGTTTTAGAAAGATTCAGGGATCATTGTTTCTTATAGCTGGAATCTTCCTATGAATTAAGGATTAATAAAATTTACAGTTTTTAGTGTTTTTTACAAAGGTTTGATTAGTTTGGTTCAATCTCTCCCTTTTTTGTGTGATGAGTAAAGAAAATCTGATGTGTTACCTAAAGTAAGTCATGAGTGGTCATGCTGTGACAAATTAAATGAGGTGGTCTTTTAAATTAGGGAAGATGCGTTTGAAAAGATTCATGCTAGGTATAGTCCTACAAGTGCTTGATATTGAGGGGTGTGCCTGTTTTCATGTCTGTAACTGCCTCACCGCCAGCATGAAGTTACTGAGTGTAAGTTAAAAAAAAAGTAAAAAAAAAAGTTTGGAGTTTGGTTTAGGTTTTGGTGTTGGTTTTGGTTTTTTTTTTTTTTGCCTGTGTTCTCGTTTCAGCAGCTGGGATGTGTGGTTTGTAGTATTAGCAACTTTCCCTTGGCAATTGTAAAAGACAGAAAGCATTCTAAATTTCTAAATTCTGAAAGCTGGGGTCTTATTAGATATATAAGAGGCATCACCGGTACCTACCTATTAAGTATCTGAGTGCGTATTAAAGGTCTGTACAATTGAGTATTTAGTTGGAGTGCAGCTGTGTTGGGTTGGAAACCTTCTCCTTCCCAAGCGCTCTTCCAGATGTGAACCATGTGATGGCAGCATTGTATCAACCTAGAGGAGCAGGGCTGCGCTCAGAGGGGTTGTGACTCAGAGAAGGGAATTCTCTCTATTTTTCTTAAAATAAAAAACCCTCCACAGTGGAGAATGAGCTCCTACAACCTGGAAACACAGTGCAAACAGGTTTAACACTGAATTTTTCTACCCAATGGAAAATAATAGAAAGAAATGAAACTATTTGCCATGCCATGAATACATTGTAGACTTAGTGCTGACAAAGTTGATATTTTGGTTTAACGAAAAATATTTTCCCTAGTGATTGTAATAATAAAGTGCATGTAGTATATATGAATTACAAGCTCAGACTATCACTGCTAAACCATATCTTTCACTAACAGGCATTTATTAAGTTACAGGTAGGGTTTTTTTGCTGTTGAAATAACCAGTAATTAATCACTATTTGGATAACTTTCAAGTGGAAGCACCTGAAATCTCTAAGGGCTTCAGCTTTTCTGACATCTCCAAGGTGTTTTAAGGAGCAGACAGTACTCTTAACCTGGTAGTGTGGCAAGCAATAGTTTCTTAAAAAATTCAAGCTTTGGTGCCGTTTTCTTATAAACAGTGAAAAAAAAAATATTGAATACGTCCAGTTTATATGCTTACACTATGCTTAAAATTAATCAGCTGGTAAATTACATAAAAATTCCTCTCTCTCTCAAACCAGATTATCTCTCAGTTCTCTGAAGAGAGCATGAAAGTGCTACCAAATCAACTCAGCAATGCTTATACCTGCACTGCCTTCCTTTGGAGGGAAAGCAGTGCGATATCCACCCCTGAGCTTGCTAGAGGAAAAGGAAGGATCAAAACAATGAATTAGTCTCTCTATCCCTCAACTTCTTTAGCAAAACGCTTGACGCCCCTCCTGCTTGGTGACTGGGAGTTTGGAACTGAGATCCCACCGTGGCGAGCAGGAGGATTCCTTGGTATCAACTCTGCAGTGCGTGCCCTCACTTGCTTACAGTTTTAATCACACGGAAAGTCTTGTAGGGCTGCACTGAGCAGGGCTCTATAGGGAATAATCTCAAATTATACAGCACGTAAAGGGAACTTTCTAGGTATTTACATTTATTCTGTGGAAGTATTCGCAAATTAAAATCTATTGGAATTACAGAGCAATACAATTTCTGTGAAACTGTATGGAATTTGTCTGGGAAGGAGCAAGAGGCACATCCTACAGTGCTTGCATTGCAAGGGTTTGTTTTTCAGATTAAAGTAAATTTTGGCTTGGAATATCATGATTGCTGTCAAATGTTTTTATATTCTGGGAAGCTCATGGGTAATTGATTTACATATAAAAAATAACTTTTTCTTCAGTAGGGTCAACGAAAACATGTTATTCATCTACAGTTTTTGCAAGTTTTCCTTAAAACCAGTAGGTCATACTGCGTTTAAGCTTTTATTGTCAATACCATAAACCAAGTGTTAACGTTAACAATCCTGCCAAATTAGTAGTCTGAAAAACGTGGTAGCACCAAAGTATTTGTGTTGGATTAGAAAGTATTAATCCGTACACCAATGAATTGTGTTCTGTCCCCATTGCACTCTATGTTGTATTTTATGAAGAGGAAAAGAACAAGTCAAGACAGGAGACAATAATGCTGTAGCATTTAATTCTTGAGTTATAACAATTTATACATCTCTGGTCTAAGTCCTCCGCTGGAGTGCAAATTGGCTGGAGGTTCCTTCCCGCTGATCCTGTCACAGAATTTCTTTTCATTTTCAAATGGCCGGTCTGAGCTGAAGAATGTTGGTAAATAGATGAATAAATACCAGATTCGTGGATAAGCAGGGACTGTAGGAAAGGGAGTAAAGACTCAGGTTTTTAACAACGTAAAAGAGAGATTACTTTTTAGATTTCTGTTTTGGACTAATCCTGTCCAGTAAACATGCATTTAAAAATCATTCTATTCCATTCATTCTATTACCGGTTTCATTGGCATTTGTCATGCTAAAGAGATGGGAAATTAGATAATTAGCTAGAACATAGCAATGAGGGTAAGAAGTGCCTGAGTTCAAATTTTCTATGACTAGATCTGTGTGTCTAGATTGGAACAAGCTCACCGTGTATACAGATTGACCATGCTTTTCCACCAAATAATTTTCATTTTAAAAGAGTTTAGAAAGGAATTGTGCATCAAAATGCTAAAAGCTTTTTTTAATAGCCATTCCAGTATTAATTAGTGTTGATTATGTGACTGAAAAATTTGGGTGGTAGATGTTAGGTGACTTGAGAAATATTTCTGAGGAGATTCATGGTTAAGAAGAATATTCCTTGAATTGTTATTGATAATTGTCTGAAAAGTGTGCCCAGCACAATTTACTCTGTAGAAATTGTCATTCCGTGTGCTCTGGTGTCTGAATCTTCCCTTTACTGTTCCAGAGACTTCAGTTTTGAATCAAGCTAGAGGTTGGCACATTATGGTTTATTTTATTGTTTTTAACATTTTTAGAATTTATGTGATGTAAATTAAAAAAAAAATTAAAATATCCAGAATTTGTTCTGGATTTGAGGTTTGGGGATTTTAGGCTGCTATAATCCTCCATCTGGCAACAGTTCAAATGTGTGTTGTTATAAATATGGTGCATGTTAAGCTGCTTTTGATATCACTGTTTCATATCTACCTTCCAAAATCTGATTTAAGATGGCATAAAGAGCCACAAAGCAGCAGCCACAACTAACGTAAATGCTTCACTAAAAAACATTTTAAAATTGAAACACCAGTTCAAATCTAGGGTCTGCCAGAAGTTTTCTTATTCAAAGCCTGTGCTTTCAGCTGTTTTTCGTGACCACGGTGTAATGCCCTTTGCCCTGGGCCAGCTGTTCGTATTGCAAAAAATTTGGTGCTGTTCTTCCGTGTGTTACAGCAGCTACTCTCACTCTTAGAAATACCAGGTATCGACTGAGATGGATTGGGGGTGAGAAGGGAGAGAACTCAGACTAAGAATACACAAACTGTATTTTGTCTGACTAGAGGTCATTTTTATCTTTTTGTCACACAATTGCCTTTTTCCTTCCTCTAAACAACGCTTGTATTGTCCTGGGTGAAAATGGCAAGATGTAACCTGCTTATTGCTGTAAGCTCAGAAATTGCTTTTTATTATGGGACAGTAATTTTTTGTTGTTGTTGTTTAACCCAGTGTATTAGTGGATATCAGAAAAGGGGTAAGGCTGGCCAGCAACTTTTATCTCTCTGTCTAATTATATATGTTGTTTCTACCCTTAAATACCTGTTTCTGTCCTGGCTGACAGTAGGTTTTAGACCATGCTTCTGATGTGGCTGGCTATTGCCAAAGCAGAAAACATGATTCTTTCTTTTCCTGCTTCTTCTCACTGTAACATAATGTAATTGAAATAAAAATCCCATGTCCCTCATTTTCCAAGGGAAAACCACACCGAAATCTTTCACTTTGTGTGTTGTTGACATGTTCTGACTGTGTCGAGTCACTGCAGCAAACTGTGAATGATGATGTGTGAAATGAAAAGTCCCTGCCCAGTGCACAGCAAGAATAGCACTATGAAATCCTTGCCCCACTGCGCTATTTGATGTGTGCTTTTGTCTCCGCTATATTATATCCAGATATGCGAGACTGACTTCTTAAACATCCTGTCAGATTTTTACCTACATGCCAGGGTTTTGCTTGCTTTAGCAGGTTTATGCAAAGTCTTCATCCAAAACATCGCTTTGAAAAACTTACCACACATGTTCACTTTAGGTAAATTAAGAAAAAAAAAAAAAGAGAAGACCTCAAACATCATTATCCTTTCCCTCCAAAACCCACCCCTGACTTAAAAGTGAATCAATTTCCCATATATATTTGTTCATTTTCTTTTCAGCTGTCAATTAATTGTTGAGCCTTTAGAGGATATCCTTAAAACAACTCTAGAGTCCTTCCCATTATGTGGTAATAATTTTATTTCATTTCAACTAGATCTTTAGTAAATTAGTTTAAAATATGTGGAAAATATGTATTTTAGTCATTTTTTGTTCCCTAAGATATTGTCAACAAAAATTTTGTGTTTTGAAAAAAAAAGTTATATTCTCTGAAAATAATGCATAGTTATGAAAAAAGCCACAAAGTATATGCCTAAAACCTCAAACCACTGTAATAAAATATGCACACAAGCTAATGGTTTTTCATTACCTGATGTAAATTTTACTAAAGTAAAATTCTTCATTTAAGTACTCCTCTTAAGCCTCCTATCTGTAACTGGCTATCTCCTTGACAATTGCTTTCACTCTCTTCCTTTCATTTCTTGCAGGCCACAACTCAGCACTTTTGAAAATAAAGGAAAAAAAAAGCAACAAAGCTGCCTAAATAAGGTGAGTTGCCAAAATTTGGCAATCTAAATTTTTCAAATCTATTGCTCAAATATTGTAAATTAATATGCAGCCTGCCTTCATGGCCTGGATGAAGTTCCATAGGCTCTACATGGTCATCATTTTCAGTTGTGTTATTTATCTTGGACCAGCTACTTTGGCTGCACAAAATTTTGGTTTAGGTCTTGTCTGTTTTACAAGAACAGCTCTTCTGCCTGAGGGGCTGAGCAGTGATACAGGGCAGGATCAGGAGGGATAAATCTCACACAATTGTCCTAATTCTCAAACTATACACTGATGTTGTTTTGGGATGCTGAGTCTTTCATGTAGGACCTCAGGATTGATAAAGAGAAATTTAAAATTACACGTGTCCAGAAGGAGTCTTTCCCTTTTGGAAGACTGCAAAACATACCTTGCTTCTTTTCAGTTTTTTACTTGCCATGATGTCTCACTTGATCTGTTGTCTGAGCTACCTGAAATAGGAGGGAAGAGTAAGTTGTGATACAGTTTTCCACTGCTAGCAATATAGAAATAATCTGTGTGTCTGTGTTTTTAATAAGAAAAAGCAAATAACTATTTCCGACACTGAATACCTGAATGCCAGTGCCTGCTTTTATACACAGTGCTCTATATCTGCCACTCCAGCATTGCATGTCATAAGAAAGCATCAAATATTTTTATGTAACTGTGGTAAATCCCGGTAACTGAACTTTAACATCATTGCTCTTAAAAGACTTTTTTATCTGTTCTACTTTTGAGTTCATGAGACTTTTAAAGTAAACATTGTTATCTATTTTGAATCCTAATCCCTCTGTAGACATTTTTGTTCTAGGTGATTCCTTATTGGAACCATAGTGTACTGAAAATAATTAAGTAAATAACATTTATAAATTGAGGATAACCCAAAGGAACCCACTGCATGCCACAGAGAAGATAGATGTCTAGACACTTCTGACATGACAAAGCTGATGAAATGATTTTTTTTTCAAAGTTAGATATATTGACTCTTATGTATTCATTGCATTTTGATTAGCAATGTGTTCATTAGTGTTGCTTTTAAGTCTCTTTTGTGTGAAACTGAGAAAGCACAGTATCACTAATAGTCATCTTTCACCATTATACACATGAAAGTGGTAGTGCTGAAGTTTTCACAGAATGGTGAAACCATACCATCACTGTAATCTTGTACAGGCAAATAGAATGAATTAAAAAAATTGATTATGCAAATTAAAAATCATAGTAACTTGTAGTTAGCATTTCCACATCACAATTATAAATCCTTATGTGTTCTAACCTTATATACTTCTATTAAATTTTCAGGATAAATTTTAAATTATTCTGAATTGAAAAATTAATTGTAATTGAATAATTTTTTGAACAGTGAGCAGTGGGATTGCTGAATTCTAATCAATACTAAGAAGGCTTTCCATCAGGTTCCCTAGAGTACCTGTAGTATAACTAATAAAATTAAATATTGATGTCAAATGTCTTTTACGATGTGCATGGGATTTCACTCTTCAACAGCATTTTCTTTGGAAAAATGAATCAGCGGTGGTTCCTTTCTAAATGCAGGCACGTAGACTTCAACACACAGGCAAATCTGAGATTCTACTCCCTTATATCCATATAGCGTTAGGCTCAGAGAAGGGAGCTGACTGCTTCTACTTACTGGGGTAAGCTGGGATTCTACTGGCTTCAGTGCTCAGTTTATCTAAAGAAGACAATGAAATGGTAGAAAGATTTAACTATGCATTTAATTCAGTGTGTATTTAGGACTCTGTAAACTTTGGCAGAGTTAGAGTTTGCTTGCTCTTTTACCTCACCATTCAAAATTTCCACTATTTCCCCTGTAAATTCTAGACTGTAGGTCAGATTGTTGCATACTGGATCTACTGCCCCATTGCAACAGATACTGGGAGGCATGTGGATAGTGTAGTAGGGCTTTTTTTCCCTATTTTCTTGCTTGAGCTTCCCTCTGACAGATGATAGCTGTCTCCCTAGTGTGCATGCAGTAAGAAGGACACAACAGATAACTATTGCCAAAAGCTGACATTGTGAGTTGATTAATCAAAAATACATTGATTTATAGTTTTTATGACTCTTTGGAAATTCGCTAAAAGCATTGTATGATCCCTTGTATAACTGATTTATGAAGTCTTTCGTTCAATATGATGTATTAGGTATGTACTATTGATAGTTCCTAGTATGAAGCAGTGCATACCTGTGCTTTCATTCAATATAGCAAACTACATATCCACTAAGTGCAAAAAGGGGTGGAGAAGCCAGAAAGTAATTTATATAGAGAGTACAGTGTAGTAAATATTTATATTTCAATATTTTTAACTAGAATGTTTGTTTATAAAGTCAGCAAGATGAGACACTTGTCCTATATTACATCTAGAGTATTGTGAGGTCATACAGATAATGCATTTAATGAATGTAATTATCGAGGTTGTTGCTATACTGTGTGTTTATATTAGTGCAGAAAATAATATTTTAGCACAAATATTTAGCAAAATGCTGCTAAATTATTCAACCACCTGGAAAATATTTAAAAAAACCTTTATCACATGAACTGCGCCTTAAAATGTTATTCATCTGCATCTTAGCTGTACACTGAACATATCCAGGGAAATGGTTTAGTATTCTCAAAGCTCACTATCAGGATCTTCTTTCACCCATCCACTTTTTAAAAAATTAATTTAAACATCAGCTGTTACTATAAAAGAAAAAGCACATGCCTTTATTTCTGTAGCCTAATGATAAAGTGGTAACCTAGCATTAATTATAAGCCATATAGCAAATTATGAAAAATAGCAATGCCCTGAAGTCTTTATCAAAACATAACAAAACATCCCACGAAGGAATAATATATTATTCCATTTCATCTGACAGACCCCCACCCTCATCCAACATGTGTTACAACCTCTGCATTGTGGATCCTCTGTCATATTTCCTCTTCAATTTTTTTTTTTTTTTAGCAGCCCTTTTTCAATTTCTGACTATGTATTGTTTTAGAACTATAAAAAAAAGTGCTCTCTGGTGGCTCAGTTTGGAGCTTACATCTACTTTCATAGGAATTAACAAGGTAACTTCCCTTTCTTAGTGCCATCTTTTCTCAGTAATGCATTTTGGTTACCTGTACAGATAACTCTCGTACACTAAAAACAAAATAAAAACATGTTAAAACAGGCCACTGACTTCTGCTGATTCTAAACAATGTTTCTCATTTTGCAATTTTTTATTGTCATATATTTTCAATTTGTGCTAATGTAAAACCTAGTCTCTCTTTGTGGCAGATTGACAATTGGGTTTAATGATTGTCTTGCTGTGA
Organism: Xenus cinereus; assembly: GCA_025774025.1. NCBI lineage: Eukaryota > Metazoa > Chordata > Aves > Charadriiformes > Scolopacidae > Xenus > Xenus cinereus. The sequence goes on along the minus strand of JAOXJK010000012.1, from coordinate 62,994,617 downwards.
TTGGTGCTGAACAGTATTTCCTTTCAGGAAACCATGCCCTGTTGGTGCTTTTTGATTTACCCTGTGGTTAGCCTAAAAAAAAAAAAAAAAGAAATTCAACTGAAAGGATCAGACTAAAATTCCATATTTTTTGAAGTTGAATTTCATATTTCTTGGAAGTCACTCATTTGCTGGCAAAGCACAATTGGCCTAAAAAGCGAAGAACAACTTGATTGAACCATTAGGCGGTTTGGGAGTCTTTAGAGTATTGGCAAAATCAAATTCAGAGAAATTAAAATCATTCCTTTTAAAAAAAAAATCTGAGTATTTGAGAAAAAAATATTATGATTACTGGAAAAGCTAGACTGTGCCTCTCCTCTTGCTGATGTACTTTTTAATGATAGGAACTGTAGATGGGCTCTAGTAGTGCTACCTTCCTGAAATGGGTTAGAGAGGCACGATGGCACCAGCCAGTGACATTTTTACAACTGTCTCATGTGGACTACCAAGAGCAGTCTCTGTCTCAGTGTTGCTGCAACGGTTTGAACAAATCCTTGGGATCTTGAAGTGTTTTTTTCAGGGAAGAGAGTGACAAATTCAGAAAACTGCAGTTGTGTGAGAGAGAACGTAATATAAGCTCTGTCCTTTTATTCTATTTTCCCTCCCTTGAGAAAGATGAAAGAGAGTCAAATTATCCAAATGTTATTTTCATGCTTTTGGTGAAAAAGCATTTCGGGGATGGTTTGGTCAGAAAAACCAACATTGTTTCCTGACTTCTGTGTTTTGTTGATGACACATATCTCCATTCCTTTTCTGGAGTTTACTGCTGAGATTTGGACTGAAAGTGAAACCCTGTATTAAAAAAAGTTCATTTTGTAGGAGTATCTTTAGCTAGAGATAAATGTATTAATATATCTAAGATATTTTTTTCTACTGTGGAATTTTGCTCAAAATATCCTCTCTTAATCAGTGTGAGTGTGTATGAAGAAAGTCCTTTTGCTATACGTTAGATTCCGTAAGTCTTTGTTGTAGTGTTATCACAGATAACCTAGGCTGGGTACACGTTTTTCAACAAATTCTCCACATTCTGTTGTGGAAAACAGACTTCAGTTTTTTAAAATGTACTGTGATATGTACAGGATATAAATAGATCCATATAATTAAAAACTGTTCAGGGTATAATAACATTAAAATGTTGATTAAATTTTATTAATATGAAAAAAGCACAAGTGTTTCTACAATTAAAAAAAATGTAAACAGTTTGTAGTTAGACATCTTTTCCATGTTCCTTTGAGTAACACCTTTTACTGCCCTAAAATATACTGGGTTTTAATATGAAGACCAACACATGATCACTGATGTTTGCATTCTGCAAAACTGGTTTAACCGTGCGAGTTCATGAGAGTGTTGTGAACTTCATGAATTTTACTGTGTCTTCTGAGGTCAGATCTTTGATTCTGGCTCCAACACTCACAAACCTTCATTTATTCACAAAAGCTGCCACCTCCAGGCTGCTGTCTGATGAGATGAGCACCATCCCCTGCTAGCTTTGCACCTGGAAATAAGCTGCCTCTTCAAAATATGGCAGTGCCTTGCATTATTTTCAGCCACCTCGTCCAGAACAAACAGAATGAACTGGAGGGAAACTAGTTTATAAAAGGAGAATAGAAAGCAGGAGACAACCTGAGGAGCAAGGGAGAAAGGAGGAATCAGCAGATTGTGATAAGGTTTAGAGGAAAAGCAGAAGAAAGCTAAAGAAGTGAAGAGAGACATGAAGGGAGAGAGAGCTGGAAAGGTGGACTGGAAAAAGATCTGAAGAGACAGAAGAGATTAAGGTTTTGTAGAAAGAGACTAGAAGTGCAAATAAGCATGTTGGGGAGAGTAAATATGTGGTATATAAGACTAGAGATTTACTGGGGTAAGCAGCCAGAAGACAGGGTAAGGAGGAGCCAAGGGTAACTGAGGAGACTGAAAAGAAACGGGATGATGTTGAAGGAAAATGTGCTAGTAGGTAGTTACTACAGTCACACACAGCCTGTATATTTTTTTTTTATTATCATCTTATCGCTCTATATTACTATCTTTATTAAGTGAAAGTGGGGGGGAATGTGTAGCAGGAAAGGTGGGAGGCAGGATTAAAACTAGATACTGGGAATGAACTGGAGAAGAAGAGGGAAAACGTCAGAAAATAGAAACTGAGAGGAAGGTGATGGGGTGAGGAGAAGGAGGATAAAGGACAGAATCCAAGGACTAAGAGAAGGAGAAAGGGGTAGCAAGGTTCACTTTATATATACAAACATCAGCTTTAATTATCATCCTGAAATGCAGGTGGATATGTTTGTATGTCAAGCATCATTGTGTATTACAGTTAAAGCATAAGTTGATTATAAGAATTTAAAAGTTTTTTAATGAAATCTCACTATGAGATGTGAACCATGATTCTTTGTTTTGATGCTTGATATTAAATTCTATAGTGGAAATTTTAATTTCACATTGTCAGACTAAAACAGGAAACTAAACAGAGAAACAGTATTTATGGTGGTTCACAAGAATGGAGTTGTGAACAAGTGTAAAAACAGTGTAGTTACTTTTACATCAGCATAGAGGTTTTGATAATTCAATTTATGTTATCACTGCATGAAGAGGAAGTGATTTTTGCCCTCCTATTTTAGATTTGAAAGTGGTGGTGTTTTAAAAATCTGTGCTGTGCTCTGAAAATCTGCTTGTCTGAAAGCCACGTACCAACCGAGCCAGAGCTGCTGCCTTCTATGTACAGATTCTCACGTCGCATACACACTGGGATGAAGCTATACGAATTGCAGAGCATTACAAAGGAGTAAAATATCTCTGCTCTGCAGGTCTGGGGTGGGGGAAAGTAGGAGATGATCACCTTTCACGTATAGTTTGCCATACATACATACAAGCTGTCGCCTGGAAAGCTAACAGCTCGCAGAGGGTGTTTGTTTTTCCTTCACAGCTAGCAGTCGCCTTTGTTCAAATAAGCCCAGAAACACTCAGAATAAGGCACAAATACCCTCCAAGAACTTACTGAAGGATACTCAGTAAATCTTTCAGTCAAGCCTCAACAATAACAGCCACAAAAGGTACCAGCAGATTCCTCTTAAGCAGGAAGAAAGATAAGTTTTGATACAGCGCTTGCTTTTTTAAAAATTCTGAGTGAATAAAGGAGTCTTGAGAGAAAGTTCCCGGTTATGGATTACCTATAAAAAGAATAAAAGAGATGAACATTGAAGGTTTTTCACGGCTGTAAACAAATAATTTGTGAGCACACTGCGCTCAGACCACAAATAGAAGCAGGAATTAGAAGTGCCCCTAGCTGACCAGCATATACATATATCATTGGTCTGGTGTAATGAAGATTACCTGATAAAGATCACAATATGACAGTTTTCCTTTTGCATTGGCTGCTGAACAGCCAGAAACTGTTTTCTGCGGCCAGCCAACTATTGATCCAACTCCCTCCTGTCAGTGATGCAGTTAATGGGAATTCCACAGGCAAATAAAAGCTACATTTTGTCTTCATTTTCATCTGAAATATGAGCTGGTCCTTTGTACTCTAGACAGTCATTTATTACTCATTTTCCTTTATTGATGTTTATGAGCTGAAGCATAAAATGATTCTCAAATGTAGTTTAATTGAGGCAGCAGTTGACACTGTGACCATGATTACTGCTGCACCATCAGCTGCATTAAATCCATGAATCAAGGTTTGCTTTTCATTGGTCTTTGAGGCAGCATACGGTAGAAAGTATCCTTAAAATGCAACTGTGCTGTAGCTAGAAAAATATGTCGGAATTTGGCTTATTTATGCACACAAATCTTGAAATATTAATAGAGAATGCATAAGTAATTGGTGGTACATATAATTTT
>JAOXJK010000012.1:62972962-62981844 GCA_025774025.1 Xenus cinereus | reverse complement strand
AAACCATTGCCCCTTGTCCTGTCACTGCTCTTCCTGGCAAAGAGTCCCTCTCCGGCTCTCCTGTAGGCTCCCTTCAGTTATTGGTAGGCTGTTATAAGGTCTCCCCGGAGCCTTCTCTTCTCGAGGCATATCCATGGTATTCATGTCTGCAGGTAGTAAGAAACTTGATCATGGTATTTCTAAGTCTAATCAAAAGTTACCAGGCTGACTTTCACAGCTACTGAATCTCATTGACATGGGATGGCCAGAAGAAACACTTACTGAGAACAGAAATACTGCAAGTGCTGGTCACTCCAGGCTTATTATTGTGTTTACAAAAAAAACACGGTTCAATCTCATGAGAAGACCTTCTGTTCATTAAGTAGCTGCCCTGGTTTTAGAGTAGATGCAGAAGGAAACTAGCTAATTGAACAGATCTACTCTGCTCACTAAACTACTGCATGGCAAATAGGACTGATTAGGAATTTTTACCTTAGAGCTATGGTACCCCAGTGGTGAATCAGCCCATTTCCACCAACTGATCCCTCTTAAACTTGCTGTCACTTCCTCCCCTTCAGTACAGTAAATGATGATCACACAGCTTTGCATAGAAATTCAAATCATTTGGTAGCCTTCAGTATACCATAGGCGCTGACTGCTAGTACACAGGACTTCCATTTCATCATGCAGTTGTCACAAACACGGACAGGAAATGAGGCAGAGCTTACAAATTACGAGTCTTTTCTCAAAGCTGGAGTGATCTCTTAAGAAAACAGGAAACTGGTGGCTTTCTACTGACTGAGATTTGGGAGAAGACCTTTCCTGAAACTTTCTTTCCAGCCTGTATGAGAGAGGATCAAGTGAGTACCTAAAGTGAAGGACTCAATCCTAGCTGAGGCCTCTAGGTTATTGTGCAATATGTATTAAGGCTAATAGTTGGAGACTAAAAAGGTGCTTCAGAGCTCTCATAGAAGACCAGGTCCTAAAAAGCTTTAGTGTAAATTATATGTGTAGAAGCATAAGTGAAGGAAGCGAACTACAAAAGGGCAATGGATTGAGGAAACAGGAAAGTTATAGCAATTTAGCAGTATACGTGCCAAATACAAAAATGTAGAAAGAGAGAAGAAAATTGCATTTTTTGGTCTTGTCCTCCCAAAAGGGAAATAGAGCCTCTGCAAAGAGGCAACCATGTTTTCTGTGTTGGCTGCAGGACAGCACAGGGCCTCTCGCTCTGCTGCTGACCTGCTGCGGATTTGCAGGGGGTTTAGTCGAAGGAGGGGTGGACTGAAAGTGGTGAAGCTGTCAACACACCTCTGTGAAGAGATTCAGTCCTATGCCTTCCTTTCCTCCTGTGAGGCTATCTTGTAATCCAAGAGTACCAACATGCAGTGATCCTAGTCAGGATATTAAAAAAATGGGTTCTCGTTCAACCCCCAAATGCAGTCTGGTACTCAAACTGGTTATTTAAGGGATGTGTGTAGCTCAGATGGGGCTGTACAATTCTGTCCGTAGTGCTGTAGCCAGAAAAATCGTAATTCTCAAAAAATATGCTGAACATAAATGAGAAATAATCTACTCAGAAACAAGGCTGATATGTTACATTTCCTTTACAGAATTTATTTAAAATTTATACTATGTTTATTTTACCTGTAACATGAAAAAGTTTGATTAAATAAAAACATATTTTCCCCCTTACAAACAAAATATAATTACTTAAGACACAGATATTAGTACCTGTGCACGTTTTATTGAATTAACTTCAAAAGAGTCAAAAGGGAACACTCACTGATAAATCCTTGGTACATTTTGGAAAAGTCCGGCATCCATAGGCAGTGAAATTCTCATTGTCATTTCCGGTATGATAATACGCTGTACCTACACCAGTGAATTGGTCATTGGTTGTATACGCCACCTTCAGAATGAGAGTGGATGCAGATTGAAGAGCCTCAGTTCGAGATCAGAGCCATGCAAGTACTGAAATTGCTTATCTTGCATATTTTATTTGTTTGAATCCCCTTAAGCTGTTTGACCTTTCATTTCATCCTGTGGTGGGAACCTCTTTCCCTCTGTTACTCTAGTAATCAGCATTTTCTGATTTGAATAACAATGCCAGTTAACCGTTGTGAAGAATTGCGTACAACTATTCACTTGTGTGCTGCAAACTCTCTTCCTGTGATTCACACCAAAGCGTGATAATTAATCTGGTTTAGTCAGCTCTAGGAAAATATCATCAATCCCAGGAAAACATAAAAGAGCAAATAGATGACAATCTAGCCTTTAGCTCATTTTTATGGAGATGGAAGTGGACCATAGCAAAGGTCAGATTCAAGGTCAAGATGGAAACCATTGAAGAAGTTCTGATGGGGCTGGTTCTTCCTGCAGGTCCATTCAATCTAACCAGCCAGGTATATAAATAGAGTCCTTCAGCTGCTGGCCTAACCAGCCTCTTCACATTGCAATCAACAGACAAGCACAAGCAATTTACTGCTGAGATCATTTCAGTGATATGCTACAAAAGGCACAGAGTTAAACTGAAAAAAACTTTGGCTATAAAAACATTATCTACTTTTTCTAGGCAATAACTATTAAATTAATGGCTACTTATTAAGATTTATTTATACATCAAATAGTAACTTAATATCTTGTTAGGTTAGACTTTTAATTATTATCTATTTTAACTTTATATATGTTTCATAACTAGATTTGTAGCTGTTTAATTTTATTCAGCAACTTGACATGGTGCAAATTAATTGCAGACCGCTAATCCAGTAGTGGTTGGAGCTGGGATTTTTTTTCACACTACCTGTGTTATTATGTTAATGGTCAAATCCTGCTGCTACGAAAATTAATAGGGAAAACTCCCACTGATTTCAGTGAATTCAGGTTGTAGCCCAAATTGTAAAAGTAGCTACTCGATTTTCCTCTAAATAAGGCAATGTAGTGAATTGTAGAACAATTTATTGACAAAAAAAAAATCATTCAATAACAATATGATCTGCTGTGTTCATGTACTATAACTTCAAATTCTTACTTCTAGCAATAAGATGGTCAAGCTGTTTTTCTGAAATAAAAGGTAAATGAGCTATTCAAAATGATACAGTCTAATCTAGTGAAGGTCATGTTTCACCGTGTGAAAATAAGTGTTTAAATCAATGTGTGATGTATTAAAACAAGAAGGTAAGTTATAATGAATGTGTTACTTCAAGTTATGCTGCAGATGTTAGTCAGGTAAGTTCAATAATTGAGAAGGTGCTTAACAGTGCCACTATAATTAATAATCTATTGGTATTTCCAAACTTGTTTAGAGATTTAGTATATGGCTTTTCAAAATTGGAGCAAGGTGATATTTTGCAGGTGTATTTTCCAAACAAATATATTCATTGAATTCTTAAAGTCGTTTAAATCCATCATTTATGATTAGGAGGGAGCAAGTGTTTCTGAGGTTTTCGGTAATGTTTTCAGTCATTTTAATATTTTTCTTTTCTTCGGGTGACCCTACTTTTGAATAATTTGAGTATGAACTTCTAATGAAATAAGGAACAGCTTTGTATGATTTCCCCTGCTACTAATGCTAAATGAGTGATTGTCAGGCATTCTGTTTCCTAGTTTCAGGTCTGGGACAAAAGCTTACTTTACAGATAACTTTTTTTTGGGTCACAAGTGTTTATTTCTATGGAGAATTTCCTGTGTATCGCCTAAGTACATAGGCTATTTTTCATTTTTCTTCAGACGTATTATTTGTAATTATTCAGAATACTTAAACGACAATGTCAGTGGATTGAAATGGTGGAGTTTTATAGTTATTTCCTAAAATTAAGACTGAATATATACTCTGCAGGATGCAAGTGTTCTTTCTATCTCATATAGGTTCAAATACTATCCTCATTTAGGTGTATCTGAGCTCCCTCCAGTAGTGCATTAAGCAATCTGACTTAACATCTATCACATGTAGTTCAGGCGCTCTCTCATCTCCACCCCAGGGAGAGAACTGTGTGCCTAGTGGCGTGTTTTGTTTTTATTTTAAATGTCCAAGGAAAGTGGGTAGTGTTAATGGCATCAGACATCCATTTCCTTGCAATTAGCTGTCTATGTTGTCACAATGCTCCTGCTGCCTTTAAATGCTGTGGGCGAGGAAAGAGAGAGAGAAAGAGAGCATGTTTATCAAATTTCATTCCAGTCCCATTTGAAACCCCCTTATTTTTTTTTTTTAATTTAGAGATATATACTCTAAAGATGCATGTAATTTTGTGTTTTCTTTTTTTTTTTTTTACAAAACTTTTTATCCACAAAAAGCAGATTCGTGTTGCCTGGGATATTTTACAAGTTCATCTTGAACTATTTGGGATTTTTAAAAAACTGGCATTAAAGAATAGCCTTTATATTTTCAACAGAATGTGTTTATATTTAAAACAGCAGTTTTGTGAAGCAGGGGAAAACAGTGTGACTCCTGCAATTTTCTTCTGTGTGGATCCTGTGTATAAACCAACAGACGGTTTTATAAAAGGGTGCAGTAGGAGAGCACCATCTCCCAGCTGACTGAGCCACAGCCATTTCGGAATGATGTAGATTCAGTGGGATTTGGCTCAGGCACACAGAGGCTCCCCTTTTTCCACTCAATTTGATGGGTTTTAGAGTTACCTCTTTCTGTTGTTTTCTTTCAGTAATGCTTTTGTCCACAGTATAATTAATTAAAGACACTTGTAGATGTTTTGAATTTTAATTATTTACCATATTCACTTCCTCATTGGTTCAATGTGCATTTTTACATTCTGCACTTATAACCTTCTGCCTTTTACCTTCTGCCTTTGCCGGAGCCTGTGTCCCAAATAGGCACATGCAATATTACCTACTGAGCTGCCAGGACATCTCAGTGATGCACCGGTCTCTGGTCTCATTCTTCTAGGTGAGGAGGGCTCTCCATTGGGAAAGGACTCAGATGTACAGAGAGCACTCCTCAAGAGGCTGGTAGTTTCCAACAGGATTGAGTGCTTGGCAGTGTTTTTGTACAGCTATCTTTTTTTTTTTTTCTTTCTTGATTATATGGAAGTTCTTTATAAAAAGCATTTTGATTGCACCAAAGTGTAGCTATTATAATTGTACACAAGAACTGGGGGGGGCAGCATATAATGATAGATATTTTTCATCATGGACGAGCTGCAATCATCACAGTATGCACTTCCTCTCAGCCATGCAGCATGGGGAAGCTCACTGTGTAAATTCTGAGGCGGTATATTAAAAGGAAATATTTAGGGATGTAGCAGTCGATGAAAAATAAATTGGAAGTATGCTGAGTTAACGAAGGAGCGACTTGCAGCTCTTGTATGTGTGACATGCTTTCAAAGAAAGCTGCCACCAAACAACGTTTCAGCCAGAAATGTAAATATGGGTTTACAGTTGCTGGTGGTGTAAACAAAGTCTGTGTTTAAACTGGGACCCTGAGTACACCTAAGTTTCCAGGTCTCCATGTCCCTCCTAGCTGTATTCCAAGCTAGCATTGAGGAGGCTCTAATTCTGCAGCATCCACTTGCTTGCGGTCTCTTTGAAGAAGATATCAGATGTACAGATGAGAGAAGAGGTGCAGTACCTTTTCTGGCCATCTCTTGTGCCAGACAGTGCAGGGATCCAAATGGTTCAGGCTCTCAGGACTGCTCTTTTCAATGAAGCCAGAGATCCTCATCAGCTCCTCACACTTCAGATTTTGTGGGGTTGCCCTGTGGCAGCTTGTTGTATTAGCCTGTTTAAAGATCCTGTTCTCACTCCCTAATTCCTGGTGCTACGTGTGTCAGAGGGTAGGGAGAGAAAGATGGTTTTCCCTCTCGTAAATGAAGTGGAACAGGGAAGGCAAGGGCTTCTGCAGCTTGGATGGGACGTGAAGGCCAGGAAAGGCTTGGTACAGAGCCCTTTAACTGAGTTGTTCTCTGGTTCTGGCATGCTTTGGGCATTGCGTGTTTTGGCAATATTGGCTAGAGGTCTCAGAAGGGGCAGTGCTGAGGTGTAAGATTAAAAAGTCTAATTTTCCTACTCTTTAAGTGCCCACTTCAGGTGACTGGTATACAAGGACCACGGCAGTACAGCAATTATAAGTGGACACATGAATCCCAAATTGCTTAGTACCAAGGAAACTGTATTATTATGGCACAGCTACTGACATGCTCCAGTCCATGGAGCTGTGTGTGGCCTGGCCCTGCCTGAACTGCTGTGTTTCTGCCTCAGCTCATCCATTTTTCTTCCTTCTGAAAGAGGGTAGCACACCTTGGGTGGCATCTCCTGTCCAGCCATGGGGAGGTGGGACACTTCCTGTCCTACCAGGAGGTAGTCCTCTCTCTTCTGTTTGTCAAAAGCTGAAGGACAATTGTGCTCCCAGCATGGCGGCCCTGGGACATTAGACTGGAAATTTTGATGGTGCTAGAGATAGGAGTAAAAAGGACTGCTAGTCCTCTGGTTCTTCCCTGGTTTGGACCTTGGCTCACTAGCTGAGGTATGGCTCACTGTGAAATTGCAGATTTCAGAAGAGTCAGGTTACCATTTGCTCCAGAGACTAGGGGCATCAAGATTTTTGTTCAGGGCTGGGAGGAAGAGCTACTTCAGTATTTTGAAAGTTCAAAAGGTTGCTGGTGGCTGTGCCTCTGAAAACACACACACACACGCACACACACTCTCTGAGGTTTAGACACCAAGGAAAGACAGTCCAAGAAACCCAGCATAATCTGAGGGGAGGTAAGCTAATAGGAAATAATGAGAAAACTTAAAGCCTCTTCTTCCTGAGGTGTCGGTATAAACTTCTCACTTACCAGAATCATCCCCTGAAGGTATGCCCCTATCCCTGTTCTTCTCAAAGCAACAAGGGCACTTGCTTTCTTCTCACCACAGCAGGAGGAAAGATAAGGGTAGTAACTCAATGCAAGAGTTTTACGCATTCTCAGTGGCAGGGTGCACCAGATTTTGACTCCTTCTCCTGGAATTCAAACGAATAGCCTCTGTCTCCCAGAAAAGGTGCCTAAATCCTACAGGATTATGTCATACTGCTATTGGGTTGCAGGCTATTGCTGAAATCTATTCAAGATTCACCAGATCAGTCAAGGAGGACAAAAAGTAGTTTGATATCATTGCTTCACACAGCTCCCCCTTTGATGAAGGGGAGAGCAGTTTGTGAACATCACTGATAGTTTTTGATGCATTACTTATCCGGTGAATGTCTCACACAATATGCAGAAAGCAAAGTAAGAACCTAACTCTCCTTTTGTCGCTGATCAGCTGCTACTCTTTGAACTTAGGGATTTTTTTCCTTTCTTCCTTTTTCTTCCCAATATTCTTCAGCCATATTCTGTACAGCAGATTATGTTCAACAAAGGATGGCTGGCACCTATATCTATAGGTTGGTATCTAGAACACAAAATCTGGATGTGAGAGTTGAGCATTTGACCCACATGAAGAAGGATTTCACCTCCTGGGTTATCGCTCCAGCCACTTTTTTAGAGCAGAAAGAAGGACATTTCCTCTCCTGCTGTTGTGGAAGAAAGAAACTACCAATGTATTTGGGTGGTCTGAGCTTGGTGTATGTTATTCATGCTATGGAAATACCTACCAAGAAAACCTATCAGGAAAGAGGAACAGATGAACACCTCTTTCTCAGATCATGTCTGGCTATAAAACGAATATTCTGTGGCTTCCTAAACTGAGATCCTTCATGAGCCTTTTAAGTCCGGTTACAGAAATGGATATGATGGTACGATAACAAGTAGTGTGGACCAGTATCTGTGGAATGAAACAATTTGTACTGAGGACTTCATGTCTGTACTACACACATTTGATGAATTTTTCCTTCAGAGACAGTCCCATGGGCTGAAATCCTATTTGCATTTAGACTGCATCAGGTGCATTCCTGGACTATGTCTTGCAGCTTAGTTTCATCTGAAAGAGGCCTCGTTCGTTTGTTCAAGGAGTGGTCCAGGATGCAGTCAGGAGCATGGAGAGGGAGCAGTCAGGAGATTTGGTTTGAGAGCACATTTCTCATCCAAGCTCAAACACAGATGCACTCTGCATGAGTACATGTACAAACAAGCACTGGTAAAATTTGCAGAAGTGCCTAACCAGCGTAAGCATATAATCTCACAAATTCCTTCTTTAAGCACAGGGATGTTTTGGGAAAACCAGGCCATAATTTCCCACAAGTAATTTGTAGTGGAGTCAGATTTTGAATTTGATGCAAGCCTTAATCCAATATCTGAATTTAGCCACAATAATATCCTTACTTACTTGGCTTTCAGTCTTGAACTTTACAACCTGGTTTGAGCAAATGCTCCAGAAGATTTTTTTCTATCTTTTCTTATGTCTTTCCTTTTATTTTTGTTTCCAGTGAAACTTTAGCATGTTGCCTTTTACCATGGTTAAATGAATTCTTCAAAAAAGACCTACACAGTATAGTTCTGAATTTTTTCCTGTCTCCTCTTTAGCCATTTCTCTGCTGAATTTTCTGACATTGACTCCTGCCTTTTTTGACAATGTTGTGTCTAGTAGAGTCTTAGGTTTTCTAATAAGCAGTGGGAGAACTAGACTGAAGGATGCAATTGCATAGTTACATTTTTACCAACTAGTTGTTTTCTTCAAAGAGTAACAAAGAAGTTCTGAAGTTTAATTTTTGTGTTTTCAGCACTCTGTGGCTTGGCTTTTAAAGCATTTATACTTAAGTACATCCCATCTGATATGTGGGTGCGTCTTTAATTAAAAATGAAAAACAAATATATTGGCTGATGCTTGGATGTAATTGACTTGAACTCTATAAGTAAGATTCATGTCAATAGTGGCTGTAGGACAGAAATCAGAACTTTTTTTTTTGCCATGACAAAATCTACTCTAATTGCTTGTTTGAACAGACAGCAAGAAATGCAGCGTTGCAAACAAAC
>JAOXJK010000012.1:62952962-62967962 GCA_025774025.1 Xenus cinereus | reverse complement strand
AGAAAACCAGTGGGTGCTGTGATTATTTTAGTAATATAAGAAACTATTGCTGTGCTTCATAGCATGGTCAGATCTACATGCTTTTTCTCAATTTCAGTAAAAATGGATATTTCTGAGTCCAGAAACATCTACTAAATGTACAGTTTCTTTCAAACGGCACAGCAACTCTTTGAAATAGGTGTTTTGAAATATGGTAATATTGGTTACACATTTTGTAACTCCCTAAATGTATTTTCATAAATATTTGGACAATTTTTGCTGACATGTAAAACAAAATGCAAAGATGTATTCAGGAATAAGTTCATGAATAAGTATGAAAACTACCATATTGGCAAAAGTCCTCAGGGAGTTCAAAGGGCTAATAGCTTGGTCATTGCCACAGAGAGTTGCTACCGATGTAAGGCCTAGCTGTGACCAATGCAGTGAATAAAGCAACCTGGAAGAGCTTCTCTGTAATGAGAAGAGATCCGTAAAGATTACATTTTTAGATGTTAATGAGAAAAATAATAATAAAAAAAACCAGTATGCAGCACAATCTATGAAAATGAGACCAAGTTTTTCCTGCAAAAGCTTTCAGATTTCAAAAACATTGATCTCCCATTCCTGTATGTATTCCATTTAGACAAAGAAAACACATATGAGGAATTTCTATTACTTTGGCCATCAGGTAGAGTATGTTTGGGTACCAGCTAGCATCTCACAAAAGTAAGCAGGAACTTCTGCAGTAGTGTTGCTGAACTAAACTTAGTAAGAAGCTTCTCCTTCATATTAAAGTGAAATTGCACCTTAGAAAATGTCTTTGGCAATAAAAACTAAGAATAGTTCCGCTGGTATGCTAAAGGCTCTATTGTCTGTGAATTTGAAGGAAAATGTGGTTTTCTATAGTGGTAGCTTCAGCTTCTTTTCAACCAATACCACTCTCACTCGGGCTGTGACCAGCAACACCAGAGGGAAAGTGGAAAAGTGCTCTGTTTTGGGGACTGATTGAAAAGCTCCCATCAGCCTTAACCAGTTTTGGATGATGGCATTTACTGGCATATTCTTAGCTCCTTCTTTGTTATTTCTGGGTTGGAAAGGCGAGAAGACACTTAAACATTTAACTTGATAATTGTCCTCTTTTCTGTCTGATCTCTTGCAGCATTAACGCAGATGCTGTGGTCCTTGTCCTCCTTCTGCATCGCCCGGCTGTGAGCAGGCTTGAACTGGCAGGCTGCCCCCAGGGCTACAGCACTCCAAGTATGTATGATATTTGAAATATGGAAATGTTGTGAAATACAGCTTGCCTTGCACCTCCAGCTCACTTTTTTTTTTTTTTTTAACCTATAAAGGTTTGAACATGTAAAGTGTCATACTCAGTAAGTTCCAGGGACTATTTTGCTACAAAATGCATTGCTACATGAAGACTTTATGGAGGTCATTTTCTTGATAACAGGAGATGCTTTTGCACAAAGTAATTTCTTTATAAGTTCTTCCATGGAGTTAATTGCATATGCTGTGCATCGTGAAGTATTTTGATAATAAAGATGTGCTAATAAATCAATGAACACAATTGAAGCATAAATTTTGATGACATTAAAATAATAAAAAAAAATAGATCTGAAAGAAGTTCTTATATTTTAGTTTCAAAGACTTTAGGACAAGTTCTGATGTCACATCATTGACTTTATTGGCATGACCATTTTTATTCTCTGGTTTAAATGAGGGGAAAATAAGTATTTCCAACATAAAAAGAATGTTTGGAGGCTTGGCTTTTAAAAGCAAACAAATTTGCTTTTACTTTTAGGAATGAGATTTTTAATTCTGTTTTAGGCATTATCTCAATAAATGATCTAGAGTTTGAAAGATTAAAGAGAATTAAGGATGATGCACAGTGACCAACAAAATAAGTCATATACTAATCAACATTTTAAGTCGATGATCTACCTGTATAATTTTTCTTACAGCAAGGGAGAGGGAATGTTCCTTAGCCAAAATCTATATGTGACTAAACTCAGAGTGAGTTAGAGGATAATGCTTCTGTCCTGATAAATTAAAAATGCACATTTTTAATGCTATCGTTTATCAAGAGGTGTTCAATAATTTAAAAAATATATTCTATTACAAATGGCACGTTATCACATTCGGTTCCATTAACAACTATGCACAAAATTCTAACTTTTGCAATTTTCTAGGGTTCTATGGTGAGCTTTATTTTTGGCCCCAATACTGAAAAAAGAAGTGTTCTAGATCAGTTAACCTCTATAAGTATCAGTCCATTAGAACCACAGGAATCTGAGTGAATTATATTATTGTATTCCGGTACGACTATACAGTACCAAGATCACGGTGGTAGTACAGGGGTCAAAAGCCAATTTCCAATGAGAACATTTTCTTTGTTCAGACTTAATAGCAGGTTACCTCTGCACTGTGTTCAGGTACCCTTTTCATTTTTTCTTCCTGTCTCTGCCTTGTGTCCTCATCTTCTCGCAGTTTACTAATTAACTCAAATATGGCCATCAGTGCTCAGAGAGCTTAGAAAGAGTCAGCACCTCAAACAAAGTCTTTTATGGGCTGACTGGTTATTCAACTAGCTGGGACAGAACCAAAACCCCTGAAGTTTTGAACTCTTTCTTGGATGACAAGTCTGCTTCTGTTCTCAACAAGAGAGATTCATTTATCCCAGGCATTCACCTCTCTCCCTCCCCTGCCATTTGTGGCAAGGTGGAAGCAAATGTCTAGCATACACATTCTTTCCCCAGATGGATTCAGGTATAAAACTTTCTGACAAGGAATAGCAGTAAAGGGACCAAAGCTAGCTCTGAAGATGAACTTAAGGCCCTTGAAATCTGCAGCATGCCAAGATAGCTTTATAATTTTTTTTGGTTTTAATTTAAACAAAAAAAAAACATAGAAGGATGGGATGCTGAGATCATCTGTCACACCATCTGTGGTTGCCTAGCAGAATTACTCCAGCCTTGAGCTGGAGGAGCTCCCATTTGCAGCTGAACTGCAGTTGGGGATTTTATTAATACATCTCTCATTTATATAGCACCTTTCACTCTCAAGGATCCCAAAGTACTTGTTAAAGGATGAAGTTGAGGACTGAAGACTGTTAGAGGAGGAGAAGTGGGAAAACTCCCCCCCTCCTGACCAGTGGCCTCAAAACTTTTCACTAAAGAAAGCATTTATTGCTGAATTTGTTATTCTCTTTCATTCCTCTGAGAGTGGCTCAATGGGAGGTTGTGACCTTCGGGGCCTTGTGCAGCCATGAGCTGATTTGTTCCTCCAGAGACAATTGCAGATATGCTTGTTTTATTTCTATCGTATGTATGACTGACACAATTCGTAGGCATCAGATATAAAGCTTTATATATATATGCGTGTGTATATATATATTTAGAGTACAGAAAATAACAAGAGGAAGAAACAACTGTGATCAGCTGGCATTCAGGAAAATTAAAAAAAAACCAGAGACATAAAACATGTGGAGTAATCAGTAGTTTTCAGTCAAATGGCATTTAAATGCTGCGCTGATGCATAACCTGCCCTACTGTTCTGCGAGGTGGGAGGACAGGTGATATGTCAGCTGTGCTCTGCCATGTAACTACAGTAGAAGGGCTGAGTTAATGACAGACACAAGAGTTTGGATGAATGTTAACATGCTGCTATTTCCATGCTGAGATGAAGTAGCAGGGCCTGGATTTATCATTAAAAGAGACCCAAGAGGCTCTCACTGAGCCAGCTGCTAGGGCCCTAAAACATATGTCGCACCCTTCAGCTGTTCATCAGTACAAAAGGCTTCCATCTCAAAGCACTTGACCTTGTTAGCCTCAGCGGTGTCAGTGATATTTTCAACAGGGAGACAACAGATCAAGTATGAAGAAGAGAATCTCTTAAGGGAAACGTGTGCAGTCCCTGGAAAAACGACCGCAGAAACGTAGCCGGTGGATAATGGCTGGTATTTCTGATGTTTGTGATTTGTGAAGCGGGTAGGCTGCTGCTGTTTTCCAGAACAGTGATAGACGAGTGAAAAAGAAATAGCAAGAAAATAAAAATATGTCAGTGTCAAATAAATTAACTCACCCGATTCTGAAATTTCCAAGTCTCCTTTCCCCAACTCATCCTCCCCATCAGTCCTTATATTCTTACTAACTTCAAGGGATGTTCATCTTGCATGAGGACTGAGTGGGAAGTTCTGAAACCAGAGAGAATAATTGTAAGAATTACAGTAACGTTATCACCCTGACATTTGCAGGTAGTATTAAAATGGTGGTGCTACTGTGAGAGTGCTTTAGCAAATGTGATACTGATGCACAGCACTTAGGAAGGATATTGCATCCTCTCGGATGCACATGGGTTAGTTCTAGTAGTCCCTTCAGCCTCTGCATTTCCCAAAAGCACCCTAAAGCAGTGCTGCT
Source organism: Xenus cinereus (assembly GCA_025774025.1). Taxonomy (NCBI): domain Eukaryota; kingdom Metazoa; phylum Chordata; class Aves; order Charadriiformes; family Scolopacidae; genus Xenus; species Xenus cinereus. The sequence goes on along the minus strand of JAOXJK010000012.1, from coordinate 62,963,565 downwards.
CTGATTTTTCCTCAATGGAAGGAGTCACCACGTTCCTTCAGGTCTGTCCATTAAGGCCCTCCCTCACTATGATTTTGTGAACTGAGTGTGTATGTATGGAGTGTGTGTGTGTATGTAAAGGAATATATTTCTATTTTCTACATCTGTATATAAAAAAGTTATATTTGTTTTCTAGTCTCATTCCGTACTCATACACATATAACGCTAACCTTTAAAAATATCCAAAATGAAACACTCCACACTTTACATGTCTGCCCTGGAAGGAGGGAGGGAGGTAGGTAGAAAAAGGATACAGAGTAGGAGAAGAAAAAAAAGCCATGACAGATGTTAGTTAGGTTGCTTAACACTGTGCCAGAAGGCACTCAGATACTGTGATGCTGAGCACAGTCTGAAACCTGCGCTGCATATCATATAACTGTGTCGGACCTTCAAAATCAGGAGCTTTCGTTAAAAATCAAGTGATTGTAAAATTAGCTATTCGGGGAGTTGGTTTTGCTTGTCTTCTTGTTGTGGTCTTTGGGAATTGTGTTCTTTACCACTGGAAGGGTGCAAAGTCAGGTGGGTTTCCCAGCACCTGGAGTGGGAGCGCTACGTAAGTGCGTGCTCTGTAAGGGGCGCACACAGCTGCCCCGTTCAGCTCTGAAGGTAGAGCCCACTAATTGAGGGAAATTTGTCTGGGCTGCCACCAGCACATATCAAACCCACCCAGGGAGTGCCAGCTGATGCACTGAGCCTCTGATCCCTGTGAGGGCTGCTGGGAGCGTGCTCCAGCTGGGAATTTGGAGGCAGGGCTCTCCCCTCCTTGGTTCCTTGAGCTCCAGTGCAGAGCTGCTGGGAGAAGGGGGGCTTGACCAGGACATCTCCGAGTCACAAGCAAGTGAGCTGCGGTAGTTGTTGTGCTGAGCTGCATCTCTAAAGACTGGGGTGGGGTTGGGGGGCAGGGGATGACTTCTCCCAAGGAAAGGGCCTGCAGAGTTTCCAGGTTGGATTTTTAGGGCTTGGAGGCTCTGGATGCTCTAATGAAGCATCCCCTGCGTGCTTTGCTCTTGCCTGCTCTGGCGTGTATGCCGCAAAGGACTGCGGGCTGGGTACGAGGCAGGACCAGGTGGAGGAGCACACCCGCCAGTGGTGGCAGGGGAAGAAGACCTCCGCTGGCCTTGCCAAAACTGCTGTAGCCGAGGGAGGGCACGGACTCAGCCTCCAACTTTTCTTGACTTTCGTATTGTGCATTTCTTGTGTGTTTCTTGTGCACGTCTCCCTTCTTGTGAACAAAAAAGGGAAAGCTAGAGGTTACTCAGGCCTGCTCAGTTACACATGGATCTAATGTGAGAAAGTGGTTCAGCTGATGAAGAGCAAAAGAATAGGAGAGGCAGACAGCTGTTTCTAACCGGGCACGGCAGATTAGCTATGTAATCCCTGGCTTGCTGAAAATTTCTTCTATTACTTGAGCAGAACTGTAATTCAGCGTCGTTGAGGATGGGGCTGGAGTTATACGTGAAGTAATGTTGCAGTTTTCATTGTTTCCTAATGCAAAATCATGTTATAATGATACTTGAAAAGACTGTGAACATTACTTTGATAGCTAATGCAGAAAGCATATACAACAATTTTTGGTGGGATAATTTAATGTATCTTCTATTTTTTTTCATTTTTTTTTTTTTGCATACAGAAGTGATTTAATGATATGTGAAGCCTGACAAGTAAATTTCCTTAATGGTTCTCATCACAATGAACATTGAAAATAGCTCTTTTTCATACAATACGATATGTATTAGATAACAGCTGGTAACTGATAATATGGAAGAGATCAATTATGCAAGCGGCAGAGCACCTGCATTACTCATTGACTTTGATAAAAGTTGGAAGTACTCAGTGCTTCAGAAGATGTTTCCAGTACCCTCCACGATTGAGTTTACCAAGGAATTTTTTTCTTGAACTGTAATTTAGTTATTGTTATGTTAACGCCTCAATCTTTTGATGCCAAGTAGCTGCAGAAGGGAGAAAATTATCTTGAGTGAAGATCACTCTGCTAGTGATTAAAATACTTCATGGCATCACTGTGAGTACTGTACAAGAAAGAATATATTGCATCCATGAATTAAAATACTACATCAGATGTACATAGTGCAGCAGTAGTGTTCTTAAATCTAACATAAATAACCATAGAATCGGTTAGGTTGGAAAAGACCTTAAAGCTCATTGAGTCCAGCTGTTAGCCTGGTGCTGCCAAGTCCACCAGTAAACCGTGTCCCTGAGCACCACATCTATGGGTCTTTGAAGTCCCTCCCGGGAGGCTGACTCAACCACTTCCCTGGGCAGCTTTTTCCAATGCTTGTCAACCCTTTTGGTGAAGAAGTTTTTCCTAATATCCAGTCTAAACCTGCCCTGGCACAACTTGAGGACATTTCCTCTTGTTCTATCACTTGTGACTTGGGAAAAGAGACCGAACCCCACCATGCTACAGCTTCCTCTCAGTTAGTTGTAGAGTGTGATAAGGTCTCCCCTCAGCCTCCTTTTGTCTAGAATAAACAACCCTAGTTCTCTCAGCCGCTCATAAGATCCTCATAAGATTTGTGCTACAGACTCCTCACCAGCTCCATTGTCCTTCTTTGGGTACACTCCAGCATCTCAATGTCTTTCCTGTAGTGAGGAGCCCCAAACTGACCGCAGTATTTGAGGTGTGGCCTCACTAGTGCTGAGTACAGGAGGACAGAAGTTTCTTTAAAAAATGTTTATAGTATGAGAAAATTCAGGCCGTTAAAGCCACTTATGATTACTCCTTCTGGTAGTACAGTATGCCCTATTTTGCTGATAGATTGCAAAATGAAAATATTTATGACCACAAATATAAGTAGTTGCAGAAATCTTGACATATGGTATGTCAAGATTGATATGGTATGAAAGAAAGCCTCAAACTTCAGATCCAGTATGGTTTTATATACTGGAAAACAAATATTTAAGTTAGAGAGAAAGAAAGAGACAGCAGAAACAGGGATAAAATTTAAAAGAGAACACGTGGCTGTACATAGAAAGAAATATCTGCCTTGAAACACAGCTAATTATATATAAAGAAGGATATATTTTTTATATAGTAGGGCTGCTTAGGAAGAGGAAAATGATGTCAGAAATGATGAGGTACTGACAAGCTTCTTCTACTCCTGGCATTGCCTGAGGTCCTGGGTAATTACACTTCAGAACCCACCTTTTGGGCTGTCACGGATCAGTTGTCTGGCGGATGCAATGAAAACTGCAATATGTGTTTAGCAGCTTTGTTAGTAATTTTTTTATGATTGCAGGTTGGAATATGATTATTCTTGCTATCTAAGCATGTCAATAGAGTTTGGGATCTTCTCTGGTGCTGCCTTTTGCAAGCTGTTGAAATGACAGTAAACTGAGGAATAGAAAACTAAAGGACTAAGGTAATGATGGGATGGGTGGTTGCATTCACTTTGGATGACCGTGGAAGGTGGGAAGGTAGCGCTGGTCACCTGGGCCCCTGCTCTAGCCTGGCCATGGCAATCTCATACTGGAAAAAGGAGGAAAGCAGGGGGAGACTGCACCCACACTGCGGCTATAGGTCCAGCTTGGGAACATAAGTGTGCACTCTTTATTAGGCTTTGCTGTCCCCATCCTGAGGGGCCTCTTTCTTCCGGATTTGCTGCAGCTCTGATATCTTAAATTAACCTCAGCAGAGCTTTTTTGGGCCCTAAAAGTAGAGAAGAGTTTATAGTGAATGTTGCTTTGGTATATGCCAAAACAAGGGGCCTCCGCTAGCTCTTCTCCTTGACTGGGTAAGAGCATCTGCCCTATACTGTAGCTGCAAGCCTACATGGCACTGCGCCATATTGTCAGTCCCTCAGATGGCTCAGAGAGAGACAAACTGCTCTTCAAGAGAGACGAGAAGAGCACGCTTCAACTTGGTGGGAAAATAGATGAAAACCAATATCCTTCACGTGCAGCTGGTGTCAGAAGTCTGTGTGCTGACACCCAGGGAAAGCAACTTGCCGCTGCGGGTATGCCACATCCTTTGCTACCTTTTGGGTGCTGAGTGGGAAGGGGGAGAGGGAAGCTTCTGGGTTTTAGAAATCTGCCTGTGGCTGCTTTGAAATGGAAATTAGATGGACTGGCTCCTGTTTCCCTGTTCCTTGAAGTGTACCCAGCTGACGAGTAAAACTTACCTACCTGTGGGAGACAAGTGTCTATTTAAGGTACCTCTGGGAGATCTTGGATATTAGCTCCTAAACATTTGTCTATTTTTTTCTTATTTAGTCTCTAATAGAAGAATATAAGTGGTGGAGCAAACAGAAATATTCTTACTCTGACTAAGCTCTCAATCCATCTCACTTCTCATTACAGGATCTCAAATTCCTTACAGCTAGTAGAGGCAGAGTTTTAACACACTAACAGCTTAAAAACAAAACGCCTGACCATGTATTCTTTCCTCCTTTAGAAAATGTCCTACAGTCTGTAGACAGACTGGGATAATACTTTGCAGCTCTCTGAAGTGACCAATGCTGTATCCCCAGTTGCTCCTTGATACTGCATACTCCTCTATGTCCTTATTCTCCATCATAGGAATCACTATTCGCCTGCTTACTCCTTCCATCTGCCTGACATCATATGCACGTTTGAGATGCTTTCATTTTGAACCAATTTTACTACCTGTTGCTTGGATTCCTTTTGGTCCTTACTTACCGTAAGTGGGGCTGGAGGGCTACCACAATTTCTTCCCCATGGCAGAGGACCTGCCGGGACAGTACTTAGAGCTGCGAGCCCTCTAGGAGCGGTGACCTTTAGCTGTGCCCCCATTTCTAATATCAAACAAGGAGTTTATCTGGCACATTTTGCCAGCTCTGGTATGCCTGTGTGTTGAGGCAATATTGCCACCTCTTTGTGATGGGAAAGCTATTGCGGTACAAGTAGCTTCTGCTGAACTGAGCCGTTTTACCTATAAATGCATGCAAACACACGTGCTTTCAGTCAGTGTTAGGTTGATGGTTGGACTAGAGGATCGGAATGGTCCCTTCCAACCTAGTCAATTTTATGATTTTATGAAGGAATTAGTGACTTATTCTGTCATTCTCTTAAAATAACTTTCTGCCAGACATTTGGTTTGCTAGTGGAATAAAACCTTAAGAGTTAAAACTTTCCTTCATTTTCTGACTTCTTAATTCTTGTGTGCATTTTGTCAACCCCCCTATTTTTGTCTTGGCTCCTACGTGCTGACACAGCACCAGTTTTCTTGTCTAATTTTATAAACTGTTCAGCCGTGCCGTTATTCACTGTTTTCTTTTAATTATGTATTCTTGTTAACCTCTTTATCCTTTCAAAGTTGCAGATTGTGATTGACATGTGGTATTAATTAAGGCATATAATTTATGACATTGGAGCTTGAAATTAATAAGTGACAATACAATTACATGGTTTGCCTAATTGTCCTTCAGTAATATAAAGATTGACACTTACTGCAGCATTCAAAGTTAAAAGCTCTCGAACAGATAGTACAGCTGAATGTAATCACCAGTGAATCTAAAGTAAACAGATCCATTGTAAGGGACAGGCTGTTGGGAAAATACTTCTGCTGCGGCCTTGTTTTATTAAATAAATGAATCTATGTGTACAGGTCAATCTCAGAATTAAATTAGAAGTATAATTTTTCCATGATTTATATTTGCAAGTAACTTACTTTTCTGCTGTGTTCATTGATGTTTCCTTTTTGAACCACTGCTCCCACCTGGCAAAGTGCCAGTATTTCCAACAGTAGCATTTGTTCTTGTTGATCCTATCCACACCACTGCAATTTTCTTTACATCTCTGTATAGTCATGTAAAGATTGACAACTTACTATGTTATAGGAACACCAAACGGCTCTTCGTTAATCGTATGGATTTTGGTCCTGTAATTGCTGAAGAATATGAGAAGTGATGTTTGTGTGAGTGTTGTTAGCAGATTTGGGACTTTGAAACTTAATTTCAAATGGTATCCTTGTTTTTAACCACAAACTTTCCCTTGAGATCAAAACCCTTGTAATCTGGCCCCCTGACTCTGTGCTAATGCCTGTAAAATTTTGACTAATTTTGTCAAAAGAAGAATGTAAACACAAGCTATATGTAGACAAGACATTCAGGTTTTTCTGTTTGAGATCCCTGCACTTTTGTTTAAAGGAAATTCCTAGCTTTGTGTTATTTCAAAGAAACTGGAGACCTGCAGTACATAATTCCATTTTAGACTTTTAAAGATTAATTCCCAGAGATAAGAGCATTAAGACTATAAAGACTACTTCAGTCAGAATATTCTGACAGAACTGTTATTTTTTAACAAAATACTGTTATTGGAATTTTAGTTTACTGCTAAATATAAGGAAAAGTATTGCAAAGGATGAAAAAACTCGAGTAACTTCCCAAAATATTTAGGTAAACTATTAACACACCTTGAACTTGAATGCTTGGAGCAGCTTGCTCCAAGATCCATCAAGATTCAATACCTTGATGAATCTGGACTTGAAAGTCCTGAAAAAAACCCATAGATTGAAAATCTTACTCTGTGTATCTGCCTATTCTACCATAATCTTCCGCTGTAGAGTGTTATAGCACAAAATCTAAATATCTCACATATGAATCTGTGTGAACTCTGTGGCACGGTGAGTGGAAGAATGTGGTGGCGATGGGCTGAGCTATGCTGCCCACACTTTTAGCTGTAGCTGGTTAATAAAATGGGATAAAGTTGTAGCTGATTCCATGCCCTCAGAATTGCCGGGCTGCAGCACTGAGATCATTAGTTTGGGATATCACAGTCTTGTACCGCCACAGCTCTGGTTTCCTGTGGGAAATCCCAATGTTACCATGTCCCATTGCTGGGCTAGCAATCTTCTTGCAAAGCAGAAAACTGGGTCAGTAGTACCTCGGATCCTCCTTCCATGCCCCTAAAACTGTGGTTCCTTGAAGTAAGTTGGAAGTGTGAAAAGGGTTGTTATCCACTAGTTTTGGATCATTGGAATTTACCTTTTAGATCTATTCCTTGCAGATAAGCTAATGAAAAATACTTCCTTAATAAAAACCAAAAGTCTTCCTCAACCACATACCTTGATATTTAAGGAAAACATTAAACGTTATGTTTGATTTGAAAACCAGTAACTGTGAGATGTTAAGAAACAAGATTATGAAAACAGAAGAATACTGTTCCCTGTGGTGGCACTCTTCTATTTTATTTCGTATTATAATTTAGAATGAATTTTAACACCTTGATTTTCAGAAGCCCTTTTTAGGTTTTTATGCGTTAATGAATCGAAATGGCACTCAATGAGAGGTCTGGCTAATGGCATGACTTGGAAAATCAAAGTCTAAATTACCAGGTGAAAATGGTATGGAGATAGCAGGGTGTATTGTTAAATTTACTGAAATCTCTCTTCCTAATAATAGTTCAGTACACATGATATCATGCATTGTAGGTGCCTGGTGACTTCTGAAGTTCTGGCACATGTGGCATCTGTAATCTGCCATATGTTTCAAAACCCTCAAATATTCTTCTAGTTTAAAAAATCATATGTGGACTTATGGGTAGGGCTTAATATTTTTTTAAGTTTATTTTTAAGAATGCTGGTATTTGTTTGTGAAGTCCAGCAGCAGCAACCAAAGGCAAAATAGGAGTAAACTGCCAAACAAGTCATTGCAGAGCAACCATTCCAAAAACCTAGAAGTCCTAGAAATAAAAACCAATATAGCTTTAACCAAATCTCTTAATGATCTTTTTTTTCTTCTTCTTCTTTTCCTGCGTGGGGAGGATGTCAAAAAAGTGAGCCAAGTTTAAGTTGCAAAAGAATTTTTAAAGAATTCAGCATGCTCTTATCTTTATTCATCATATCATTCTGCTCCGGACCGGCAGCCCCGCAGCAGGTAATTGGAGTGTTCAGAGTTCGGACTGGAGACAGGGCACAGTTGAGCTGCCTGTGAATAACACTGCACATCTCAATAAATAATTCTTGATTTCATTGTCATTTCATTGCGGTGGGTAAGGAAGGGTGACTTGGTTAAAACAAATGCAGATCGATTTGTCAAGCAACATGCTTCAACCTTGGGTGCCTATGCATTATGATCAATAATGTTTACAGTCTTTCTCTGTCCCCTCAAAGAGAATGTGCCTCCAGTTGAAGGGAATGCGATTTTCTTCTGCCAGTGACATTTTATAACTGTGGAAGCCCATTTCTGGGAAGTCTTTTTGTTCGATGTCGGCACAGAAATAAGAATCATCAGACATGCAAGATGTGAATGGTCATGTGCATAGACCCTTTTTTTTTATAATAGAAAGAGCAGAGATCGATAAAGCTCAGAAGAAGAAGGTAACAGCTGTAAGCAGCCTTGTACTGGGGCTGTAATCCTGATGAATAATGTTGCTGTCATAACAGCAGGGATAATTTAATGCTGACACTTAGCAGCATGATAAATAGCTTGTCAGACATAGGCAGTGACAGAGTCAAGTGAAACTGCCCATGACAAGTTCTGAAATATTAATCTTCTACTAGACTGTGACTGTGCTGAAGGGGCAGCAGCGTACAGAAGACTGGAAGGGGAGACACTTTGTAATATAAACAAATGTACTTTAGGACAAAATGCTTTTATTGTGGAGAGATATTTTCCTTTACAAGGGCTACTATTGATACTATTTCTGTACAGTACTCTGCATGCTTTGCAACAGTACATTGTATTTTTCCAGTATGCAGTCTGACATAATTTTTCAGAAATATTAACTTTTTACTGGCAGAAGATTTTTTTGGGTTTAGGAGTTTTTTGGAGGAGAAACGTTAAATGAAAATTTATTTCTTTTCTTTTCCAGCCCATCTACCCTTCTTCCCAGGATTTTTCCCATTTACCTAGGATCTTTATTGTGAATGTCACATAAGCAGTGTGGCAGGGTTCCCTATGCCAAACACCAATTGATTTATGAACTGCTTCTCCATTACAGGTGACCTAGAGTGATAGTGGATGTAACAGGCACTAGATATTCAAAGCAGACTATTTGTTTAGGTGTAATTTACTTAATAAAGTACTATGCTATTTTAATCTTCAGGGAGATGGAGTGGTCCATGCACTACTCCATCAGACACTTGCATCCCTTTTGAATACTATTTTGATTACGAAGACTCCTCAAGATGGGCAAATGTTCTGCCTTCATTCAAGATCAGGGCTGAAATCAATAAAATCTGAGCAAGCTATGATGGACATACACTTAATGAAGATAATGGCAGGATACAGCAGGCCAAGTAATAAGGTTTGAGATATTGTATATCAGCTTAGAGGGTTGCGTTTGACTCTGGTGCCACATCAATACTAGCAATGGTCTGGTGGTAGCAATAGAGAGAAATATCTTCCAAAGTTTATTAGTTTGCCATAATAGTAATCATATGCCTATGATTACAATCTTAAAGGTGATTGATCCCATTAGAAAGATACAGTGCTTTGCATTGTCATCTTTAGGTTAATAGTACTCTGTCTTGAAGAGGCTGTAAATTGAGCTGTCAACGAAACATTGGTTCAAGGTCTTATTTATTCAACGGGTACAGTGTGGATGGAGTGACACTGCAGCATGTTCGGTTCCACAGCCAGGACAGTACCTAAGAGTCTTTGCGTCTACCCTGACAACTTATTGCCTTATCAGCATTGGAGAAAGGTATCTGAGCAAGGTCTGAGGTTGCTGAAGGAACGATGATGTTTTCAGCTGTTTCATTCTCCAGCACGTGCATTGGTCAAAGTGCCAAGTCATGCCGTGCTGAAATCTCAAAGGAAACAAGTACAGTTACATGAAAGACCACTGGTAGTTGTTTGTTAAAAGGCAAAGTGAAGTCTGCAAAGAGTGAGAATTACAGTTCTTGTTATAAGAACTGTTTCTTCCAGTTCAAGGAAGTATGACGAATACAGATTACCCCCTGGTGGACTTCAGAGCAAGTCATATGAAATGGGATTCTACCTTGGAGCAAAAGGGCCCAGGCTACTTCAACCCTGTTTGGGAAAGCAGGAGATTATGTTCTGGTTCTAAAAGCAGTGCAGTATGCTTACTTCAATGGCATAGTGATTTCAATCTATTTCATTTATTAGTGGTTTTAATGCAGAAATCACTAAACTTGTTGCTGAAGCTCTAAAGGTAAGTAGGTTACTGAAAGAAAAATCATATTGTCAGGAATTGTCTTCTAAAGTTGATCAGTCAATTGTTTCTAAAGTGACATGTTCAACAGACTGACCAAGCCAAACAGAATTGTTTGACCCATTTTCCATGGGAAGTGACTTTTAACTTTCAGAGTTTGAGCAGTATAGCTCCCTTGGTACCTATATTTTTTGAAGGTGATATATATATTATGGATGTATAATATCCATCATTTTGTGCCTTAGAGTCTGACTCAGCCTGTTGGCATTGATAGGTAGTTCACTTATCTAGGTGAAATATATTCTGAAACTTTCACAGTAGTTTACTTGTGCTTGCCTTTTATCTAATCGCTGATGTCTCCAGTGGTGAAAAAGTGGACTGTTTTGGGGTCAGCTCCAATATCAAGAGGAAGTTATTTATACTCAGCAGCCACTGTTCTAAACACAGTGTGATGTGACTTCTTGACTTT
>JAOXJK010000012.1:62930613-62943113 GCA_025774025.1 Xenus cinereus | reverse complement strand
AGTTTCTTACTTTCTTTGTGATAAATGAATATTGAGCTTATCAAAACTCACCTATAAAATGTCACTAGAAAACCTGAGAAAAAATTTAGTGGGATAATGTGCTTACCTGGCAATGCTAATGACTTTTTAATGTTAGTCATATGATACTTGAGGATTTTTTTAAAGATGTCTCTCTTTTTTGATTTATAGTTATTCAGGATGCCTTTCCTTTTAAAAAGTAAATTCTAGCAGAATAATTGCAGAGAAAAGCAGATAAAAGTTTTGTAGATGTAACTTTAAGCATTTTAAATAAATCTTAGATTTTCTTCATAGATAATGAAGTAGTAGGCTGTTGTAAGTTGGTTTCAGTGGGGGTTTTTTTGGTTGTTTATTTTTTTCCCCTTAAATTTTCAGAGTTGTCTTACCACCAGTGGAGCATAAAGTTCCTTTTTCAGAGTGATGAAAGAAAAAGTCTGAACCTTTTAATATTGTAATCTTTAGGGACAAGTAGTAGAATGTATCAGAGGTTTTTTTTTTACACTTATCCTGTGTGGATAAGTTAGGAAATTTTTGGTTCAATTCCATTTTTTTTCCTAGTTAAATTTTTGTATACAGTTTTTAGCCAAATTATCTTGGTCATGCTCAGCTGCATATGAGTTTCATGTGCTTTTTCATCCTTCTGAAACTGACAGAATCCTTTCTTTGCTGAAGTATCCCAAAGACAATGATTTTCTTTTGCGCGAGGTTCCCCAACACCTCTCCCCAGTTCTGTGCAATGGCTGGTCATCTTGGTGGCTGGCTGAGAACATCCCTGTCTACCTGTGTGGCACTGGATAGCACTAAGCCATCCTGGTCATCTTCTCGCTGATACTGGTATAGTGAGACTGGCAAATTAGCATAGGAGCTCAGTTCTAATAGGTTTGCATTTGTTTTTTTTCTTTACTTTTACAGACGTGAGTAGGAACCGCGAGAAACATACTTTGTTCATTTTTGTAATAACCAATTTAGAAGAATTTACTAACAGTGTTAGTAAAGATACATGAAAAACTCTCCCAGTTCAGAATGTAACTGAACAGTGTCATTGTGGAAGAAATTAAACTCCTCCAGTAAACCAATTCCAGTAAATGAGCCTTGGAAGGCCTGGGTAGTGCATCACACTTAACAAGTGGCTGCGACATTCTGCGTAGTGATGTCTGTGGAATTCCATATGTTGTGAAAACATTGGCTTGCTACTATTAATTTTTACGGTGTGTCAAAAGGCTTTCTTTTTTTTTAAAAAAAAGATATAGATGGAGTAAGAGGGATGTTCATCTATTTATAGTCCTTTATTTGGAAGGGTTTTCTGTGTCTCTTTGAAACAATATTTCCAAGAAAAAAACATAAATATTGGGCTTCATGACTGAATTAGAAGCTATGGATCCATCCATTTCAAAGAAGTTGTCATGATTTTTCTTGAAAAGTTCTTATATTAGGACATAAAAGATTTGGAGCTTTATCCATCCTGCAGGGCAGTTATCTGCTCTTAAATATTTGGCACTATATAAATAAATTTTAAAAGTTGGTTTTTTTTTAATATCTTTTAATTGTGTGCCTTCCATATCCTGGTTGATACTGAAGGAGTATATTTCTTCTATAAGAAGAAAGAAAAATGTTTGTTAACACAAAGCTTAGAGTCAAGTCTTCAGAGTGTTTTAAAAGGAGAAGTAGTCTTTGTGGTGCCAATAATTCTGGAACAGACTCTAAAATATACTGCTGCACTTACATCTATGATTCTTCCCTGGCCTATTTACCTTCCTTAAATTCATTTTACATACTTTACTGGCATGATAGCTGGAGAAAAGTCTTGTTAAAAATCTTCAAATTTTGTAACTTTGCTTGCTCGTGTCTGTACTTCTCTTATAATACCTCCTGTTTAATATTATGCACATGTACACAACATAGAAAAAGCAGTGGGTTTTAAGACCTATATTTTCCAGCAATTTTGGTGAAATTGTGACAAGTGAACAACAGGCTTATTTATTTTTTTTTTCAGGAGGGGGGTGTATTTTAGGGGTTTGTTTGTCTCGTTTCTTTTTTTTTTAAATTGTTTCTATAATCTTTTGTGAGCTCTTCTGTGAGCTGTAGTGTTTATTCTTTTTCTTTTGATGCTCTTTGCAAACGTTTTGTCTTGTAATTATGGTTTATAATAGCTAAAGAAGAAAACAATAGAAATCTTAGCTGATTTTACAGATATCTCTTTCTCCATACATGTCTGATACAGAGACAGCTTCTTTGGGATTGATATCAAAATCTTAATTCTGAAATCTGTCCCTTGGATGAAGGTTTGCAAAAATAGCTGACTGGATGGGCCTGGTGATTCAAGGTTGTGATGTCGCTTGAACAATGCTTTCTTCCCAAACAGCTGCTTCCACCTCCAAGCCAGATAATTACAAAGTGAAAGCCTCATACAGAAGCCTGTAGCTGAAGTATTGGTCTAGGGGTGTTAATGCAACCATTAATATTGTTGTCGTGATATTTGCAAAAAATACTACAGCAGCAGTAATGTTCTTCACTGCAAACATTCACTTCCTCTCTAGAGTTAACTTTGCTGCTCTTATCCCTTACTCTTGTTGGGCTGGCTCCTGGCGGTCTGTCTAGCTCAGGTGAGAACGCTGGTGAAAGCACAAGGTGGCTAGGATGTTTGGATGTGTTCTTGATGGGTTTAGCTCTACCTTGCACCCATGCAGTTCCGCACACTCCTGATGAGAGGACCGTGAAGAGTCACAGTGAAGAGTTTCTCTGAAGTGCCATGGGTTTGCTGTGTGCAAGAGGAATGGTTTGTCTGGGAATACTTGCTTAACGGTAGTGAGGTGATCTGGAAACCTTGTTGGTCAGTGCCTTGTGAGGTTGATATGCATATGGTTGATATACCATAGGAGGTAGGGTCATTCCAGATTGCAGGAGAAGGGACTCCTGTGTGATATTCTACCAGCAGATCTCTTATGTACGCTCCCTGTTTATAGCTACCTTGGACAAACATTCTTCTGCAAAGTCCTGTTGACTTCAGTGGTATTTTGCACTGGAGGAAAGCTCTGTGTTGCTGCTGAGGTGTGCAGTTACAACTGAAAGATGAATACTGAGATGCGATGGAAAAGGCTGAGGCTGTGAGGAAGCCACAAACTGAGAAATCTACTCAAACTTGTAGATATAAGAAACAGAATTTTTATTTCTCTGAGCTACAGAGCCTGTCTCTTCTTGAAGGCCACTATTGATAGCAGTGGTAATGCAATGGAAGGTTGCTTTCTGGAAAAATAAATACGTATTAGTGTGTATTATAACATCTGTTGTAAATTGTGTGCTATAGAATCGAGTCTTCTCAACAGTTGGCTTTTTTGAACTCTTTCTCCTGCAGTAATCCTCATGGAATTCCTTGGAAGCTTCAGAATTGATGGCATGGTACAGTGTAGGCATTGCGATAGGTGGCAAAAATGTATAAAATATCATTTTTTATTTTAAAAACCTGAACTTGACAAAAACAGACTTTTTTTTTCCTGCCACCTTATGCAGTTCCTGAGGATTACTTGAAGCCTGGCAGAAAAAAAATGTAATAGCCTTATCTACATATGCTTTAAGCTATCCATCCAATTACTTTGGGTGGGGTTTTCTATATATTATGTTCTGAAGAGTCCTAAAACAAATTACCATGTGATATTGTTTCAGACACGATAATTTTGTACCAATGAAGCAAAGCAAACTGTAAATTGCAAAATAAGGAATAAAACCATAATTACTGCTTTCATTTATTCATACCATATTAATGCAATATAATTATCTGACAGGCAGGATTTCATGAATACTCAACAGAAAGCCACTGAATGGTTGTTCCAATGAACACATTAAAAACTAACACTTTAAAGCAGTAAATCACATTTTGTTACTTTTAAAGTGACAAATGCCTTTGAACTTTATAATTGGAAATAATGTATTTTGGCACCCTGCAAAAGGCTCTTCAGAGTACCAGTGTTTGGAAATATTTCAAAATGGAGAGAAGCGCCAATGGGATACCATAGGAGCTGTTATGGAGATTTTTGCAATGTACCTGTGTTGGGCAATATATTTTCCTGTGCATTCTGTCCTCTTAAAAAATTCCTAAAGTGTTGGGGCCCTAAATAAAGCTTCAGACTTCTATTATATAAAAATCATGAAAGATGGAGCTGTTCGAATGCACAGTGAAACCACAAAAATCAACATATTTTGGAGAAGTATCCAAGATTAAAAAATATAAATTTGTCCTGATCTTGGAAATTTCATATCCATTATTGAAAAGGATCAAAGTTCTTAATATAAACAAGTTTCAACACACAATATATAATGTTATAATCTTTTACATTACTTTAACTGCTAGAAGCGGGGGAGAAAGTAGCCACACACTCAAATCTTAATTGACAGCAAAATACCTTGTATTTTTCTTATAATCAAATATGCGAACCAGTGTTAAAAAATTTAGTACCCTAGGAAAAAAAAACCACCCTGAGAGTAGGGTAGAATCTAATATTCTTTAAATAAAAATCATATGCCAAAAGTGTACAACAAGATGCAAAACATTGTGGTTAACTGTCTCTGTAAAAGAATAGAAATTATCATGTGCAAAACAGCTTTAATATAAGCTAAAGCCATTTTCTGTTAGAGAGCTGCCATGCACTAGAAGGGTCAGGAAGCTCATTTTCCTCAAGTCTCAGCCTATAACACCGGTGCAAGTGTAACATACCTAAATAAACATCCACAATAATTTTTGCATAAATGTAGAGCGACATGAGAATTGAGATGCAATTATTTAGCATTTGTGGTGGAAGGAGATGGTTTATTTGGTATGTCAAGGACTGAGTCCCTTGAGAGAGAGAGAGAAACCATTCACTGAAATGTCTAAACTTTTACAATATGTTGGTACGGCAGCAGCATTAAACAGGTAGTTGTTATAGACATCACATGTACAATTTTTGCCAGATCTTAACCTATTTCTAATCAACGTTTTTAGGAGCGTTTGGGTTATGATAATGGAAAACAAATATTCATAATTAAAAAACAATAAAAATATATTGTAATTTCATTAAGGGGATTTACTAGGCAATGCTGTGGACTTAGTATGGCTAGAGTTAAAGAGTTAACTGAATCTGAAAAGGGAATTTTACAAGACCTAGTGTGTTAACCTTTATCAATAAAGTACTAGTTAGCAAGGAAAAGAAATAGTGCTTTTTTTCTCTTCTTAATATTAGCCTCTCTTGAGTCCTCCCTGCATTATGTTAAATGGTTTGTTTAAATGCTAGATAGAAACTAGTGAAAGCCATTTAGCAATATGCAGTGCCTATTTGAACCAGGCTCTTCAAAACAGCAAAGATTTGCAAGACAGAGATCTTGATTCCCCAGGCCAGTCAATTACATTTGGATAAAGCTATTATGCTTCAGGCTTTGGAGGTCAAAATAGATTTTTGCTCTATTACCAATAGATTTGCTTGAAACTACGTTTATATCTGTACTCCAAATCTGACTATTTATCATTAATCAGAACTCCCCGGTGTCAGTTTAGTTGGGAGATGGCAGAATCCCAAGTCTGGTTGCGAGGCTGTGGAAGACGGGAACGAGGCTATTGAACCAATAGTTAATATCTTCGACAGAGCTGTAACGGAGAGAGCGTGCGGGACCTCACGTGTGCTCCCGTGGTGCTGTGATGCATGTGCTGCGCCTTCCCTTATTTCAAGAGCAATGAGTAAGCAGGATCTTGCTCTTATTCCCTAAAAAGAGCACTTCACTCACCACTGTGGTATTTACAGTTATGCTCATGTTCGTTCAGTCTAGACCTGAGTTGAGGGCTTTACGTGAGCATCGTGTCCTGCTATTGTGTTTAAAAGCTGGGAACGTGGGGTGCTGTGGCCAGCACAGGATGGGTAGGATGGGGTGCAACGCGGCTGTGGTTTGTCTTTTCTGCTTTCCCTGCTCCCTCTTTGCTAGAGACTTAGCGTGACTTTTTACATTACTCATGTCAGTGTAAGAGCGAGCTTCCTCTTCCCAGGAGTGCTGGTCAGACTGCTGTTTTGATTCTGGAAGACGTACAGGTGAGGTTAAAAAAGGCATTAGAATAAGAAAGAGCCCAAGCTTTTGTGTCATTTCCTGGCTGGAAAGGAGACTTAGGCTAGGGAGCTTTAATACTGCTTTCTTAGGGCTGGTTCTCGGGCCACTGGAGTAAGGCTGTGTTAGCAGACACTTCAGAAGGATGAGACCCCAATCCTGGACTCCTTATCTAAGAACTAGGGATGTGTATTGCAAATTAGAATTGCAATAGTTAAAAAGTGATAAACTAATGTGACCAGTTTCTGTGAAAGTGTAATGGTGCTCTTAGTTATTTTTTGTCTACACAAATACATCTCGCTGGAGAATATGAAGTGTAGCAACAGCATGAGTATGTTTTCTTGCTTTGGTATTTTATTGCAGCCTTTCTTGCATCATGAATTTAATACCTTTTCCAGAAGTTCCTATTTCTCTACACTTGGTAATAAGAAACCAACAACACCCTCCTGATTTATGTGTATTTGAAATTTGCATGTACCTACATGGAGCCCCTACCCCACATGAACTTTTTAGGGGAACTTTTTTGTTTTCATTTTAATGCTGGCGAGCTATTAATCACTTGGTGTGTGGTTGGAAAGCTTTGAGAAGAACGTAAGTGCCTTCTGGAAGGCATGAAGCATAAGATCTCTTAACAAAGCTTGTTAAACTTCCCCCTGGTGCTTGCTTTGTTTGGGCTAATATCTTTCCAGTTCAAAATAGTTTCTTCTTGGGACAGTTACTTTCATCTGGGGGCAATTTAGTTCATTTGGACACAGTTTTTGATGCTATAACTACTTTGCTCTCTGCTACAGCATCTCTTTTTGAAATTCACTTTCTGTTCTTGCTGTTTATGTCGAAAACTAATCTGCTTTACAATCTGGCAAATTTATTAAGTAACCCAACAAAAGATATTTGTTTCTGTATCATCAAAACTTTGTCCTCCAGCTGTATCTTTATGAACATATTTTGGTTTGTATTTCTGCACAATTTGTGCTGAGAACGACAGTCATGAAAAATCGTTGGTGTTATGGCAAGCATGACAATACACTTGTTTTCCTGGGAACTCTTTCATCTCTTACCCTCTGTAATAAATTTGAAGGACATCAACTTACTCTCTGCTACTTTTACTCTTGTTTTTTGACTTACAGTTGGGAACATGTTTTATTTTGTCACATTTTAGTAGTTTATCAATTGTCTCTATAGTTTTTACCAGCTCTGGACATATCTACTATTCTATCCAACGACCTGTAAACTTCTTACTGTACTGTTTTGAACCAATTTACAGTTGCAGTGAAAAATACTTCGGTTTTTCACTGAAATCATTCAGAAAATGTGACAGAAATTTTTCTCATCTTCTATTTTTTTTAGCCATGTGCATGATACGACTTCTGATCATCTTACCTGGCAGTTGGTAAAGGAAAAGTTATTTATCTAAATTATGTTTTTTCTATGGATTGCACTGTTCTTGACTATTCAGAATAACTGAATAGTCTTTAATAACTCTTACTGAATAGTCTAAGTAAAAACGGAATAGTCTTTAATAACTCTTGAAAAAAAAAACTTATCTTTTTACACTGTCTGCCTCTTCAATATCTGATTATTCTCACTGCATTTCCATGAAGAATCTTGCTGTTAGTACTTGTGGCACTTCAACCGTGAGCAGACCAAAATTGAATAAATAATGTAGAAAAAAGAATACTTGTGGTAAAGGCAAGCTGAATTTACTTTATCCTGAACAAACTAGAACCAGTGTGAGATGAAAGGCATTCAGCCCATTCAGAAGATAGAACCTCTGTTGTGTTTTGTGGTCATATGTGGTCCGTGAGCCAGTACAGCTTTGCTTGAGTATAACTGCCCAAAGGGAGTCTTGATCCTTTAAATAAGGTCTACTGGCTATAGATGCCATTAACTTTCTGTTCCTACAAAGTAAATCCACTTCCCAGGTTAAGTGGCTGTTCCTTGCCTGTCCCAAAGCTATAAAAAGGGTGGGAACTGCAGGCTGGAGGGCTGTGGGAATGAAGGAAAAACCCACAAGCTCAGGGGGTTCTGCTCTGCTGGTCTATCCGTGGCAGCCCCTGACAGAAGGGGAAACGGTGCTCATGGTGATGCACTGAGCTGGCAAACCTTCCCTTTGCGGCACCAGCAGGCGTTGGCGTTT
Source organism: Xenus cinereus (assembly GCA_025774025.1). NCBI lineage: Eukaryota > Metazoa > Chordata > Aves > Charadriiformes > Scolopacidae > Xenus > Xenus cinereus. Next base: position 62,934,895 of record JAOXJK010000012.1, on the reverse strand, counting down.
TCTGATGCCAGGCTGGCTTTATTCTTAAGTTTTATTTCTTGTTTCTGGTTTATACTTGGGAGTCATAAGGTGAAAAACGTGGCTTAGTGGAAAGTAGGTTCTTGGACGTTTCTGTCAGAATCTAACATCTTTGAAGGAAGTAAGTCTACATGTGACACTAATGGAAGGTGCCTTTCTTGCTTGCAGAATAAATTGCATAATTTGAAATATTACATGGATTTATTATTATTAATCTCCCATCCATGCTATTTTTATTTCTTGAGCTTTTTCAAAACTTTGCTCTTCTTTTGTCTGTGACTTTATAAGGACTATACTGGGCTGAAATGTTGCACTGAGTGAGCTTCTTTCCTAACCTTGCGCTGTATCTCAGATTTAAAAGTTTAGGTTTTCTTCCTCCTTCATCTGCTGAAACCAAAAGTTTCTTTATTAGCTGGTAGCTAAGAAACAGCTCTCACTGCACTGACTGATGGTGTAAGAACTGTATCACTCTTGTGTAGGCTTTTCTTTTTTTTTTTTTTTTAATTGAAACAAAATACTTCACTTTTTTTCCTTTTAATTCTGAATTAGAAAGTTGAAATTTCTCACAGGCTTCATGTTGTCAGAAGTGCTCGTGGAACATAACTGATTTTTAATTGGCTCAAGAGCTGAGACATGATGTTAAGAGAGAATAAAACTTTATTTCTAACACTAAAAAGTTAATGTTCTTAAAAATCTCTTTACTACAAAACTTAAAGTTCTACTGATTGAGATGATTATATTGTGTGGAAAAAAAAATGAATCAAATAATATTTTACTTTTTTAAAAAAAATAAAGGCTGTATTGGGAACTTCTTAATTCTCTGATTTAAACACCACCCTTTTCTCCACACCCCCTTTTTTTATTTTTTTTTAATGCTCTGGGGACTGACATCTGTAACCACAGATGAAGTGTGAAAACTAAACTTAGCGCCTTTTTCTGCTTGAAAATATGTTACCACAGATCACTAACTTGTAAGGTATGACAGTATCTATATATTGTATTTCTAGTTCTGTTGGTGTGTTTCTTATTTATAGATTGACACCCTCTTTTGTGTTGGGTTGAGTCTGTAACTACCACATTCAGCTTGGCCAAGTGGGTTATGGAATAGAGTCCTTTAAGCTCAAATTTATTTTTTTTTTAACATTTTGTTCGATCACAGAAATATTCATAAATCTTGTAAAATGTTGTGGGATTTATTCTTGCAAAAATAGATAATTGACCAAAATCAGGTTGTAATTGATATTCAGGTTAATATAGAGGACAAAAATATTCAGCTTGGAATATATATATATGTTCAGTATAGAAAACAATCTTTCAAAGCTAGGGTGCAATTTTCATGAGTATTGCAGAATGTAACTGTAGTTCCATGATAAATCTAATGAACAAATACCTTCTTATACTTGTATTATACACTTTGGACTGACCTTCATGAGCTTATCTATGGTCATTTACCCATTTGGTGGTAGGCAAGTGAAGTGAAGGAAAGGAACTCTATTCCCCCTAGATTAAGGAACAGGATAGTCGGAAACTCTGATATAATACTACATTCTTACATGTTGCACCGTTGCAGCACCAGCCCAAACCTATTGGGGTTTCTGGATGGGCTGAGTTGTTATAATTCTGCGTTATGTTGTAGCCGCACCCACTTCTCTGACTGTATGAACAGCTGAAAGTTTGGAACTGAAGCCCAGGATTAGGAACCGGGCTAGGCACCAGCAACATGCGTTACACTGTACACAAATCTGGTGGTTTTGGCTGCTTTTCTGCAAGATGAGGAATCCTGTCACTCAGGATATCACAGAAGCTGGTCTCTAACCACTGGAACAAATTTCTGACTTACTCGTGACCTCATCCTCTGTGCTCACCCTCCATTTTCATTGGTTTTATAACTTGCCTCTCAGAATTTTCGTCAGGCAAACTATTTTGCAAGTTTGTCACTGTGGAGACCACCTGAACCTCATATTCCAGAGGAACAAATATTAGCTTTAAAGAGGAAAATAAACACAGAGTTCCAGGTGCACCTGTTCCAAGGCCACATGCAAGTTCTTATAATTTATTGACCTGTGAGAGCTGCTTCAACCATTTAGCTTAAGTACCTCCAATAGAAAGTTATGTGTTTGTCTTGTCCAGTTATTCAAGTTGGTATGCTATAAAAATATTGTGTTCTGAGTATGGCTTTTCTGATGTTATCGTCTTCCTTCAGGGAAGTAGTAGTAGTAGCACTTGTAGTACCTCGATCATATAAGAGTTTTTCTGACTAGTCTACTATTTCCCCCCTCGTGTGTCATGTTTCTTATGGCAATCTATAGGAAAACTGGCAATACAGAATGTATCCTCTTCCTGATCCCTCCTGCTGTGCGGGCAGGAAGGATTGGGATGACACACCATCATCTCTTAAAATGTCTTTCCATGTACTAATTGCTTATCCAAGCATTTGTACAAGTGTTTATTTCTTGACTCTGTTGATGTACTCTTAGGTTTTTCATAGCTTCACTGGTTCTGTAGCCTGAAGAGGTGAATGGGTTCAAGCTGGAAGTAAATAGCTCTGCCTTGGCCACACAGTACCACCTATTCTGGTGTGCACATGGAACTAGGGAACAGTAATGTGCATATTAAAGAAAGACACTATTAATTATGCAGTTATTGCGCTCTCAGGAGTGGACAATTCTATGTTTCAGTGGCCTTTTATCATAAAGGTTATGTTTTCCAATTTATTAACTTTTTCTGTAATTTTTGAGAGTGTGCTAGGAAAAAGCAAGCAGCTGAAGCTGTCAGAATTAACCACATAGATCTTACTGCTTTGTCTATTTTTCTTTTTGTTCTTGTATGTATGCTTATCATTCTCTTCGCTTGGAGTTTGCTGCTGTTGCTTAAGCTTTCATCTCTTCCTTACTGTCATTGTGGGCTAGTAAACGTTAGTATTTGGGACTCTGTTCTGTTACAGGTTTCAGTGGTAAAAAAGTCTGAACATTAGAGAAGTGTCACCACCAGTAAAAATAAAATAGACTGATAAAGGCCTCCAACTTGTATACGGGAATGTACTCCATGCTCTTTTATAGCAGAGTGTCTTGCACTATGGTTTTCTGGGGTTTTATTGGTTTGGTGGGTTTTTTTTGAGAAAACAATTTTTTCAGTGAACGCTATTTATTTATTTATTATTTTGCATTGATCAAGAAGGGAGATTCCATGTTCTTATTTGAAATCTGCTTCTGGGATAAGCTCCGAGCAGTACTCCCACCTTTCAGCGGTGGATCTGGAAGACCTGCAACCTAGGCATCGTGCCCACCTTGGCCAAGAGAGCGGGCAGGATCGGGGTGTGAGGAGGGGTACAACAGCTTCCCAATTCTCTCCGGGTGTCGATTCATTTCTGATTGACAACGCTCTTGCGGTCACTAGATGGCAGTCTGTCCTCCGAGATACGAAGAGCCATCAAAACGTTGCATCCGAAGTTAAGGATTAATATGATTTGGATAAGTTCAGTCAGTATTAAATCACTTGTGTTGTTGATGAAACAAAAATTTACATCAGAGTTTAAGTGTGTTGCTCGCGGAGAAGCGCGTCTTCTGCGGCCGTGGAGCACTTGGTGTTCGACCGAGTTGCTGTGCTGTTGGTTTTCTCTTCTTCCCTGTCCTAAGTTTTCAGTCTGAGTGGTGTGGGGTATTCTTCTATTTGTGGGGTTTTTCTTGGTTTTCAGTTTGGTTTTGGTAGGGGGGGAGTAACAGAGTGGGAAAGAGTTTTATTTTTGCCTTAATAGGTACTAAGCCAAAGAGAACAGGGTGTGCAGTTTACTGCAAAAAAACATTGCGCTTCTCTTGTAATGATATTTTTCAGGAAAACTTCTAAGTATTCCACTTCAAAATATATATATCACTTCATTTGTATTTTTTATGGAATAATAATAATTTAAAAATGCAAAATATGTTTCAAAAAAAATTGCATTTACAGTTCTGCATTTAGTATTTTCTTAAAAGACTTCAGATTCCAATGCCTGTACTATTTTTTTATTTGATAAAAATATTTTTAAAAAAACCCTCTTAATTTTGAATTTTGTTCCCTTCTTGAAAAAAATTGTTTGCAAAACCTATTAAAATATTGTAATCATTCGATACCATTCTTCTAGCAGCATGCTACCCAAAAGATCTTGAAATATGTATATGTATTTATATATGTAATGTTTTAAGAACAAACACAAAAAGTAAATATAGTGCTTGATGAGTATTACAGCGTAGAGTATTTACAGTAGCATTTGTTGCATGCTTTTTTT
>JAOXJK010000012.1:62908900-62930593 GCA_025774025.1 Xenus cinereus | reverse complement strand
TTGCAAATGCTCTGGAGTAATTCTTTAACAATTGTATAGATATCTGATGTATCCTAGCTCATTTAACCATTCACTGCATGCTGGATTTTTTTTTTTTCTCAACAGAATGTCAATATTGCATCAATATCATCATTAGGAATTTTAACAATCAAACAGATTTGCAGTGTATGCTTATCACGATTAGCCAGTATGTGCTGCATATTTCTATTAACAGCACGTCAATATCATCATTAGAAAAATCAGCAGTCAAACAGATCTGCAGATCAAGCATATGCTGAGCATCATAATATTTAGAATCCAAAAAGGCTTTGTTTAGCATAAGTCTATTTCTGCTTCAGTTTATTTCTGCTTCTTATCAGAATGGCTATCTTGATACAATCTTTTACTGTAAAACCTTTAAAACGGTGTTTCTGTAAACATAGTATGATATAAACCTTTACCCGAAACTTCTGTAATAGTGGATTAGGATTCAAAAAAGTATCATAAAAGTGCTTATGAAAGACTCAGAGTATACTATGCATTTAACTTTTCGACATAAGCTTTTATTTTCAAGGGTAAACTTAGTACTGCATATATGTGGCTATTTATTGCTTGTTCCTGCTTCCCTTTAACTTTATAAAAGACATTGAATTGCTTTCTCTGTGCATGTTAATAAGTCGTGATTTAAAGCCTACTATTTAGGAAAAAAAACAAACAATAGAGTTTACCAAGACCTGAACCTTATTTCCCATGTATTTTATTAGATTTATATAAAAGAGTGCAACCTAGTATTACTGTTCTAACATGATGAAAATGTCGTAGCAATAGGCTCTAATTTTGTACCATATGCTGGAGAATTAATGGCATGTCCCTATCACTGTAAGATAGGAAGCAATTAACTGTTCTCCCACATGCATGCACCTATTCCCAATTTTGATGCTGATCAAGTACAGTGATTCATTGATATAGTAAATTCAGTTTGGGATGTCCAAGGCGTGTAGAAATCTTGTTTGAGAAGCCAGTTGAAACAATTAAGTTCAGAAAGAATACTCTTTTTTTTTTTTTCTATTAGTTTCCAAAAATGTTAATTGTAAACTTAATGGAGAGACATTATGGTGCAAGTTGCTTTTGTGACTTTTGTAAATAACAATTATTGCAGAGCAGAATTTTGGTCTTCTATCTTTATTACCTGTGAAACACCCATTTATTTTTAGACTTGCTTTAAACACAGTAATATAATAAGGAATGGCAGAGTCCTACTTTAAAGAACCATTAGTTTGGGCAGTAAAAATATAGCCTCTCAACATTTTTAACCAATTATCCGTCTTTGTTTATGCTGTTTATGGCTTGTGGGGTAATGGCTCCGGCAGAGCTAATAGTCGACACTGGTCTGGATGTCATTGAGGGAGAAAGATTCCCTTCTGATGGAGATGACTACCACAGCCTCCCCAGCCTGCGTGAGGTCTCTGTTGGGGTCATGCTCCTGACATCTTACAGTAGGTGAGGACAAGGACATCGCATAGACTGTTTAAAGAGTGATAGTTTAACCTTGCCTAACATTTCACCTTGGCTGCTGTGGTTTTTTTTTTTTCATAGCTTCCTTTTCAGAGCTGATATAGTAGCTTTATGGGTGTGGAAGCGTGATTTTTATCTTGGCATTGGTTTGAGGATAATCGGGTCATCTGTAGAAAGCAGCCTGAACTCTGACTCTCCTCATTTAAAACCAATGATCTCCCCAGCCTATCTGCCTCAACTGTGTACTCCAGCAATTTGATGATGTTGATTTATATGAAAATGAGTATTATATTTATTTATTTATTTCTTATCCGCTGTTTGCCGTATTAAATAAGTTACTCTGCTGTAGTCATGGTAATTGTACATTCTGGCCTTGCTTTGGATGCATCTCTGCCTCATGGGAGCCAGTCACATGGCAGCTATACAGAGATTTTTCTTTTTTTGTTGTGGTCAAATTTTGTCCTCAGTTCCTATATCTGATGCAGGGGTCGTGAACTTTAGGTTCGGTAATAGCAGAAAATAGGGCTAGATGAAGAAAAAGCCTTCTGGAGGCTTGCATGGATCGTACAAGCGCAAGCAGAAACTGCTGACAACTAAGCTTTCCTAACTGTCAGGTACTTATGCTCAGCTGATGCAATAATAATTTGCACAGAACAATAAGCTGTATTGCTGTATATAATATTCTTTTTTCTAATGACTCATTATCCTAGGATGATGAGAAGATGAGTAGAATATAAGTGTATTAAAAACATAATTGCTTTTCTGTTCAAACAGAAGCATGCAGTGTATACATTGTGACAAATGCCTAATGAATAGGAGTGGAGCTTTTTTTGTTCTGTTTCAGTTTATGGCAATGCCTGCCATAACTGCCTATTTAAGATCTTAATTGCTTTTAATTTTAACAGTTACCTGATAGTTGCTTTTGGTTGGAGAATCACACACAAGAATATGCTTCTTCACTGCAAATGTGAGCTGTTTACAAACCAAGAATGTTAACTTCTATGACTCAAGTTGAACAACTATAAGAAGATTAATTTTGTACAGCTATTGTACCATAATAATTGTATAAATATTGTTCCAATGTGTTTTTTTTCAATCCATTGTAGACAATATGTCCTAAAAACTTTGAAAATATCCTTGAAAAAAAAATGCTACTTCTGAAGATGTCCATATATAAATAAATTACCTTCCACAGATGTATTATCACCTGACTTGAATTTAAAATTTGTGAGTGTTAAAGCCAGCCTTACGTAAGCATCTACGTTTGGGTCTCATACTCATTGGTAAAACCCTAAACTTGTGTTGCTCAGGCTGATTATTCTCTTCAGATGTCACTGGTCCTGGGTAGTCACTTCCATAAGCACATTTGAATGTGAAAGATGCCAAGGAAATTTCCCTTCCACCTGCAGATTCACAGTGTACTTCTTCTGTTGATGATCAACATTACTGGGCTGTAATTTTGGACTCCTTGTTATCATCATCTCAGCCAGAACCACCATAGTATGTGGTATTTTTACATAATTAAACTTCATCTCTCTCCTTGGCTTATTACCCAAACCATAGGAGTCCTTTCCAAACCCCTCAGGGCAATGGTTATGGAAAGAGTGCCTGTGCATTATAGCAAGTGGTGAACTATCTATTAAGTATGAACGATCCCGTGTGTGTGTGTATATATATATATTTTTTTTTTACTGGGGAAATTTAGTCTTTGTTAGCTATGTCTTTTTACTAATTTTATTGGGGCCATCATCGTGGCGTCCTTGACAGAGGTTGCGGTTAAACTGTCTTGAGAGTTAAGTCAAGAGAATTCATCTTTTAACTTCTCTTAGGAGACCTGAAGACCATGCTAAAGGCAGAAGGACAAATAGGTATGTAATGAACTGTACCAGTCCAGGGTGCTGTGCAGGCACCAGGCATCAGGTGGTTGTGCCTCAGGGTCCCTGTGCCGTGGGGAGCTTCTATGCTCGCAAGGTTCATACCAGGCATGCTGTCTCTGACAAAGTATTAGCATGAAGTATTTGGGTATACTTTCTGCTTAATCGCAGTGGAAAATGAAGATTTAGCTTTAGTAAAACTAAATGCAATGACATACGACTAGTGGAGGGCAGTCAAAAACCAGCTCTTTATTTTTTTTTAATGTTGCTTTAAATGTTCTCTGTTTTTTACTGCTTAACTAAATCTTTACTTTATGAAAACTGTGATATATTCTCTGAGGACAGTGGCAGGCTCTTTCCAAACAGTACCTATTTCCCAGCCTCCCTGCAAACAGATGGGTGAACACATACTTATGTGTGTGGTGGCCGGGTACACTGCGTGGCAGGTTGTGGTTCTATAGGACAGAGGTCCAAGGTGTTCATGCATATTGTCCTTCAGTTTGGTTCCTCTGAAACAGTGCTCAGACTCTACTACTTTCTTCTGTTTATTTGTCTTACGTATATCAAGTCAACATCTGGAAAAAAAAAATTATTTGGAGATCCATCTTGCTCATATCTGTGAGTATCTGTAAAGCATTTTCAGTCCTTTAGGCCAAAGATTTTGCTGCCTGTCCCAAAAGTATGTGAGTTTTTCCAGATGCTGTCTAAATTCCTGGTATACTATTTACCAGAGGTACAAGGAGTTGTTGAAGTCCCTCAGTATTCTGGTTTTCATTGCACCTCCATCATTACAGATGTATCAAGACAAGAAAAGATTTTTCGCAGGACAGGCTTTCTCAGAGATATCATTCTTTTTCTCCTATCACCCTTCTACCCAAGAATGAGCCTGGGAGAGGTGTAGAGCAGAAGTGCTATCTCATCTCGGGTTTCTTCCAGTTCCTTGGAATCCATGTTCCACCTCTCCCATATCCTCCTGGCCAGCATAATATAGGGTTGTGATATTACAGTATGTGCATCATTCCAATGCTTCTTTGCCCATTGGATGATAAGTTCCTGTCACACAGTTCCACCTTTTTGTTTTCACGAGTTCTCCAGCCAAGAGCTACAGGGTAGCCTCAGAAGCACCTGCTTTGTGGTTACGGGAATGCTAGTGTACTGCATACGCTTGGCCTGAGATCTTTCATTCAGGAGAACTTCACCTACCAAATAGTTGAAAGATCTCCACTGTCCAGTTCAGCATCTGTTCCTAATGTAGCAGAGAGGTTGAAAAGCAATACCAGAAAGGTACTGTTGAGTCTAAAATGGAGCCACAATGAGAAACTAAGACTCTCAGATGGAACAAAAGTGAATGTTTGAGCTTGAACCAAAGGTCATGCAATTATCAGAGCCTCTTACAGAGATCTCCCAGTGCATTAAAGTGGTAACACAGAGCATGCCGCTTGGAAAAACTTATTTCCTGCTCTTAAACAGGATTCCCTCTAAATGCCTGGTGATCCAAAATCTGTTCTTGGGACTTCTGCATCTTCAAGGTTGAGATGAAGCATTCTTAAAGCAGTGCTATTTAAACTTTGATTTTATTTATTTTTTTTTATGTTAGTTTGGGGGAGGAGGGGTGGGTGGGGCAGAGGAGTGCGTGTTTGTTGGAGTTTTAGTGGAATTTTTGAATTTGATTTTTTTTTTCCCTGTTGTGGGGTTAATTTTTTTTCTTTCTCTTACAAAAGATGATACGATTTCTTTTTCCCCCCTCAAGGTTTTTGCTCTTAAAAATTTTGCATTCATCAAAAAATCAGGGCTAGCAGTATGCTTACAGTATAGACACAGTCCTGATTGATGTTATCTTACTGAACTAGGAGTAAATTAGATAGTTTCTGGTTAAACTCTGACTGATAATAACGTGTAGGGCTTTATGCAAGCCATGGCCTCCTATTGTAAGGATAAGTTCTGCAAGTTGCACTGTATTTTCTGGTAGCAAGCTAACTATAATAAAGCTTGCCTGTGTCTTGTTACACTGGATGACTGACTGCACTATGGACAAAGACACATTTGTGGCTGGAATATGAACTATATTTTAATGGGTGACTTGGAACTGTGTTAAGTTATTTAACGTGTTCCTCAAACACGAGGAAATCTCTTACGCAGTGTGAGATTAGGCAGAAATAATGTGTGGTTGTTTTTAACCAATGAGGTAAATGCTAAAAAACTCTATATGTATCATGATGCTTTTGTAGCTGCCAAAATTTGAAGTTACCTAATGTTTTTAATGTGTGTATTATACGTAATAAAATATTTTTTTGATCCTGTATATATTGCCAAGGGCTTTGGTGAAATTTGATCCAGATAAGTAGATTTTTGTATTTATTATTAACACTGTTTTTAGTGTGTTTGATTTGCATGATTTTTATGTAGACCTCCTGTTTTGCAATAAGTTCTCATATGTCACAGCAACAGAGTATTAGAGCCTTTTTTTTTTTTTTTAAACTTGAACAGCATCTACCTAAAGAAAAGTGTTGAAATACATTCTATTCCAGGCTACTTTTCTATGTAATATTGAGGGATGAAATTCCCTCAAAGTGATGCATTCCCTTCCCCCGTCCCCTTAAAAAAAAATGGGCTGCTTTTCCTTTTAATGCATTTCAGAAGATACCTACTCTATAAGGCTAGCAAATATATCGCAGTCTGAGATAGTCTGCAACGTTCCCCTGTGGCCAAGAAGGCCAATGGTCTCTTGGGGTGCATTGAAAAGAGCAGGGCCAGGGAGGCCATGCTCCCCTTCTACTCTGTCCTGGTGGGGACAGCATCTGCTGTGTCCAGTTCTGAGTCCCCCAGCGTCAAGAAGGACAGGGAACTACTGGAAAGAGTCCAGTGGAGGGCTATGGAGGTGATCAAGGGAATGGAGCACCTCTTTTATAAGGAAAGGCTGAGAGGGTGGGTCTGTTTAGCCTGGAGAAGACTGAGAAGGGACCTCATCAATGCGTATAAATATCTACAGGGCAGGTGTGAAGAGGATGGGGTCAGGCTCTTCTCAGTGGTGCCTGGTGACAGGAAAGGGCAATGGACACAAGTGGAATACAGAAAGTTCCATCTGAACATGTGGAAAATCTTCTTTACTCTGAGGGTGACAGAGCACTGGAACAGGCTGCCCGGAGAGATGATGGAATCTCCTTCTCTGGAGATAATCAAAACCCACTTGGATGTATTCCTGTCCAACCTGCTCTAGGTGAACCTGCTTTGGCAGGGACATTGGACTAGATGATCTCCAAGGGTCCCTTCCAGCCCCTACAGTTCTGAGATTTTGTGAAATAGTTTTCTAGAAAATCTGAATACAGTTGCATTAATTTTCCTTTGCTATATCCCATGTCCATATTGATAGCTATTTAAGAGAAGTATTCTTCATGTGTGGAGAGCATGGGAAGAAGGAAAACAAACATCCTTAATAATTTCAACTACATAGCTTGTAGTCTTTCATTCCTCTTTCTCCTTTATAAATTTTCCAGATCAGTTGTTGCACGTGAAGAACAGGAATGGGAGGTGAACAGATATTATCAAAACACTAACTGAACTGGTGCTGGAGAATGGGTTGTGATTAGGTAGTGATGTGTTCCCATTTTTTATGCATAGTCCCATTTGCAACCTTTGTTTTCGCATCTGGCTGTACATTTGGAGAAGGTTCTGTTCTTTTACTGCTTCTATTTATTCTGTGGGATTATTTTCTATTTTTTATTTTCCACCATTGCAGACTTTTCCTTTTTAGCTATTGCTGTAAATCAATGTGAGGAGTGAACTTTATATTGTTCAATAGGTCATTAGGATAATATTTGGGACCTTTTTAACTAATGTTTCAGGCTACAAGACTTTTTTTTTTTTTTTCCAATGGTTATGGGTACATTTAATTTTCCAGCTTGCCACTTAGATTTAGGTTCCATTGAAGTGTTCCCCTCTCACAGGTTTGGGTTTTTTTTTTTTCTTCTTTTCAGATTAATTTTCACACTTGGGTGTTACATTCCTCAAAGGCAAAGCAAGCTGTCTGCTTATTTTGTTTGCAGTTTTCTACAGATTGACAAGTGTTGTATATTATAGGATTTCCACCTCACCTCTCCTACTCCGTATAAATGGTTAGGTATCACTTGTATCTGGAAAGTGGATTCAGTGGAAGCATAGTAAATAATAGTCCATCCTATGCCAAGTAGATCTTGAATCTACAACTACTGCCCTATTTGTGTCCTGTCTGTCTTCCCCATGGATGTTTGTTCAGTTGTGATTCACAAGCTCTGGTTCTGCTTTCTTGCTGGGTGGTATCACTTCATAAATATTTTTGTGTCTTGCCTGTGGTCCCAGCACACTGGATTTCCCATATTTTGAAAGCGCTTGCTGAGAAGTCATTTGGCTTATTATCAAATGGCTGCAGCCCAGCAATAAGCTATAAGTGGAATTTTTAATATGAAGTCGGCAGGTCTCATGACTCAGACTGGGCATTTTTTTTTTTCCCCTAGATAGTTTACTTGCTTAAAAAAATAAAAAAAGAAAACCAAGAAAGTATTTGCAGAACTGAATTAGTAATTTCATATTGAAGAACAATAGTTGTTGGTTTTGAAATTCTGAAATAGACAGCTCTGTACAGATTTTTTTCCACTTTAGTTCTCAGGTTAAATTTCAAAGGGAAATTAGGTGCTGTTCACAGTATGGCTGATTTGGAGAAGCTACCTCTGTGCTCTTAGCCTGAAATTTAAAATTCTGTGAGGCAGATAATACTGCTCTGGTGTCCTGATTAAAACGAGACCTTGGACCAAATAACTCCCCAGTAACGGACTTCACCTTCTCCAGCCAAGACTTCACTTCCATGGTCGTACTCATCCCAGGACTGGAAAGATGCTCCAGGATAACGACCTCTCAGCCACCCTTAATTGGGTAAGGGTGGCTGTGCAGCCTGGTAGTGGGGGTGCTGACCTGCAAAGAAAGTTGCCTTATTTCCAGTCCTGTTTCTAGATAAGGCTTCATTTATTTAGACTAGCAACATGTTAGTGCTGCTCACTCTGCCTGGTTGCATAGTTATGTTATTCATATTGGGCCCAAAAATGCCCAAAAGCTGAAACCAAAGTAATGTAAAAACAAATTTTGAAATGAAAGGCTGCCTAAAATATATACCTTGTGTAACCAGACAGTATGCTAGCAGCATTTTTTTCCTGCTGTCTGGGAGGTCATCCTCATTAGCAGCATGAACATAGTTTTCAGTCATATGAAACTAATTTATGACAGACATTAAGAGCTTACTAAGGCAAAGACCGAAATACAGAAGCAGGCAAAGTAGAATTGTCACTAAATGGCATACAATAAAGACAGTAAGTATGCTGCATGTAAATAAGTGTTTGTCTTCCAGGAAATATGAAACATAGTCTCTTATATTCTTAGCAGGCTATGAACCCAAATCGGCTGTAGCTGATTCCCAGGCTCATTCACATCAAATGGATATTGGCAAAGTGTTTTGTTATTTTCTGAAAGTGAATATGTAACCTCTGATCTACTGCAAAAGGTACTGAACTGTAAATCTATATGAGAAAGTATTTTAGAGATACTTTTGTTTATAAACAAGTTTATGACTTTAGCTGAAATAATAACAAAAGAACCATCCGCTCCCCCTCTCCCCCAGCCAAGCTAAGCTTTTCTCATATTCTCATATTCTTTCTCATTTTCTCATATTCTCATATTCAAGCTTTTCTCATATTCTTTAACACTTAAGAACTTACACAGATAACTGACTCAAAACAAGTTTGAAATAAAATCTTCTTAATAGTATTATTTTTATTTAGAAGCAAACCAAAACAATAAGCTGTCCTTTTCTACCTGCCCCCTATTCACAAATGGACAAGAAATCACGCACTATTGTTGAGCTTATTGTTCTGGAATAAGGCAAGAAATCTAGCTCTAGCAGGTGTAATGAGAGTAATTAGGAAATACTGACTTTCCATTTGGTCCTGCCTAGTATTTGGATTGCATCTGGATACACTTGGATTCCTCAGGTGCAAATTCAGCTTCTCTCTGTTTACAACTGTAGAGAAGGAAGGTGAAGAGCACCTGGCTTACATACTGCTACCACGGTTTGTTTTTCCTGTATACATCAAAATGCATGCGATGCTCAATGTGAACATTTCAGTGAGACAACCAGGTGCTACTAAAATTAGCACTTCGTCTTAATAACAAGTATCTTGTTAGCTTGACCACCTCTGAATTTTTTAGAAGAATTTTGAATCTGATTTGGTTTTAATGTATGAAGCTTGGGAAGTCTTTCTTGGGAGGAGCAGTGAGAGAAAGTCTTTAATGCTGTTTAGAGAATTGGAAGAAAAAAAATTACCTTAGCTATCAGATTGAGGGTAGGATGGAAAGGATGGTCAGGAGAAAAGCAATTTTTTGGGGGGGGAAAGGGGCACAGAATAGGTGAGGTGAGAAGGGACCTCTGGAGACCATCTAGTACAATATCTACTGCTGAAAGCAGGGCCAACTGCAACAGACTGCTTAAGGCTGTGTCCAGCTGGCTTTTGAATATATCTAAGGATGGAGATTGCACAACTTCTCTGGGAGACCTGTTCTAGCGTTTGATAAGTCTCACAGTAAGAATGTTGTGTTGGTTCTTACGTTTAAGTAAGAAAACCAATTTCTTAGTTTTATAGCTATGCCCATTAACCCATGTATATTCATGGGGTATCACTAAGGAGAGTCTGGTTTTGTCTTTACTTTCTCCATTGGGCACTAGGGATAGCAGAGCTAAAGAAGTTTCATGTATATCTACTGGACTAACTGGTATGCAGAAAATACTTTGGCCTAAGTTTAGTAAGGAATCTAGTAAAACTTGGTTTTACTTAGCTCAGGAGTGGTTATGAGAATCAAGGTTTGATCTGTCTCTCCTTTTTTCTGCTACTGGTGGTCTTCAAGGTTTAATGATACTATATTAAAATAATGATGAGGTTAACGAGCACTGAATGTTACTGACTTCTGAGGGTATTGGTGCTGTTGGGAAGATTTATCAAACAGTGAGAAGGCAGGTTTTTGCTCAGTGAAGATTGTTGAAAAGTAAAATTCCCAGCAGGGTTAGCAGTGAGGAATTTCTTAAAGGAATTGTTATAAGGAATTGTATAAAATTCCAGTCGTGGTTGCTTTTTTTAATTTATTTTTTTTTAAATAAAAAGTAAAAGAGGAAGATAAAAATTAAATTTGCATAGCTTACATTTGGTTCCAAGTGCTTACCATATTGCATATTTCATGGAGAATATTGAAACAATTGTCCCTAATGGAGAATTAGAATTCGTTTCATATTGCTCAGGTTTAAGTAAGGCTCTCTGTGTTTTTTATGTCATTATCTCTCTGACTTTCCAAGTCTGACAGAGTTTCTATTTCGTTTCTATGTTGTTGACATTTGGAGGCATGTTTGATCTCTGTTCAGGGCCTCTAAATATTTGTTTATTAAAATCAATGTGCTATGTCATAGGAACCGCAGGCATATGGTCACTGTGGAAAAATGATAGAAATCAAATGGTGAACTTCACTCTCCTGTCTTTCCTACATGAGAGCATAACTAACCAAACCAAAGTACACAGTGCTTTGCCCTACTTGTTTGCTAGCTTTACGTAATGCAGTCAGTCATAGTAGTGTATAGACAACATCAGACATTATTGCAAAAATCTCCAAAATGCTTAGCATCTGCTATATCAGATGCAACACTTTGTGTTTACCTCTGGTTAGGCTAAGTCAAGCAGGAGCAGAAATAGAGCTGGAAAAGTGGGAAATGGTAGTAACAGGGCAATGGGAGGATGAATGAATGAGTGTGGGAGGGAATTTTGCTCTCCAATTAAGAGAAAACTAATGCTTCCATAAAGGCTTCCATTTTCCAGAAGCTACTTCATATGTGTCTGCAAACATCAGTTGTTGTTGTCCTATATGTCTTTCTCCTTCTTCCTGCTATTCCCTTTTCCTACCCTCCAACAAAGAGATGTAGAGAATGCAAATAAATTGCCTGTCTGAAACAGAAGGAGTTGTGGGCTTTGGTTGACATTAGTGTATTGTGGAGGGATCCAGATGCACGATAGTCATCAAATTTCTATCAATACTAATTTACTAATATCAATAATAATCTGTTTCCCAGTGGATCAGCTTTCTCAAGCAGGGGCTGTGCACTACTTACAGCTCTCTGAGCCCTTCAACTAAGGTGTCAATAAAGCTGACCGCTGTTCTGGGGCTATTGACAGTTATTAAAAATGACCTTGATGTAATTTCATGCCTATCAAAACAAAGGCCATATGTTAAGGATTATGAAAAGCTACAGTGAAGGAAAGCAATGACAGGCTTCTGCTGGGTGAGGGTAGAGGGAGGTCAGCACATGTGAAGATTATTGGCTCTCCATCTCTGCTTCTTTTCCTAAGGCACTGAGCGGTGCCCCTTGGTAGGCAACTGTTATGCTAAAGGCGTAATTGGAACAATTTAGAGCTCAGGGGTACACTTTTTTAAAGATCTGTCATAGCATATCATCTCAACAGTTAATGTGGCGTAAAATATCATAAACACTGCTGAGGACCCTGGAGTCCCGATGGCAGGGACCAATCGATAAGACCCAGTGGATGATCTGTCTTCACTCGCAAATAGAGGGCAATGCAAGGAATGCTCTCACTTGCTTTCTTATTCTGCCACTTTATAGGCGTACAGGGCTTTTACCTGGGTGGCTGTCGCACGCGAGCCAGAAACAGTAGTTTGATTGTACCTCAGGCAGGGTGATCAATAAGAAGATTTTTGCAAAACTGTGTGGAGATAGTCCAAAACACAAAATAAATTGATTCTTGTTAACAATCAAAATGAACCTTGTTATAATATGCATAAATGAGACCACAGTTAGAAATCTAGAAAGGTTCCAGGCAGTGTAGCATATTATGCCCGTTTCCCTTTGCATTTGCCCATTTCCATTTGCAAAAATGAGTTGGCAACAGTTTCCCTATCGACTTTTTTTTTTTCTTTTTTAAAAAATTCTTTATTTTCCCTCTCTTTGGAGTATGAAAATGCCTTCCCAACTGGGTAACCGTGCATGCAGACCTCAGGCTAGCTACCTGCATGTGGACTTGGTGGTCTTGCTCTGAAACTTTAACTCTTACCCCGAGCACTGACACCCAGGCTGCTTGGTCAATGGTGAAAATGGGTAAATGGTTTACAGCTTCCTCCTGCTCTGACTAGTCCCAGCCCAAATAGCCTCTGAACAGCTTTTAGAAGTGGCAAATAGATGTTCTCTCTAGAGTCCCTTCAGTGAAATCATCCCCTTTGGGGATGCTGGAGGACCAGGGAGGGAGAGGCACTGGATTTTCCTGGTCACAACCTGGTGCCTGGGGACGGGAGCAGGGTGGCTCTGCTCTGATAGCCAGCCACTAAATCAATGGCAAGACATTTGTGGGAGGCCCCTCAGCATGAGAGGATAGACTTCAAACTACAACTCCCTGTTCAATGGGGAAATTTTAAATTTAACTGGCTTGAAATAAACCATTTTAGGTCATGTCAAACTAAAGTAACTTTTTTTCCTGTCAAGAAAATGAAATAAAAATAGTTTAGAAAATCTATTTTTTGCAGGACATAGCACACAGATTTTTCTACAAAAATCAGAAATTTATCTTGGCTACTTCAGTTACTTCCAGTTTCTTTTGTGTATAGCAAAGGGCAAGCAACCGAACCTCTGCATCATTATGGATTGTGTTGGTCTTCCAGGGTTATTGTGGATTGGAACATTCTCATTCCTTTTGTATTTATGCAGACCATGTTGAGTTATCTGAAAAAGGATATAAACATAATTTTAAAAAATGCTGTAGAAGTTACTAGTGATCAGACTAGAAAATAATGTGGTACATTACAGTTTTCTTTTTGGTTTCTTTTTTTTTCCTTCCACTTTTAGGTGTCCTTATAATATGAGTCTGTGACAAACCATAATCAGAATTAAAACCAGAATTAAAAACAGAATTAAACCATAATCCAGAATTGGAAGTCTCCTCATGTCAACACTGCCCTGTCTTCTGTGTTGCTTCAAAGGTTCAGCAGGTTGGGCAGTGGACTGCAGCACTTGAAAACTTATTTAGGGGCAAAAAAGACTGCAGAAAACAAGAATATTTCTTAGTCACATGAGTCTCTCCATCCAGTTTGCCTTGAAATTACATAAATTTATGTTTTTTTCCTGAGTCAGTACTGTGAATAATGTAGAAAGGCGGAAAGAAGCCACCAGAGAAGTGGTCAGGGGTGGCTGGATTTTTCATATATTCAAATGCACCACGTGGAGCCTGAAACTGCTGGTTTGAGTTATTGGCATAAGGAGAGTAACGGCCATTAATGTTAATCACCCCCTTCTGAAGGTTTTCATTGATGAATAAGCAAGGTGCATGCAGAAACTTAGGTATGGAAACCCGTCTAGGGACAATCTTCTTGTTTTCTTTCCAAGGCTCTATTTTGTTGAAACAGAAAATGTGACATATGGTTAAGTTTATTGAGCAAACAACTTCTTCTTCTGCTCTAAATGACTGTTTAGAGTATGCGTGCTGATGGTAACTAACCTTTGTAATCAAACATTACCTAGAAATTGCTACAGATGTACAAACATGCTTTTCTAGATGAAGTTTTGAACTTGAAAGCCTTGAAAATTTAATTAAAAGAATCTTAAGGTGTTATGCATGTGCTTATGGTTCCTATGAAATTCTGAAGCTCTCAGCTTTCTTTTTTTTATTTTTCTGCTAAACTTCACTAGGAAGCTTGAGCCAGTATGTACATTCCCTATATATTACCACTTGTGTACCTTACCATTTGTAGTGTGCCTATTCTTGCAACATCTCGGTGAGGGAAGGAAGTATTATAATAACTAATTATTAGAAATGACCTAGGAAATACCCATAATAAAAATATTCATGTAAGAAATTGTTGAAATTTTAGGGGGCTATTAAATAATTATTTGTGCAAAGATGGGTAATTTATTGATTTTTGTCAGGGAGATAGATCTGAAAACTCTCCTTTACTGTGAAATCTTTGAAAATGCTTCAAAAACGAAAAAAGGCAAAAAACTTATTTGGAGGGTGGAACTGTCCCCACCCATGTCACTGCTTTACACTAGGACTTATTTGTACAGTCACTTATTTGGAAAAGGAACTTTTTTTTCTTTAATTGTTCTCTTTTTTTTGGTCTTTTTTGGAAAACAGTATTTTCTTTAGCGCTTTTCCTTTCGGAGTATTAACCAGAATATATTGCAGTGTATTTGCACAAGCAAATCTCTCAGAGTGTTTGACAAGATCTAAGCTTTCATGTTTATAAGTTACATTTTCACTAATACCACTGCCTAATATTATAATTATGCTTTGTTTTTTTTTTTTTTAAAAATGGAGGGGGTGAGAAATGCTTCATATAAAACTGAGGGCAAAACTGCTTAGACAGGGTATCAGTTATGTGTCTGGTAATTTGACATGCAGTTGACTTCCATGAGTAATGAAAATCACTACAACAAAGGAAAGTGTAGAGTAAATACACAAAAATACAAATTAAAGTGAAGTATATTAAAAAAACAATGACAAAGACAGTTAAACTTACTATTTAGAAGATCAGTCTGAGGATATGATATGAAGGACAAATATAAGATGACAAAGGCTGTTTGGGGGACTTCCATAATTTTTTTTTTTTAACCCAGTATTTTAAAAACTAAAAGTATTTTATATTTCTGTAATTTATTAGGTGGAATTAGTTTTAGTTGGCATGGTAAAGTTTGCAATTTTTTTCATAGAAAAAAAGTAGCAGCATTTAAGTTTCTATTCTGGCATTTCATAATGTGTCAAATGTGTCATTGCTATATTACCAGATCAAAGAGTTCTAAGTGACATTTTCTAATCAAGACTGTCAAGAGGTTTCATTAGTAAACAGAAACAGGAAACACTTGGGATAATGGTTCAATACATATTTTACAGTCCTGAAGGAAGGATAAATCAGACTTTTTTTTACCTTTTTTTTTTTAAAGTTGCAAGTCCCTTTAAGTCTGCGAAAATGAATATTTCGTAACACATTACGCATTTAAAACTAAAAGTGCAATCTTTTAGCAGAATGGTATATTTTATCAGGCCTCTTCTCTGTTGTTAAATGTGTTTAGGCTGAAACTCTTTACAAAAATGACTTAGAGGTAATCATTTGCACCCAGCACTTCAGATAATAGAAGAATCCTCCCATCCAGAGCTGACTGCCAGAAGAGTAATTTTAACATAGCATTTAATCTTCTTTAAAGTTTTAGTGCTTGTGAGAGATCCCTTGCTGACAGCTGAGAGAAGTGAATCCACGAAGTAGGAATAAAATGCGGGCCTGTGACACGCAAATGTCTCCTAACAGCCTGCAGAGCTTTTCCAATCCTACTTTTGAGAAATATCTCAAGGGGCTGAAGACTACAGCAGTGCATGTGTCTACACATTATCAGTTGTGCTCCTTTCTGGCACTACCATCTAGCTCTTGAGACATACTGCAAGGCAGTTTTCAACCTCTTTTTTGGGAGGCAGAAGGTGACACTTCGAAGTGTCTGTTTGGGGTGAATTTGGATCCACAAATTTTCTGCATTTCAGATTCTTGGAATAGGTGCTTTTGAGATGGGTCTAACAGAGGCCTGTGACTGCCAAGCATAGACGGTATGTAAAACAGGATTTATGTCCTTTTTTTCTGCTCAGACTTTGTCCATCTGTCCAACATTTCTGGATGTTTGACAACCCAGGACGAGTGTGAACTCCACATGGGCTTGGAGATGTGTGACAGAGCTATTGGTACGATACTTGATGCAGTTCATGGAAGTCACAAATGAACAATAGATATATCTAAACTGAAGACTGAATTTGTACTCTTGCTCTTCTATTTTGAGGTAAAAACCTCTTAGGTAAATTTTCCTTTAAAAAAAAAAAAGTAATCTAAAGATAGACATAGATGCGTTGAAAAAAATTTCCACCAAAATTGTCTTTAGTATAAACTTCCCGTAACATTTTCATGCCCTTGTAAAACTCTTACAACTGGAAAGATTAGTATTAGTACAAAAACTGTACAGTAGGTATTCTAAAAGGAAAAAATGTTGTAAGTCATACCAACTGAGATCAATTCTTATGTAGGAAGGAAAAGTAAGTTTTTCTATTAATGAGAAAAATTGTCCAGCAGTTACTAGAGAGGTTCCTCAGTCATTGGACCAAGATTAGTTTCTATTTTTATTAATAGTCAGGATAAAAAGTAAGGCTGTTCTAAAGGTACATGTTGACTGCACAAATCTGGAAGGCATTGTAATGTAAAAGTTTGGAAGGATCTGCAGGAAAAATTTGATTACTTTAAAAACTGCATGGAAATCGAGTTCTCTATAGGCTTAACCTGATTAGACCTAAATCAGGTCTCCTGATTTAGGCATGTCTATTATAGGATTAAATTAGGTATACTTTATATTGGTTTCTGTTCCTAAGCATTTCTGCAAATTACTTGGGATTCTGAACAAGGAATAGCCCAGCATGGATGTTGATGGGAGGTCCTGGAATATATGTTTAATTTTTTTTCTCTCCCATTTTGGAAGTTTTCCATTTTGTGCACATTGAGGGTCTGGATAAAATTCTATTAGAAGAATCTATATTTCTTCAAAATGTGTCTTAAAAAAAGGAAAAAGAGTAACTTCCCTAATATGTTTTTTTTTTTAAATGATATGCCAGTTACAATGGTTGTGCATGGGCCAGCTCCAGTGTTGTTAACCTGTATTGGTGTCTCTTTCCAATATTGAGTCTTTGATTGTCCTTTAATTGCCTCTAGTATGCAATGAAGAGAATAGTCCCCTATCTTTAGAAATGTGTGCTCCTCTTACTTTTAGATTGGTTGTTATCCAAGTCTGTATCTTAAATTATTAAAATGCTTTATGATCCAGCACTCTGTCTCTCTCTCTGGCCTCTTTCATCTGTAAAATGTATTTGTAGATCTATTTTCTCAAGCTGCCATAGAAGTGCATTTTAGCATCCTCAGATCATCTGGCCTGTTTCACTGCTCTTAGTTTAGAGTTTGATCCTGCTGAATGACCTGAAATATCGATATGATTCCAGCCTGATGATTGTGCCGCTCTGTACTAATTTTCTGTGCAAATGTTCTTGTCATTTTTTCTGTTTTACACTTTGCATTCTGACATTTAAAAACCAGGATAAAATTCCTGTTTCCTTATTCTTACACTAGTATTGTCACAAGTCTACTCTGCTTGGCTCAAAAAACATGTTGACCCAGCATTTCTAAATTAAGTGTCTCACTTTTTTTACTTGGCCCCGTTTGCTTTCTCTTAATGTTATTGTTTACGCTGCAAATGTTCAGAGTTCAGCTGTGCTTTTTTTTTACACGTTTGGGGCACTTCACAGGAAAATCCAGTAGACTGAATGACCTGATGATCATATGGCATCGACAATCTAGTTTTAGTCCACAGTTTCGAGATCTCTCTGAGGAAAGACCTGTTCATCAATAGCTACGATGGCTGACAGAGCACCCCAGTCCTAGCTGTCAGTGTACCATGTGGTCCTTTGCAATTAGTGTAATGCCAGATGCAGATTAATACAATGGTCTGCATGCTTCGATGATCTCTGCTATGAAAAAGTTCCCTTATAAAATGTTATATCACAATAATATTTACAGTGCTAATTTGCCAGATGATGGCTGACATCATCAATAATGTGGCAATCAGGTTTTGCCCCCCTGTTATTATAAAAATCTTACAAAAGGTGCTAAAGATTATGTGATGCCATCAAATATAAGAATGATAGGAGGAAGAGGTTCTTAGCTGTATACGTTGCAACCTATAGTTTCTATACAATACACTGATTTGTGTTCCAAGAAAGCAAGTTGTACACTATATATAAAGCCAGGAAAACCAAATTTCCCCGATAAACACTAAATCTGTCAATTTTGTATTAAGGAAAAAATAAGCCTTAAGACCATGATCTCTGACAGCAGGGAACAAGAATTACTCCTACATACCACTGGCTACTGTGTTTAACAGCTCACTGCTTTCAGAAGAAATAACGCACCAATTACAATGCACCTAGTCAACCACATCTTCATAAACCAAACTTAACTTCTTAATTTTAGCCCCGAGGTGCTTGCTCTTAATATTATAATGGTGGGATTACAATACAATGATTTTAAAAGTACAATGGGTATCAAAGTGTAAAATTTACCCAATTAAGCGCAGTCAGTTAGATCTTGCTCACAACCTGACCCTTTTCATCCACCGTGCTTTGTCTCTTGCACGCATCTGCAAAAGCCATTGAGAAACCCTACCAGTTTTTCAGTTCCATGGAATGAAGCTCTTCACAAAAAGCAGCCGGCCAATTGGTCCACCAGTCACGAGATGGGATATTTAAATGTAGTCTTAATGAAACTTCCTAATCAGGGACTAATTTTTCATGCATGATGTTATGTCAGACTTGCCCTGTTCTAATTCCAGAGCCACATGTGTCTCAGTGGGGCAAGAAATGACTGCTTTAGCAATGAAACCACGGTTATCGTTTGGAAATCATAGTATCTGCTGGTAGCTTATGGTTGTTCCCTGAAAGGTGTTCTCTTCAGGTAACAGTAAAAAGGGACAGTTTGTGTTGGAAGAGCCAAAAGCCTTTTCTTGGTGGGTTTTTTTTTTTTTTGGTCAGTAGTAGTAGCTTATGACAGAACGTTTATAACTTTTTAGTCTGTTATGAAATGTGCTATTTGTTATGCTATTTTGCAAATGGTAACAGCAACAGTGCATATAATAGTACTCATCAGTATTTTAGGTCCCTTGAGATGTTTACTAAGAGGAAAGGTTATCTAAATAGCAGGCAGTTTTATCCTTAACAAAGATCTCGTATGTTAGTTTATAAAGTAGAAGTTACCCAGTGCATTTGGCATGTGATGTTATCAATGGTTAAAACACTGAACAGGGATGATAACTTCTGGGGATACTTGGGACCAAACTCTCAGTGGCAGCAACTTCCCTACAAGGCTCAGAACTGAACTGAGTTCAGACTTCACTGCTGGGTCAGAGGAATGTGTAATTTTAAATCATTTTAAGTAGCTTTGTGTTCTGTACTTGTCTGCCACACATTTCACTTTGCAGTTACTCTTTCTCTCAGGATTAAGGCTCCCTAAAATGTTTTTATTTATTCTTTGATCTATGTGCCCTGGTTTTATTCTTTAGCTGGGTTACCTTTGGCTGTCGAAAACCTGAGTGACTCTCCAGCACGTTTCCCAGTCAAGGGGAAGACCTATGGAAAGAAGTTTTAGATATGATTTGTGTATGAATGGTCTTACTGACTTTACTGAAGTTAGTTGCAGAATCCAAGCTTATTCTGGTGTTGAGGTGTGGGACTGTAGTGGTAAATCAGTCCTCCTCATTTTGTTCAGGAATCCCTAAAATATGCTGTATATCCATTTTTTTTTTTTTTTTCCCCTCACACCCATCCTCCAGTAGGCAGCTCTGAAGCTTCCATAAACCTGTTGCAGCTCCCTTGACTCAGCTGTCTGTGCTGTGCTGGAAAACACATCTCTTCACGTAGCTATAGTATGTAGTTACTATACATATATGTACTGTAAAAGTGTGCAGGTCTTGCCCGTATCTTTCCTTCTTCAGAAAACTCTCCAATGTAGTTCAAGGCTGCTTGCTTTACTATGAGGGGTCTATATTGCATGGTATATCTGTACAGTATGAGAAAGAGGGCTTGGCAGGTTACATTCTGAAGATCTCTCACGATTTTATCTGCCTGTGAGTTTTAGGGGGGGATCAGTCATTCCTGTCTCTGAAGACTGCTGAGAGAAGGATCTCGTTTGGTGCTTGTCCTGAACTCACGTAATAGTGTGGCAGCAAAAGATAGGGAGAGAAATTAATGTTAATGGACCCAAAAACTCATGCAAAAAAAAAATTAAAATCAGATAAGACTGTAAAGAATAAATTCCCAGTAATGCCACTTTTAAAGGCTTGGCTTGCAGCCACTGAATGTTGGGGCATACTAGGTGGGCTGGCTCCTCGGTTTTGAAAAGGAGGTTCTGTCTATACCCTTGTGCAAAAGCACACAAATCCACCTGCACACGTTGTACATGAAGATGTGCTGCACGTGCCAAAACTTGCATGGGGATTCTTGCTGGAAAGCAAAAAATGGACCGTAAGGGAAACTGGGGTTTGATGTCATTTTACCGCTCGCGTGGCCACTATTGTTTCTGATAATAGTTCACCTGTGGCATGCACACAGCGTGCCTGGAAACATGCTACGGGCACGTGCGCGAGATATCTTCCCTAGCCGTACGTTTATCTGGATATATCTTCAGGATTTCCTTTCTGAGCTAGATGCAGTGCATTACACTCTAATCCCCTGGTAAAATAGCAGATAAATTTTGCCTAATGCCAGCATTAGTCACTTCTGTATTAATAGAACCTTCAATCTAATATTTGTGCGCTCCTAGATATTCATGGTTTGGCTTCACTTCAGCCTTCATGCTGAGGACCTTCCTGGACTACAGCCAAGCTACTGAGTATGAAGGATTAAATTTGCCCTTGTTTCATAGCAAGGTTGTATGGGAGCATTCCAAGACTGATTTTCATAATTTGACAGTCAGGAGGAGAATTGATGTATTTATTTTCTTTCTTCACGCTCTCCTGAAAAGGACAGGCTGCCTCTGCTGAATCTTGAACGCTAATCACCACAAAGATTTTCTTTTGTCTTGCTGCAGGTGTGTGACAGTTCAGATTACTTGTATACGGCTAGAGTAGCACTATGTAGTTGTCCTGCAGGGAGTTAAATATGGTTTCTTGGCATCTTACAGTTCTGCATTTGGACAGGACAATTCCAAATATTTTGCGTGATCCTTTATTTTGTTTACATGGGCAGGGTTCAGGAACAGTGCTTTTCTGAATATAAGAAATGCTTGAGATGAGCTGGTTTATTCCTGTGTGCTCTGCTGTAACAGCAGAAGATGTCCTTTTCTAAATTACGAGATTTTTCAATGGCTAGCAAGAAATATAATTTGAAACATGCTGATTTATCTTGCTACCTATTTATACTCCAGTCTTAAAGCAAATCTCATCCTGTTGTTGGTTCCTTATGTGCTACATAAGGAATATGTACCTTGCCATTGATGAGGGAGTATTATTTACATATTTTATGCATGTTTTTCATCCAACAGTATGGAACAGATTCTTTTTTTTTTTCTTTTCCAAAGGACCTCTAAAAGTTCAATTCCACAGTCACTTTAAACTGACATAAATCAAGGCCTGAGCTACGAAGTTGGTGGTTCTGCTTTACCCCTCAGCCTAGTCATCTCTTCAAACTCCTTA
>JAOXJK010000012.1:62871400-62903900 GCA_025774025.1 Xenus cinereus | reverse complement strand
AGTGGGTTTGAATGTACCATTTCCATTTATATGTGCTTGCATGCACAGTTTCCCTAAGGTAACATTTCCTATTATTTGGGGGGATCATAAAACTTCTTCATGTAAGTTTATTTATTTCAATCTATAAATAAAGCTAAGAGCACTGGCCAAAGCTCCATTTGCTCTTTAGAATATATAACCATCACAAGAGTAAAATAATAATAAAGTAAATGAAATTGTTTCATGATTTATTTCCATCAAATATAATTTCTAGAAATTCTCATTTATGACTGTAAATTTGATCTGACAGATCCTTTGTAGATTAAATAAGGCTCAAGAGTTTCATAGAACTACTATTCATTTGTCAGCTTTCATTCCCTGAAGTTGCATAGAGTCCTACCACCCTGTCTTCTTGAAAGTTTACTCCACTGCTCTGCCTTCTTCATCCTCACCCTACTTTTTTCATTTGACTATTCTTTCTGTTTTATCTCCAGGATTAAAAATTCCCATCCCTTTTTCAGACCCAAATCTGTCATCTTTTAATGCAAACCTTTAATCTGAAGCTCTGAAAGTGTAGGGAAGCTCAGGACAGGAAGAGGTGAGAGCATTGAGTCTATTGATTTGGCTACGAGAACATGACAGGAAGGAACCAGTTGTGTCTGAGGCAGACTTGTCCTTTTCAGCTTTAGAGTAACCACCAAAAGATGGATATTCCAGAGCATCAGAGCTATGCTTTTGCAGTTGTGTGGCTTTAAGCAAATTAGATGTCATGGATACGTGTCATATAATGTATACAAGAAAGGTTTCAGAGCACTTCTGTTCAGGAAGACTGCATTCTTTGTATGATGATTAGAAAAAGGTGGTTACCTGGAGGAAAGGGTAGAGGAATTGTGTGTATTGGTCTGAAATGTTTAAGATGCTGTAAATTACCCTCTTCCTATCTATTTGACAAGTTTATGACTTCAAGGAAACTATTATTCTAGATTTCTCAGTTCTTCCAAAGACCACATCTTCATGATTCATAAAGATGTATTTAACTGAATGAGTGTGCTATGTTATGGAAAGGGTAATGTGTGATACTTGATAACTCCAGGAATTTTTTTCTATGTTGTCCCTCTTTTATGTGCACAGTGATGTAGGACCCTGCCTCTCACCAACTTAATATGTATGAGATCCCAAGGTTCATATCAAAATAATTTTGTCCAATGAATGATGTGATCTTTCAGTTATTAGTGTCATGTGTTGTACTACTCCAAGGACCATCCTATTCAATAAATCTAATTTGTCTTATCTAAACTGTCCAGCTCTGTAATTCTGATCAATTGTTACCATTTGGCAAGACTGTGTGTACGTATTTTCTCTAGCGTTGCCTTACATATGCATATAGCTAATGTGAACGGGCTATTCATAGTCCTTAAAATCCTAAAAGTCCAGGAAGGTTATAAACCCTGAATACTTGCTATCATCATCTTAACTCTCTGCAGAGAATCTAAGTTTAGCACTTTCTGAATTTCTTAATATAAGTTTATTTTTCCCACTGAATTAAACCGTTTGTGATAGACTGGATTATTTTGCCTGACAAACATTAGCAAGTGCTCACATATCTTGATCCATCAAGCAAACCTTATTCAAGCGGGAGCTGTTCAGGAGCTGTCACATCCTCGGCTGAGGAATAGCGCTGCCATGAGTACACCTGACCTGCTAATCTTTGTCAACTGAAAGTAAAATAGATTGTCTCAAAACACCTTCAAATAAAAGAAGACTTACTGCTGGACCACACCACCCCCAGTTAGGCAGTTTCCAGCCCTGATATTCTTCCTATCTAGCCTGTTTGGAATGTAAGGTGATTTTGCTATTTTCTGCTCGCCCTAGTCATAACCTAAAGTCTCAGTTCCATCGTTACTCACTGGAAGACCGCTATCTATATAACATGTTGAAAGTTTGTCAAAGTGAGTCTTCTATTTACCATAGGGAAAATATAATATTTGTTCAGTATCTTAGGGAGGACCAGGACTTGGAAGGAAAACTGGGCTCCGTTTCTCACTCTGTGGCTTTCATACCTGTCAGGTGTGATCATGTAATTTGCAATTATGTTTTGGGATCTCTTAATGAGAAGAAATGAAAATTAAGAGGTTCTGTTATTACTTATGATCGCATACAACAAACAGCAGATGTTTTTTTGTTTCCTTGCTTCCTGCCCTCTCTCCCCTACCTCTTAACTATCTCTACACTGCCTGCTTCCTTCACTTTCTCTCACCCTCTCCTTATGCATACACATCTATAGGTTTATGGATGGAAGGAGTTTATTCCCTGGTTGAGTTCCTGCATGCCAACGTAGAGAATGAACTTTCTCTGCCTAATTTTAACTAACCTGAAAACAGGAGTTCTTAATGGGAGCGCTGACACAACCTTGACTAAAGCAGTGTGAACACGTTGCTATAATTTATAATGTCAGTCTATATTCCAAACGGTTTCTCTATATACTGCGTGCTTCACTCAAACAGGAAAAGAAGGTACTGCAGTGAATTATTGTGTAATTAATCATTTGACCATGAGGGACTCATTTACTAATTAAAAACGCAAAAAGAGTAAATTGAAATAACCAGTGACTACTAAATCACGTCTTTTGACGTGTCAGCAGCATTGTAATATATCATAATGTATCAGTCAGAGACATACAGATCCTTCGTATTCTGTTACCTTTTACTTCAGAGCTGCCAAAATCATTCATTATACTTCCAATGCCGTTTCTAGTATACTATTCATACAATTACCATAGCGTGCTAAATTGAGATACGAGATACCACTCAGGCTGATGTATGTGCATAGTAATAGGTAGAAACGTACGATTCTCTGCTCTGCTGACTGTGCCCACCGTCTCTGAGCGTATCATAGGGAGACAACTCTGCTATGACAGGATGATCTCTGGGAAATACAGCTGTGACCTAGAAGTCTAGATTCCAAGTCTGTCTAGGTACTCCTGCCCCTGTAGCATTTGTGGCAGATGCATCAGGTCTGTGCCTTTAGCTATAGCTGTCCATGATTTGGTATGTTGGCACGGACCCACCTTCACAGGTAGGATGAGGTGGCATTAAAGTGTCTGTGGGACTGTGAGTTGAAGGATTTGTTGTATCGCACAGTAACAGTGCTGAGGACCATCAGATGATGTTAGGGTGGGGTAGGAATCATAGAATTGTCTAGGTTGGAAGGGACCTTTAAGATCATCTAGTCCAACCATCAACCTAACTCTGAGATGTCTCTGCCAGAGACATCTCAAACTGTCACAAATTACTCTGCATTCCTGAGTTAGACTCTCAAGGCTCAGATCTGCGCAGGCTTCACGTGTTGTGCATTATTATCCACCATGGCCCTTGGAAAGCATTCAATTTAGCGGTTTTTAAGTAGTGGTGGGAATTTCTGTGCCATTCTATTTTACTGTCAGGGTGAGGGAGAAGAGGATATAGATTTCCTATTGATGTTAACTGAAAAATTCTGCATTTTTAACCGTGTACACCACAGCTGCTTTTACTTTATGTGGATAAAACATGGAGATGCACCTATGACTCTAAAAAGGCTGGGAGATATGTGAGAAGTACAATTCTAATTTAAAAAAAAAGCTTCATGAAGAAGTAACTTCTTTTCTTGAATTTGTTCTGTGTTGAGCAAAAAACTTACCTACAAGAGTTATTAATATGATTTTATGTAAAATCATCACAAAGTCTCTTTTAAAACTAACGTTAAATTTATTTGCTTAGCTCCAATTAGAATGAATCAATAATTGCAATCAAGTGCTTATCCATTGCAGAAAATAGATAGTGCCTATTAAGTGATATGGCTTGCAAGTCCTCTATTAATATTGGAATATGAATGAAAAAGGTAATATGACAGTTTAGCTTTCATGTCCCAAACTGAACTTCAGGCTTGTAGAAGGGATTTTTTTTGTTTTCATTTTCTTAATTGGAGACACAGATCCACTTCTGGAAGCTGTTGGGTAACAATATATATGTAGCCTTATAATGATGCTATCATCGAAACAGTTTACTTCAATTCATCTAGTAGTCTGGGAATTCTGTAATATTAAAGCTTGATGGTATTAAAGGTTTCAAGCAAAACCTGCTGATTCATAAGGGAAGTCAGGCTTTTTGCATTCTAAAATGTTAAAAATTGTTTTATTTTTATACATTTCATTCATCAGCTTATACTAATCATGATAAATAGTACTCTGTAGAAGAATCTACCAATATAACAAAGATACAGATTGACCATGCAATATCAGATTTGGGTTTGGTTTTTTGTTTGTTTGTTTGTGTGGTTTTTTTTGCTTGGTTGTTGGTTTTTCGTGTTTTTTTTTTTTTTTTTTTTTTTTTAAAGACAAGTTGAATATTTCTGGGAAAACTACTGTACTGTTTAACTTTTCATTCCCAAGGTCTCATGTTTGGAGTTTGTAACAATGGTTTATGTTAACAAACACGTTGTTTAGTAGTATCTGCTCTCTCCACTTGTCTTCAAATATTGTGATTTAGATAGAACCCTAATGCATAAGCGCAACTTGTCCCCAGAGCGTTATTCAGAATATAAATTAAGTGATATTATAACAGAGCCCTCACTTAGCTCAGTGTAATGAATATGAAACATCATGTACTAGTGACCAAGGTCATGGTATGAGAATGAATTACTCTATTAACTTCTCTTTTAAGTAGCATTAGAGATAATAAATGAAGATATTTCATGGGATTCTGATAATATGATTCATGCAAAAGTAACATACTTTATCTTGCTAAAACAATTAAGATCTGTTTTGAAGATATTTTATACTTTGGAAATATGATGCTTAGAAGTGTTTATTGCATGTTGCAGAATGCATCAGCATTAGCCAGTAATGCAGATAATCTGATAAAAATCGAAAAGCTGATTTGTATACTATGCTAATTCAGGATCATCTCTTTGGCCCTAGGTACTGTCCAAATGCTCCAAAAGATTACGGCAAGCTTTAGTAGTGATATTAGATTAAATTTAGTTCTTTTGCTTATAACTTTTTTTTCAGAAAGAAAATTACATCCATCATTCTTCTCTATAAGCCCTCTTTAGCTGCCTGATAAGTAGTATACAATATCGTATTTTAAGCCTGGCATATTATTTTTTTTTTTAATCCAGACATATTTAAGCCTCCTCTCTCAGTTATACAGTATATTATTTCAGGGATAGAAAGTTTTGTTATTGTGATACCTCTATAGCTGAACCATAAAGAGACTTAAAGATTTGCCATGTGTTCCATAGTGCACTCACATGTGTTTAGGGGAAATGTAAGAGCAGTTGATAAGAGATTACTCTTCAATTTGCAAGTGACTACAGTGCACAGAAACTTAATGCTACACTTGGTGGGGTTTTTTGTTCGCTTGGTTCGTTTTTTTTTCTTTAATTTCCCAAATATTTTTCATTAATTGAATTAATTGCTATGTTTAAAAGAATTATTTGAGAAGAAAACAAAGGTGTAAAATTCTGAATTGTTTGGGGTGAAATCTGCTCCTAAAGTATGGCAAAAAGCAGAAGGAAATTTTGCTACAGCATGAATGTGGATGAAGGTAGCATATTGTGGACAGTGTGCTCCTGCTGATAATCCTGTGTCCTCAGAATTTTTACTGGAAAACGTGAGGCTTTTTAGGGAAGAATACAGTGCAGAGCTCAGGGTACTGTCTGTGAGCACACACACTCTTAGACAATGCAGTAACCAACACCAAACCTGATCTGGCTTCCAGAGAAATTTAGAGTATTAAGTCAAGACCCTCCTTTCTTGTTTGTGAGAGAAATGGTGAGGTTGAAATCCTCTGCTCTGTTTGTTCCTTGCAATAATCTGTCTGTCTGTACAATGACAGAATTCTATGGGAACTTCCTGTAAACTTTCAACTTCCTCTGCAGTCAGGAGAAATGCTATAATTTAGCTTTTTTTTTTTTTTTTTGGTAACAGAATTAAAAGCAAAACTCTTGCTTGCTTTGTTTTAGTAGAAAACAGAGAATGTAGTCAATCCAGACTCAGAAAACTCTTTGATTTATTGCATATGCTTGCTAACTAGCATATTTGGAAAACAAAGTTTTTTAATGTATATGCTCTCTTTATAGTTCACAACAATGGTTTAATGCCCTTACCCATCAAATATACGAAGTAGGTGCTTTTCTATGTTGGGTCATGATTTTTTGAGTGTCATTATATTTAAGACCTAATGCAGATTATATAACAGCTTTAGGAATTTTTAATTATTCTGCTCTCAATTTGCAGAGGTGATGTAAGAATATGTTCATTCACGTACATTGTCATAAATTCTTACTGTTCAGTCAGCTGTTTCCCTCAACACATTGCTTCTAATGGTGAAGAGTAGCAGAATGGCCGTTATAGCTCAATAAACTTTTAAGAGAGAGTTCGGTGCATTTGTTACATCTCAAAGTGCGGAAAAATTCTGTCCTCTCACACCCTCGTCAAAAGCAGAGGGCACTGGGGGAAACGAGCCATTGTAATTAAGATTGTAATGTATCTCTTCAAAGTACAGTCAGGTAAATAAGCGTTCTTGTGCTATTTATATCAGCTTCTTAATTATGCTTAACGTGACCAATTCAACTTGATCCCACATCAATTTTGCAAGTGTAAATAGATCTAAAGTTTCAAGGGTAAGATCATGTTACACCTTAACCTACAATATGTGTATGTGCTTGAATGGATCAGATTTAAAATATTTAATGAGCCAAGGGACATGTGTCCATAGGATTGGTGGAAAAGGAATTAAAGTATTAGTTTCTTATATTTTATGATTAATGATTTTCTTTACATAAGACCTAAAAGTCTAGCTAAGATCATGAAAGGCATGTTGGGTTAAATCTTTCTTTGCTATAAAGTGTAGTCATTATATCTCAGCTAACTCTAACAAAATCCCTAATATCTGTGCATGCCTGGAGCCAAAATAGGTCAGCTCATGGGCTATTGTATTATATTTTATTATTTAAACTTTAAGTGATTAGTTTAGCACTTAAAAGCTTTGGAAAGAATTAGGTTACTGTTCTTCTCTTTATCCATAAACAAACTGACATGCAGATGGACACTGAGCAGACTTGTTCCGTGTTTTCTCTCAAGGCTTTCCTCAAAAGTTAAGGGCTGTAATTTTTTTACCTGATTCTTAATTTCAGCATTAGGGTTTAATTGCAACGTATGGAAGATACACCTGTGATGAGGGCATCCTCTTTGATTTTGAAGACAAAGCCAGATTTTGCCTGCATGTCTCAGAATAAACTTGAAAAACACACGTTAAGTTCTGGGGAGGGGAAAAAACCCCTTCTACTTATGCCTAGACTTGGATTCAGGTATCAGAAACCAAACAGGAAATAACCTGATCCCAGAAAAGTCAAAAGGATTTTATTCATCAGGGAGGGTTTTTTTCCCTGTATGTACAAGGAACACTTCAGAAATAAATGGATATGATTTAATTAATTAAAAGCTCTGCTACTTTCTGAGTTTGTTTATTCCTGCTCATAAAACACAGTAAATGTTGTAATTGAATTATATGCTGTGTTATATAGTTAGAGTACTGTTAGAAAAGTCTATTCTGCAAGTTGATTTTCTTTGAGTTGCACTGAGGAACAATTTTTTAGGCAACAATTTGTTGTGATTCCTTCAATTTGTTATATTTTCTTTCAAAGCTTCATTTTAATTTATGCATCATTATGAATGTGACTAAGGTATCTGATAAAGGTATTTTTAACAAATATCTCACTGGGTTAAGTTCATAGCTGAACTTTATGCCCAGTACTGCACTGATGGCATAGTTGAATGTTACCAGAATCCTTATTCACTATACCACATTAGGAGTCAGCAACCTGATGTGTGCTGTCAGCACTAGTGAGGAAAATACAGAGTTGCAGGGCTTTTTGTTTCAGAAATTATTAGAATAATTATAGCCTTTGAAGAGTAACCCATAAGTAGTTTAATTCTCTTTTCCTCAAACATGGTGCTGGCCTTTTATTTATCAACCTGTGCCTTCTGCGTTGTAGAAACAAGTTGTGGAAGTGGGTGTAAAAATTGCTGGAGTTGTGAAAACCGTCTGAACTGAAATAGTTATGATCAAGGTCCTTTAACAGGAAATGGGCACAAAACAAAATGCTCAAGTAGAACAGAATGGGTGTAGTGACACTCAGCATGTTCTCCTAACAGAAGTACTTGAAGAATGCACCTACAGTGTATGCTATTATATGCAACGTGATCACACCAGCCCTTTTAGTAAAATAGGAAGCAAGTGCCTGTTTTGTTCAGTCTCTGCTGGGAGTTCAATCAGTAGCTAAACTCATGTGAGCATTCTGAATTGGGCAGGGACATGCAGAAAAAAAAAACCATTTGCCATTTTAAGTTGTGTAAGGGAACTGTCCAAACTCATCTCAGAATTAACAGGATTGAGTACTACTTATCTTCATGTTTTCATGCTGCTATAATGCTTAATTTTCATAGTGGAAATATCCAATTTTTTAAAAGATCATCACAGACAATAGAAGAATGTTGCTTTTATGTCTTTTATAATACATAGAGAATATAGACAGCACCTCAAAGGGTTGTGTTTTTTTTCCCTGTTATGTTATTATTTACATTAAGAATACCAACATTTTCTTAAATTCTTACTGTGCTCATTTCTTCTGTTGTCACTCCTCCAGTTATCAATATCTGCACAGTAATTTTTTCTTGTCATCTACCTTAAACTTCTCTGTTCCTTCCTCAGATGCAGAGAGGATGTTACTTCAAAAATAATATTGTCTTATATAGTTATGTGTCCTGAGAGAATAAACAAGGAAATAATGACTTCTGTGTTTACTTTGTAATACGTTTTTGAAATCCATTTCCTACTTCGTATAAAAGACAGTTTTATCTGAACGGCTATTACTTGATAAATATGTGTAAAATGATTGTTTGAAAATACTATTATTTTTTTTTTAATCGTGAGGGAATGTGAAAATTCTTTCTTTTTCTATCTTACTCCAAAACATTTTTGGTGGATAACTAAAACCAGATAATGCTGGTAACTTCTAGCTAGACTTGATCTATAGCTCTCATTGAGTCAAGTCTGAAGAAAAATGGTTCAATAGCTTAAAAGTAATTAAGACCTTTATCTGAAAAACAGTTATATATGTGCTTAATTTAATGCATGTAAATAATCCAATTGACTTAAATGGGAATATTCATAAGCATTAAGTTAGGCACAATTTGCAGGATCAGGAAGTAAAATTGTCCATTTTGTGCAAGGTGTTGTATATATTTTCTGTGGGTTTCCCATGTGTTTTGGGGATGTAGAATAGGTTTTCTATATACGAGGAGCACCCTAAATCCAGGCTATTCAATTTGGCATCTGCCACTTCTCTGATTATACTGAACTCAGACATGTGAAAAGAGTTATCAGTATCGAGATTCTCTTATTTCCAGGGCATTCTAAATCCTGGCTTTGATATGGGAAAACATAAGCTTAGGACAGTGACAAACCAGCAAGATATTCTGTGACAAGCTTTTGGACCCTCTTACGTCCATATAAGTTTTGCTATTGACTACATGGTTCTAATTTCTCTCCAGGTTTCCTGCTTCAATACCGTATCAACTGCATAACTTTCTTTGTTATGTAGGTAGAATATGATAAGATACTTAAATCTGTAATCCTTAGTTTCCACACATAAATCCCGTATGGATGCTGTGCTTCAAACTCTTTACTCTGTGTTTTGGGTTTTTTTCGTTTTTTGAAAATGGTCTAAAATATAATAGTGTGCATGTATGACTTCCACAAGAGAGGAAAAGATCAAAAAGTACAACCCTTCTAGAGCGTTCAGTGATAGAAAAGATTCCTCACACATTTTCTAAATTTGCTATAAACTTGCAAATTTAATTAAATGGTTTTGTTTGTTTCATGCATAATTGACATGGTGACAATTAACTACATGGTATGTTGTCCTTTGCCTCAGGTATATAACACTAAATTTGCGTGCTGAGAAAATAAAAGGAATGAAATGGTGTGTCACAATTCAAAAAATCAAATCCAACAAAAAATTAATTACTTTGGCTGCAGCTGTACCATTTGTATCTGTTCCTACCTGTTAGCCTAGGCATCTGCTAGTACTAGTTAGTACACTTGATTTCTGCCTCCATATTTAGCAGTAAATAAATAAACAAATAAATAACTTTTTAGAAAACAAGCCACACAAATGGCTGAAAGAAACAGGAAAACAGACTTTTTAAAGTTGAGTTTGGATGAAAACTATTTTCTTCCTTCTGTATGGTTTAGGTACTTAATTTGCATGACCATAAACTGCGAATAACTGTCTCGCTTTCTATAAATGAGTGAATTGTCACAAAGAAATTGAGTCTTGAGGAAAAACTTTTAAAAATAAAAGTAAAAATCTCCTCATTGGAGTCGGCATCAAAATTTATACATCAGAAGTGTTTATGTGAAAATGTATGATGACTTTATTCTGGCTGCAAAATTTGTGGTTGGCTGGTAAAGAAGCAGATATACAACATGCACCACAGGTGACTAAAATATGAAAACAGAAATAGAAAGGGGAATATTCTTAAATGTTTTTTTTATATATAGGATCAACTTGTAATTAGGTAATCAAAAATATTACATAAAATGTGGGATCCCAGGAGAATCCACAAGGCCCTGCTGATGTCTATCATCATTGATTTGAGTGTTGAGATGTGTCAAGGAGAGACAAGGTCATGCAGCAAATGCGATGAGGCAACATGCATAGTTATAGATTTAGAACATGCTTGACTGTTACGTTCTTGATATTTCTATTAAGAATGGCAAGCACATCACTGTCTGCTATATTGCTGCCTGAGTCATAGTATTCATTGCATTTTGCCTGTATCCATAATCCGTATTTTCTTACACAAAACAAACGCAGAAATATTTTCTTTCGGAATGCAAAATAATGCAATATGAAGATTGCTTCTTCATTGTGCTAAATCCAGAATAGCAAAGGATTAAAATACTAATAAAAAAATAATATTATCAAATGAAATTTTATATGCTTAGATCTTTAAGTTTTGGACTATGCCTATTTGAGTTGATGCTAGTTTTATCTTCTATTTTAGTTTACATGGTCAAGCTATGTTTCTTGCAGCAGAGTTCCTGGGAAAACTGATGTATATGCTTTTTTCCCAATGAGAGCTAAAAAGATTAGGGTGTTGGACTATACAAATATATTGTTGGACGTAGAAAATATACTAATCCTCTTTCTTTAGACACAGTGCTGTCATTTATTTAAGAATTGTCAGCTTTCCTCTTTTCCCCTCTTTGTATCAAAACAATTTTATGGTGATGAGAATAAAAGATAATAAATTCTCCACCTGCTTCTCCAAGTTGAAACATGGTATACTTTAGATTAATAAAATGGTGGTTCTTCTGCAAGCCTTCAGGTTGTAGAACAGCAATGGAGGAGCTTGTGTTTAGCAAAAGATAATCCTCAATTGTCTCAAATGTGAAAGTCTAATTTATCATGGAAGGAGAAGTACGTTTTTCTACTAATATTTTGAAAAATAGTAATTTTCTTCAATATATTTTAAAAATTCTGTTAGGCTGATGTTTTTCTGAAATAATAATATTCCATTGGAAAACACTGACTCAGCTGCCAATAGAAATTGTACTGTTTGATTTGGTTGTGTTGAAATGTTTTATTTTGATTTATTTTTTTTTTTAATGTTGAATTTAAATATAAAAAGCAGTGAAAATAACGTACTGATTCTGAGGGGAAGTTGTCCTTTCCTCCATAATTCTAGAAACTGCAGTCTGGTATTTTAAAAGAAATAAAATCTTCATACTCTTCACCTAACAGCATTGTTAAAGATAGACCTATGAAGAATTCTGTTCGTTTGCAGCTTGTCAACACCAGTGGTTTTTTTGGTAAAAATAATTTTTATACCCTTACTTTTCAGTTCTGTAAAAATAAGATGAAACAGCTGACCTATTCTGACTCTTGAGTAATTTTTTCCCCATTCCTTTCTTGAAGACATAGAGGTTTCATTTTCAGTGAATAGAAAATAAACTTGTAATGTTATCCATCATTAGCTGTTAGTGGACTGAGAATTGCAGTAGGAAGCGCTCTATTTTTGCTTGCTTGATTACTAAATTATCTGAAGAGTAATATAGGCTGATAACATGAAAATGCTTGCATAGGTTATCCTCTTTTGTTGTGTACACTTCTCCATGTTTTCCGGATGTTTATTTATTTTCAAATGGAACTGATACAATGTTTTCAACCACAACCTTGTAAAAGATAAGGTAGCATGTTCTGGAAGGCAGGGAACATAAAAACACTCTTGCCTGAAGTAGGAGAAAAAACAGTTAATTTCAATCCTGATGACAGTTTCTCGGTGAACAATAGTCTCCCAGAATTGACATGGAGAAGTAATGAATGAATGAAAGGAGAACTGAGTCACAGCTGCACTTTGCAATCACTTTAGAACATCTACACTCTTCCAGCCAAAATACTATTAATACGTGTGTCAGCACAGTGAGTGAATCTCATAGTGTGAACGCATTGGAACAGTTCAGGAAAGAAAATGAAGAATATCCTCAGGGACAGACTTTTCTTTTTCTCTGAGAGACTCTTCATTATTCAGGCATTGTGATACTTTTCCTTTATTTGTGTAAAGATTAAATTGCACATGATTTCTAATGTTTCTGCTACTCCAACTGTCATAGGTCGATGACCTTCATGGAAGTGAGATAATAGATACATCGTCTGTTGTTCGGGCAAGTGCTGTTCTTCCACAGCCCAGTACTTTTCTATTGTTATAAGTTGAAAGCAATTAAATAAAAATACAAGGGAAAGTTTCTAGAGTATCTTTAGTATTTCACATATGTCCTTATATGACTGTCATTTAACATTTATATGAGATATTATCTAATGTTATAATGACCTAGAAGCATACACTGAGACTCTTCTACATGGTTGAGACAACAAATGAGTGAGAGATGTCCGTATGTGTGTATTCAGTAATGCAGTTTCTGAGAAGGAGCCCTCTATTGTTTGAAAACTGTAATCCAAAGAGTTGCAATTGATGTGTTTGTCCTCATGTGTGTTACTATGACCGCTAAAGTCCTGTCATAGGAATTTCTTTTCATATTGCTTCACATCCTAATTGGGAAAATAAAGTCCCGATCTCTGCACTGCAGTTATATTCTATAAAGTCTGTGTACAATGTATATTTTCAAATTATTTTCATATACAATAGAAACTATCATTTAACTTCAGAAAAATAACCTTACTTATTAGTAAGGTTACTTATTAGTAATTTTCAGTTTAACTATCTAGAATAATTGTTCAACAAATTTTCATCCCCTAGCAATTTGAGTAACTTTTATTTATCGTTAACATCTTCCTAGTGGTCTAAGTGTACATATCAAGATTGCAGAGGTATTTCCATGAATGTGAAGGATGGTTGACATCACACTGGTACTGTACAGAATACTATTGAATCTTGCAAAGGGCAAAGCTCCTATAGAAGAAAGTGCATACTATAGGTTGTGTACCGCTTGATTCACTCTTTTTTTTTTTTTTTTTTTAAATTCCATGTGTCAGTCACATCCCTTGATTGCTCCTACCATGAATAATACATTCCTCCAACTCTTTCGGAAAAATCTTTAAAATATGTGTTTTAAAACATTAATGTTGTAGAAGAAAATTTTGGCCTCTAAAGATTTTATAAACACCGAAACGGAAGGAGTAGATACAGTTTTATTTCAAATTTTCCATAATCAACTTCTTAGCATTCTGCAAGGGATATATTGCTTTTGTTATGGATATTGAAGAAAGGTCAACTTAAAACAGGACAAAAAATGGTTGGAAATGAATGTATGGATACCCTAGAATTGGCTGTGAGAAAGGTAGAGAGATGAGGAAAATAATCACTCACATTTGTGATCCTGGCAAGAGCTTACAAGAGGGTCTTTACACTAGCATTTCGCTACTAATTCATAGCCAAACATCCTATCTGCAGAGGCTTGACTCTTTTCAAATACTTTCAATCTTGTAAAGAATATTACAACAGGAGAAGGTGCAACCAGTTTCCTTCTAATATTAGTTGTATGTAAAGCAGCATGCACTTTTGTGACAATTACCCAACATTTATATTACATTGGTCAGAAGATGTGGGTGTTACTAAATTGTTCTGTCTAATATTACCTTTTTAAAAACCTATTTTTGTTTAAATTTGCCTTTAACAACAAAAAAATAATAGCTCTTCATATGCTTAAGAGAATGAATTTCAGTTCAGATAACAGCAGGAAAGTTGTTATGAAGTACTCGGCAGATTTATTGAATTTATTCCTTTTTTAGCAACTATGAAATTACTATAGCAATTAATAATGCCAAATAAGTATTATTCTGATTCTACATCCTGTTCATAGGAATACTAGATGTTGAAAGAATGTGTCCTTTAGCAACAGATTGAATTAATTGAATATCGGTCTTATATATTATAGTTAAAGGACATTAACATTTAGTATTTGATCTGAAGCGATATTTTCATTAGATTTAGGCAACATCAAGTTGCATATCTCTAAAGGAGTCTTCTTTTAGAGCAAGTCATTTAGAGTTCATGTAAGTATTCTGTCGATGGTAGGTATCCCGCTCCGTATGCTTTAGATGGTACAAAAGAGAGCAGTGCTTTAGTTTCTCAATTGAGTAATATTGAATCAGTTGTCAGAATTGTATATAGGAAACTGTGGATCAATGTAATAATGGCAATAAAAAAGTAATCGTGATTGATATTTATAGGCAGAATATCTTGAATATATCTGAGGATATAGTGTTGCAAAGACGGGCATTTGAGGAATAATATTTGTACTTGATTCAAATTAAGGAAACAGGATTTGTGTTAAACTTATAAAAGCATTCCCCAGGGAAAAATTCTGCGCAGTGCTGCTGGGAGTTTATTTTAATGTGGCCTGCAGGCAACTGCTACTTTTTAGGTTGCTCTTCTGAGGAGTCTTTTAGTGGTGAACATTTACAAAGTGCCTAATTCAGAGGCACATGTACAGATTCTGTTTAAACCATAGTCATATCTCTGCAGCCTTTTTGGAAAGCTCATCAGACTGATTCCTGAAACCTTTCCATACCTTTACATCTCATAAAAAAGCAGTCTAGTACCAACCCTATTCTACTGAATAACTAAAAGTACTAAGGTCTTGTAGGAAATCTATACTTGGTAAATATGCAATAAACTGACTCAGCCAAACCTTGGTAACAGTGTCTTATCCTGCCTTTGAAAGCTTTTGATGCACAGTAGATGATGGAACTTGAAGGATGGTTGAGATTAATTTTATTTAAATGGCATTCAGCTTCTTTACACGGGAGAAGGTTAAGGGAACCTATCTACACTGGCAACAACTTCCGTCTGTCTGATTTTTTTTCCCAGCTTAAATTTATATGAAAGCAACTATTACATTTTATGTTACTGAGACTTGCTTTATACTGAATGACAGGATTTTTTTTTTCATCAGCAAGATAGAACATAATTTTCTAAGTTAGATATGGTCTATGATATCAGCAGCTCAGTCATTTTCTACCTATGGTGTTGGCTTTGGCTGCCTACCAGTTGTTTGCCCAGGCCCTCTCCTGCTTCCCCTCCTGAACAGGACAGGAGGAAAAAATAAGATGGAAAAGTTTGTGAGTTGAGATAATAACAGAGAAATCACTCATCAGTTACTATCATGGACAAAACAGACTTGACTGCAGGAACTGCCCAATGTTCAGAGATACTTAGAAGTTTTTTGTTGTTGTTGTTCTGAATTTTATGGTGTATATTTAGATATATTTCAGGAGCACTGGGTGAATAATACCCTTAAAGTTTTTAAAATCTATACAATAGATGGCAGTTAGGGATAAAGATTGTATTCTTCTCAATATCTATACCAAAAAAGTCTTGCCTAAGTAGGACCTTCTGTGTATGTTTTTGCCTCTTACTGCACATACACAGGGTACAGGATTTAGTAACTGAAGAGATAATAAGTATATGAAGACACGGTTAAACATCTTTAAACAGGACTTCAAGCCATCTTCATGCTCATCTTCTGCTATCCTTCCAATAGCACTTTACAATATAATTTCCAATACTGTAAAATATCCTGCATCTCAGAGACCACTGCCTTGATCCATAGACCCTAGTCTCTTCTTGTCCTGGATATGGAGGACTGCAACAGATAATTAATCTGGAAATGTTATATTTTTTTCTGTTATATTTTAATTTCTTATTCCTCTGCTCTTATTTTCCAAAGATAAACCAAACCTCTCTTTTCAGTGCAACATTTTTCTCTTTCTTGATTGTCAATTTAAACAAAAGCACAAGGCCAGTATTTGTTAGCTTTTTAAAATCATATTTCTAATATCATGTGTTTCTTGCCTTTTTCCTTAATTATCTGCTTCTAGTGATGCAACTTTGTCGTCTTGTCTTTCTATAAGCGAATTAAACTCTGCTACTAACTCTACTAACTAAATTACTTTTACTTAAACTCTTGCTGCAAACCATTAAAACATGGCTTTCACTTAACAGATGGCAGTGTATTCCCTTTACAAAAGCCACACCTGTTTATCTACATTATGGAGGACCTAATTTATTTTTCTTGATCATTCTGCTATCTCTGACAGAATAATTCTTCTCCTGTGCAGATCTTTACCTTTTTCTCTTCCTCATGTGTTGGTTTAATGTTAGAGCTTTGACAGTTCCTTCTTCTTTATGTTAAAAAACTGTCTCTAAAGTGTGCTTTTTCCTCTTGAACTTCCAGCTTCCACATCCAGCTGCTAGAATGGCTCCGTTAATGGTGAGATAATTTTCTGTCCTGTCTATTTTTTTTTGTCTAAATACGAATTCCAATTATTGCTCTTTAGGAAATGGTATCATGGTGTCAAAAGAGAATCACAATTCTATATGGCTATGTGAATCCACATAGGTTCTGTAACTTGAAAATAAATAATCATAGAGCATAATTATTATTCACCAATGAATTTATCCATGGGCTCCCCTAATGATGTATTAGAAAACTATTTTTAATATGCATCTATTTTAGAAATAGTACCTTAAAGCATGAGCTGAGGTTATCCTATTTAGTATGCCAAAAAAAAGTCTAAATTATTTTTTATATTATTATATTTGTTCATACAGGTCAATGGTACTTGAAAGGTCTATTAAGCTAGTGATTGATCTCCCATTTGTTACATAACAAATATTCTAAGAGCCCTGGTGGGGTTAAAGCAAAGATGTGATATACTTATTTAGCTTACATTTTTAGCTAACCCTTCTTCGTATGTCTTTCTTTCACAAACATTGCATATTTTTACACCTTGTTCAGATGTAATAGTTCAAAATATTGGTACGGTGCCATCACGCTATAACCTCAAATTGTCCAAATGAGTTGCTTTTAGATTCTCAAATCTCATGCAACCCCCTTTTGTCTGAAGAAGCTTCAGCAAAAAAGCAAAGTTTCGTCTCATTTTAAAACATGGCTAC
Source organism: Xenus cinereus (assembly GCA_025774025.1). Taxonomy (NCBI): domain Eukaryota; kingdom Metazoa; phylum Chordata; class Aves; order Charadriiformes; family Scolopacidae; genus Xenus; species Xenus cinereus. Next base: position 62,886,397 of record JAOXJK010000012.1, on the reverse strand, counting down.
TGGAGTTGAAGTTTCAGGCATTTGTATTCCTAAAGGCCTATTTATATTAATCCTTTAAACGTATAAGAATATTTCAATTCTGTTTTGAGTGTCTGTTGCTAATATCGGATTCAAAAACCACTTTATGCGTCTGTGTCAGCTCTACAGAGATAGCTTCATTATCATTACAATACTAGCTGTCGACAGTACACTGTATGAGACCATCTTTATGTTGGCAAATTACTCCAGCCTTTTCACATAACTGGATGACAAAACCCAAATTATGGTGGGTTGATTTTATAATTTGTCCTTCTTTAGGCATGTTATTGCCTACACGCGCTGTGGGGAAGAGCCCTGCATTGGCAGGGAGATGGAGCATTGATTTAAAATAGGTCTTTAACTCCTGCATATATGTTGAGTTGCTGCTGAAATGTGAAGAGGTTGTTGATAGGAGAGGAAGTTGAAGCCTGGGACCTAAGTTACACATGTCTTAGAATCAAGAATTACTAGTGCAGCAGTAGATTTCTGTATTTTCTTCATAAGTTGCAGGTTATTTTTCAAAAAGTGTGGGGCTTGGGAAGGGCATGTTTTTATGAAGGTATGGTGTTTTTTCTTTTACGGTCTACCGCCAGCCTGCAAAGCCCATGCAATCAATAAGGGGCAATGGGAATTCTATAACTGCCATTAACTGGAGTGTTTATTAATTCTCAATTAGAGTACTAATCAGTCTTACCTGTGTGAATGCACTGAAAGAAATAAGGTGATCCAGGTGGCATCCAAGGTATATGACTGATGTGAGATCACAAATATTTTTGGGGGGGAGTAATTTGGGAAGTATAGGCAATCTTTTGCAAGATTTAGCCCATATTAAGACCCAAGTGCAAGTCAACTGTTAGAGTTGATGTAACTGTATTGCTGTAGTCATTTGGGTACAATTAACTTGGTATTTTAGAGTCGTTACTCTGTATGGGAATTTTCTTTTTTTTTTTAAAGATACAAGATGCTTTGTGCTTATAAGAACAACTGATGCACTCTCTGAGATCATGTAGAAAAACACTTTTCCTTTGCATCTCTAAAAGAACAGAGAGGAAAATTAATAGTTATCAACAGGCCATCAAGGTTTGCATATATGAAAGTTGTTAGAGAATCAGGGCAACACACTTGACCTCACAAGGGCCAGCGCATCCTCTTTTTTGTTGTGAAGAAGAGATCTGTTTTATTGCACAACATTACTTCGGTTACTGTTGCATGTTAATGGGTGGCAGCTGTTCCATCTTTTACCGCTACTAGTGGAGAAAGCCTTTTATACAATTTAAATATACACATGTATTAGTCTTTGAAACAATTAGAAGAAAGTAGTGCTTCAAAGGAGGAATGTCATGACTTAAATTGTATTTCACACTAAGGAACAATAATTTCTGTAGGTAGGGGAAAAAATAAAATCCTTTTACTATTGATCACAGGGAAAAAAAAATAACAGAGAAGAAAGTTATGTCTCTTTCTTAGAAAGACTTTTGCTTTATCAAATACTTAACATAAACATTAAGGTCTGAATTGGGAAATTTAAAATGTTACTGTATTCCTTCTCAGATTGTACTTATCTTCAATTTGCATTAGCTTTATCCCTCTGTTTTGTTGACATGAAAAACATTTAATGTGTGCTCTATAGTTTTGAAAGTAAAGTCACAGGCAAGGTTCTTGGCTGTTAAATATCATTTGTTGCACTTAAACATTGGAGTTAAGTCAAGTTATACCATAGTGAGATGTCCTCTGTATTGGTCAGAAACAAATCAAAAACTTCCCAAACCGCAGAAGTAACCAGGAAAAGTTCCCTAGAAATTGCACCTCTTTCTTAAAGGAACTCCACATAAAGCTGCAAAACTTGAAAGTTAAATTTTTCTTTTCCCCTTACCAAGCATTAGAATTGTATGATAGGAATGCTTTCCTATATTTTTTTGACATCATTTCAGATGGCAAATATACTAATAGAGAGCTGTTAATGAGTATTCTTGTAAGTCAAATAAAGCATTTAAAGGATGAACTTGAAAGGCGAATTGTGCCTGCTAATGCCAGCCGGGTTCTGTGCTTCTTGTGTACATGATAATATTGTGAAGCTGACAACGGGATCAGTAAAGGAGGGGTGTAACTGATGTGGCAGACAACAATACTAGAAGCAGTGTTGACGGTATGCATCATTAAGTATTCCAGCATTGTACCAGTTCCTGTTCTTTGCTCTCTCTCTTTTTTTTTTTCTTTGTTTGTTCCATATCTTAAATTTTCTTCTCTGCCTTCTTTTTCCTTAAACCTTCTGCCTTAAATGCATGTTACCTTATTTTTATTCTGGAATCATTGGACAGTACATAGCTGGAGTAAATCTCTGTAGTTTCACCAAATGCTTTTCTTATAAAATAACCACTCCTTTCTATTATACATCTTCAATTGATATGCAAGATTTGAATTGTACAGCTCAACTACTAAATAAATAGGTTTGTTTAGTCCCATCTGTGTGAAAATACAAATTCACACGCACAAAAAAAATAGCTTGGCATCTTGGCTGAATGCTACAGTCATTCACAATCCATTTAATCCAGATTTTCATTTGCCCCTGGATGGTAGTTTCCTTTGATTCTTAGGCTTCTCGGTATTTTACTTCCAGACTTTTAGTAGTCTTGTTTTTCTGTGTCTAGAGTGCTTAGCTGTTCCTCTCTAAATTAGCTATATCTGATACTAGCTCCATGACTTTACTTCATTATAGCTTATAATTTGTTCTAAAGTCACCTGCTGAAAAGAACAGACCGACTTTGTGCGAGAATATACGCACGCATCCAGTCGCTTACTCTTTGGTGAATTACAATACAAATGCTCCTCTTTGTAGCTCTGATAAAAAGGGTGATGTGCTATAAGAGATATTTTTTTGTAATCGGTAATATGAATCTGATGCTTTTGCTTGCTAGTGTTTGTTGCTATTCTCTCCTCTACAAGCATGTTTATCGAGGTCTACTGAAAGCCCAGAAGCCCATAGGTCAGAGAACAGCATTTTGATGGATTATGGGATTGTAACTGTCCCTGCCAGCTGACAGCTTTTATTGGCTGGGAGGATGAGCCTGTAAACCTTTATATAATTATTGTATTAAAGCCACTGTGCCTCTGTGTTGCTGGCGCTTGTTCAGGGATCAATGTGAAGATAATTTCAAAAATGAATAGTAAGTATTGATCGTCCCTTGGTGGAGCCTTATCAGTGGCTGAAGCAGACTACTGTAGATTATAACTTCAATGTCATTTATGATGATATGATACGTATTGCAGAGTAGCAATTTAAACAAAGGGCTGATTTAATTCACAATGGATTTTTGTAGCGTGATGGGTAATAAATCACAATCTGTGTAATTTTTAGAAATGAACACATGTTGGCAGTAGTTCAGGGCAGTTCCTGGGAGATCTGAAAATGACCAGGGAGGGCAAATATCAGCAGCGAACCCCTTCTGAATGATTGGCCCTTACTTGGTTCTGACATTCAGATGACCTTGGGGCCTCTGCTGGCAGCTGCTGGTTAATTTTCTTCACTGAGGACACAGTTTAACTTTCTATCTGTCTGCCAATTACCTGACATTTTCAACTTATCACCTTCTATTTTTAAAATTATTGGAGGCACATCCACATTTTGACACTTTTTTAGGCAAGTATTCGTTTTTTGCCTGCTGCTGAGACACCTCTCTGCCAAGCCCCTGTAATATCCCCTTTACTCAAGAAATTAATAGCTTGCCTAACTGTGAGGTGAAAAAGCACAGACGTTATGTGGAAGATTACAAAGCTTCCTTTCAGTTTAGCAAGAAAATGTGTGTGTATAAAAAGCAAGTGATACCTGAAAAAGCCCCCAACCCGATATCATTATCTAAAAATGCGTATATAGCAACTGACAGGAAGTACTTTCAGCATTTGTTATATTTTCTACTTGTCAGAATTTTTTTTTTCAATCATAAAGAAATATCTCTTCTGAAGTAATGTGAAGAGACTGATTTCAACTGTACAAAAACGTGTTGCCATGAAGCTCTCAGGTTGAGCTGATTCTTATAGTCTGTAAATACTTCATTACGTTTTACACAGGCCCTCATAGTGTTGCAAATGACTCTGATCAAGATATGTCCCTAATAAGGTATGAAATCTTAAAGCAAGGTAGGTGTTTCATCTGGGGTTCATGGATTTTGTTTTAATTCAAAAATGTAATGTTGTTTGTATATTTCTGGTGAATAGTGTTATATATTTTATTTTTTTACTAACTTTATAATTTCATTTCTGCTGAAGTCCTGAAAAAAAGACATTTATGATTTCAAGAGACAACTACAACAGGCTTGTAGGCATCAGTCATAACATATTAAATATGGTAATAATAAAAAATAAGCAGTTAACGTATAAAGTTTAACTTAAAAAATTTGAAGAAGAGTACAGGAAATTATACATGTTGAGCACTGTGAGTTTTGAACACTCTGTGAAGAACAAGGGACTAAAATGCCATCATCCTCATATGGAACCTTCTTTAGGAAAGCAGTAAAGCATGTATATTATGCATGTAATTAAGTCTCATTAATGTAAGTCAGCCATGAGAATCTGCTTAAGTGCTTTCCTAGAAAAACGTATTAAATCCAAGCCATAGTGATGCAGTTTAGAATCAGATCTGGTCTGTACAAGGTTGTTTTGCAGAATTGCTATAAATGTGTACGAGCAAATGGTGTGTGGCTGTTTTTGGCACACCCCAGTGTGTGGTTACCAAAGTTAGAAATGTTGGACTTGCTTTTGACACATAAAATTTCAACCTTAACATCACGGAGGGTTTAGCCTGCCTTGCGCCAGACAAAGTATTACAACATTTCATTACTAGAGCAATTTATGTGAGATTATGGAGAACCCATGGTAGAGGAGCCACTATTTCTATAGAAACTGGGAGTAATTTTTTTCTATTTCTTTCTTCAAAAAAGCGTGTACTCTGTTCTCTGAAAACAGGAGAGAGTCAAAATTTGGAGCTATTTACTGAATTACTGTTTTTCTGCATGATTCTTTTCTACAGAAAAGTGAATAGTTACACATCTCCTTTAAGTCATGTATTGAGTTGATCATTCAGGCAAGAAAAATTCTAGGAACTTAAAAATCTGGGTAGAAACAGGGGAACAGCTGTTATAGCTGGAGATGTTGTATGAGTGCCTGAGGATGACACATTTGGAAAAAGGCAGTTTGGTATACACACAACTTCCAAAGCCAAAGCATGGGAGGAAAGTTGCAGTAGTTTCTAAGTCTTTAAAGCGGTCCCTACAGCAATCAGTGCAAAAAGAAGTGGATCAGTGTGTAGAACGTGGCAACTGTCACTGAAGATCCAATATTCATACCTATTCTGATGAGTTAATTTTGGATTAGCTCTAATCTCGTCATGTGGACTGAATTCACAGGAGCAGCTGGAGAGCACTAAATTTAGTGTACTCGGGTTGCATCAGAAAAGAATCCAGTCACGTGTTTTTTAACCACCCCACAATGCAAACCAAAGCATGATAACTGAAGGCAGTCAAGAGATTAACTTTAAAAGTATGCTGCCAAACTAAAACATCAATGTAGATCTACCCAACGTCCTCCTAACGTGCAGCAATCCCTCACTGCGTTCCACCACTCCTATGGTCTGTACTTATAACAGAATGCAGAACATTTGATTTCTGCTCCTTGCGGATAAATGTGACTTTCCTGTCAAACCAAAGAAGTTGCTTTAATTCTTTCTATATTTGAATGTATTTCCTTTAGAGTAGCCCTGAAATCTGCAGATTTTTCCTTATTTTACTCATTGAAAAACTCATTGAGTTTTTCTCTCATTACTCATTGAGTTTCCTCACTAGGATATTCACTGGTGTCCTGTATTTCAGAACAAAGGTTTCTTAATGGTCTAATGCTGATCATTTGCTTTGATGGTAAACAGGAAATTATATTCTCACTAAATCTAGCTCTTTTTCACTTTTCTCGTTATAAAGAGTTACTTGGTAGATGATTTATGTGAATGTAAAGATTCATGAAGGTTCTTTGCTTGTTCAGTCTTGATTACAGGATAAAAACTTTTGGAATAGAAACTTGGTTTGAACAGTGCCTTCTTTGTCCTAGTCATGGTTAGTGTGCATTGTAATGATTATGCTTATCAGTATTTGAAACTAAGAAACAAATGTGTTTTCCACAGATAGCATTACCCTCCAAAATACACAAAGACAGTGTGACGGTGTGTATTTCTTTTATGGGGATGCACACTGTGAGGAGTGTGCACTGTGAACGGGGACTTTTTATTTTCTCATTTTCCAGAAGGGGGAGCAGAGAAGGAAATTTTCAATGAATAATAACATTATCATGGTAAAAATTGATATTTAAAGCCTGCATCAAAACCCCCTGAAATTTGAAACAATAAGTGAAAATGAATTCATTTTGCCTTCAGTTGAATCTTTATACAGTTACAGAAGAATTTAGCTTGTATGGGACCTCCAGAGACCACACAGTCCTGCCTCATGCTCAGAGCAGGTCCAGTTACAGCAGGTTGCTCAGGGCCATGCCTAGGAGAGTTTCTGAGGACAGAGATGTCAAATTTCCTCTGTGTACTTTTGCCAGTGTCACCCACCCTCATGGTGAGAAAAACTGCCTGTGCTCAGAGTGTTGCCTGTTCTCTATTGTCCTGTCACAATACACCTCTGAGAAGAGTCTAGCTCCACCTTCTCTGGACTTTCCCATTTGAGAATAATAGACAGTAATACGGTCTCTCTGACCTTTCTCTGCGAGCCCATATCCCTCAGCCTCTCACATACATCCTGTGCTTTGGCCCCCTGACTGCCTTGGTGGCCCTCCACTGGGCTTGCTCCAATATGATACTGTCTTTGATAAACTGAGGAATCCAGCCTGGACGTGACATCCCTGAAGTGGTATCACAAGTGGCATTTAAGAGGGAATATTAATCTTCTTTTCTTCAACAAGTTATTTTATCTATAGTAATGTTATTCTGAAAAGCCAAAATGGTTGACGTGGTTGCCTCAGTAACCACTGAGGTTCTGTTTGTCCTGTTTCTCTCTGGATTATTCTAAGAACCAAAGTATATCAGCTAGCTAAATTGCCTTTACTTCTCCTTTATTGCCAGAGCAATGATAAAAAGCAAAGACACAAATGAGAAACATGAATCCAGGTTTCTTCACTCAGCCTGCCCTTCACGTATCCACAGCATCTTGCTGCTCTATTTTCCTTTTCTATTTCTTTTCTCTATAGAATTGTCTTCCTGCAAAGACCCACACCCCCATTTTCATTTCACCTAGCCAATGTCCCAAAAGATGAAATCTTCCCACAAAACTCATGGGTTAAATGGTCAGTAATTTGAAAATCCTCACTCTCCATGAATTTTGAAAAGTCTGTATTGTTTAGTAATTCTGGCCCTTTGAAGAAAAAGTAACTGCTGTATTTCTTAAAAGATCCATCTTTAATTAATTTTAACTTGAACTCATCAATTTACTTATAAAATTTCACAATTTATTCTGAAATTTAAGTGCACATCATTTCAGATAAATTTCTTGTATAAAAAATAGTTTCAATCACTACCTCAAGTACAACACCCAAGTTAGCTGTAACTGTGTAATGGAGAGTGATGCTTCTTATAGAATGTTTTTTAAACATTTATCCTAAATGTCTGTTGACCTTTAACTACAGCATTGTGAATTCACCATGCAAGTTATTACATAAGTTAATGAAGCCTTAAATTGGGATATTTTAGAAGATTCTACTGGGTTTGGTAATACAGTAGGAAGCTGTTAAACATGTAATTCTCCTTTACAGTGAGTGATTTTTTTTTTGTGTGTGTAATTGGTCTTTTAAACAAATAGCGTAACTATCTAGAACGGCTCCACTAGTTTGAAAATACTCTCCTTTATTAACTAATATTGGCTTTATCCATTGAAATGATCCAATTTGTGAAGTACTGTCTTGAATACTTTTTATATAAATTATAGTCATAGAACAGTTTGGGTTGGAAGGGACTTTTAAAGGTCATCTAGTCCAACCACCTGCAATGATCAGGGACATCTTCAACTAGATCAGGTTGCTCAGAGCCCTGTCCAACCTGACCTTGAATGTTTCCAGAACATTCCAACAAGAACAAGATTCAAAAAATTATACAGTGTTTGGATGAATACTTTAGATCCTTGTACGTAATGTTTTTGTAGGCCTTTTTGCTTAAGCATTCTTTTTTAAAATTTGGCAAAAGGCGAATATGGAAGTTGGCTTTAGATATTCTAGCAAAAGGGTAAGTTGGGAAGACAACAGAATTCTACTGCTTTGTCCTTCGTGCAGACTCTATAGGCTTAGGCAAACTCATAAAGGGTTTCCTTTTGGATTTGATCCCATTTGTTTTGTACTCATTTTGCAAAGGAGGCAGTGGTTAGTTATTCTAGTTAGACTTGCTGATCAAGGGTAGAACTGTGTGGGTATTGAATAAATCAAACTGATTTCATGTGGGGATTTTTGCATAGTAAATGAGCAGAAAAAGTACAAGGCAACTCATAGGCAGGTGATAAGAAAATGATATTTGCATAGACACCATATGACTGTACTGTATCATTTTTCATACTGTTTTTCTGTGAACAGCAGCTATTTGCTCATGTTAGTCCTTCAAATTAACTGAATTAACTTCTAGATAGTGCCTCTAGCAAAACAATGCTCTCATCAAATTCAACACCTTTGAATAGAGTAACTCTGCAATGCTCTCTTCAGCCTTCTTTCTTTTGCACCTGTCTTTTTCGGAGAAATGAGACCTCAGCATCATTATCCAGGAAGAGGAGCCGTGCATTACAAATGAACAGTGGTGCAAGCTTGGTAGCATAAAGGGAGTTTGCAACAGTTTAAATCTTGAGTGAAGATCTTACTGCACTTCTTAGAACAATATATCCTGCTGCCAGAGCATGAATAAACTAATTGTAGTTTAAGTAGTGCGCTTTATAAAGAATTAGCCTTCTCTGTATAAATGGAGCTGTGATTTATTAATAATCTCAGTCATTATTTGCTGTGGAATAAGTTTAGTACCGCACTCATAAGTCACCATCTCTATTGATATCAACAGTGAAATTACAATGTAATCAGTGTAGGACGTGGAGTTTATGTGACTAAAACAAGTGTACTTAAAATAATCAGTCAGGGCTCAGTTCGAGAAGCAATATAAGGTGCCCTTCTCTATGCAACGTACTTTGTTACTTGCACAATTGGTCCAGCAGAAGAGGAACCATAGATCATTTTTGTGTGTAGTTCTGTGATAGCTCTCCTGAAACATTGAATTCCGTAGGATCATAAGTAACACTTATTTCTCCCTAATCTCACTATCTATAGAATGTGATGTACAAGTATTGTTTGCCCAGTCATATTGTAAAATTTCCCACTGTTGAATGTGTACTGGTTATTTGAACTTACGCTTTTATGTTGGGACAGGCTTTCCAGCACTCTGCCATAGAAGTACCAGCTTAACCAACAAGGGATAGTGAGGGTAACCAAACTTCCTGATTTCAGGAGATGCATTGCCAGATTTACATGTGAAAAACAGGGCAGTAACCACGCTCACATCTGTTCAGTCCCAAGAGCCAACCATCCAACCCGGCTCTTCTGTAGACGCGAGTTGTTTTACCTATTCCCCACATTCTTTCACCCTCATAGTTTGCACCTCTTATATTGTCATCTTCTTAATAGCATTTGTCGATGTTAAAGTAACCATTGTGCATTCCTTTAAAATCCATTCTATATACAGAGGGAGAGCTGTAGTTATGCCTTTTGCTGACCTGTATAGTAGAGATTTCTGGTGCAAATTTAGTCATGGTGATGACTACAGCAGGAAAAAGCAAATTTGATGCATATACAGATCAAGTTGAAATTAATATGGGAAGACTTAATGTTGAAAATGCATCTGGCATATTTTTAGCTTTATGGTCCTTTATGCCTGCAATCTTGAGTTCTGCTTGCAATTCTTCTACTTTGATTTTTTTCTTCTGCTTGATTTTTTTTTAATATATCTATTTTAATGTAATTCTGTTAAAATTGATGGTAGAAAAATTCCCCTTGCTCAAAATCCAAGGAGAATAGAGTTTTCCTAGAAAAGGGACTAAGTTGTTTTTGGCTGTTCTTGGAAGAATACACTTAAGTGCACTCTGGAAATCTGCCCAGCAAAGGAAAAGAAGTGACATCGTGAGCTTCCACCTCAGCCAAAAATGCAGTACCCGTAGCCTTCTGCTACTACAGAAACTGAATCACAGCTCAGTTCTGGAAGTCAAGCAGCATCTGCTCAGCAGAGAGACGGCCCCTCGCTGCACTACTTCATAAGCTGCCTCCTTGGCTCTGCTGGTGGCTGCACCATTTTGGAGCTGCTGTCTAAGAGGAGCTCCTGGGCAGTTTCTAAGTGCCTATCTCTGCAGGCATTTTGCTGCTCTCTGACTACAGGGATCTGTCTTGTCTAATCTGGTGTAACTATAGCTCGCCCTCACACCACACAGTTGTCCCTTGCTCGCCTTTCCTTCCTCCCCCAGAAGACTTTTGGACAGACCAGTTGGTTGGTAGGTTTCACTAAGGCCAAAGAAAAAACACCGGAGTGAGGCAAGTGGAGGGCTTTCTTCGTCCATGACAAAACTCCCACCTTTTATCTTCTGTGTTTAATACACCAGAGGTACAAATTGGATTAGAAAGAGATGGGTGGTTGGTTGGTTGTTCCGTAAGCTTCACTCAGCACGATCGTGACTACTGTTAAACAACAACGGGCACGAACAGCGTAAATCTTGCGAGCAGCAGCCGTTTCTCTGTATTTCTTCAGTAAAGTTTATCTTCAAAGCACAGCACCCAAGCAGTGACGGAAAAGGAGAGACGGGATCTGAAACCATTTGCATTTGTAAGAAAAAGAGGTTATGTTATTTTCTGACAGGAGGTTAATGGAGAAATCTGTTCACAACACGGTACCGAGCGTTTGGTAACAAACAATGATATGTACATGTATATGCAAATATTATATAACCACTGGTGACAAAAATCATCATAGAGGGGACAAGAGAAATTTTTAAAGCATTGTTGACAGAGCGTAAAGTACCTTGTTTTGAAAGATACTAAATCTGTTAGTTTGGAGTCACAGATACGGAAGGCAGAAAGATTTGCTGTCTGTGTTCACTGGGAGCAAGGATCATGGATGGGAAAAAAGCATTAAAGAGAAAGAAATGGCTCAAAGAGGAAAATATAGTAAATGTGGCCTTGAAAAAAGGGTATTCAGATAATAATAGAAAAAACCCAAACACCTGAACTGTAAAAAGGATGGAAATGAGGATCATGAAAGGAGAATATGGACTAAAGAAATGAAAAGAAAGAAGTCAAATACTTCTCCCTAATACTTATTTGATGTTCTTAGAAGAATTTATACGAGAAGCAATGCAAGCAATGAGCAAATAAACAAGAATTTGAGTTGTGAAGTATGTCACATTTGCAAACTTCTGTTCTAAATATAAATTTAAGCTTTGCTGATCTTACAAACATCATTTCTCATTGGGTCTCAAAGAAATAAGAAAAGGCTCTTGTGTGACATGTTGGCCTGTGTCAGATTCTATCTTATACTTGTGTTTTCAGTTGCCAGTAGACCTTGCCTAAAGTTACTTCAAACAATAACACAAGGCCAGTGTAGTTCATTTGCTGCACAGTGAATTTGTCATAAGTTGTTCAGGTATTAGACAGCACCTTCAAGCCAAAAGCATCCAGAAAAAAGCATCATAATTTTAAATCCAGGACCAAATTTTACTATTTTTTTCAGACTACTGGAAACAAAATTAGTATTCTTAGGTGGGGGGGGAGAAATAAGGAAGCTCATTGTGCTATCTGTTGGGAGATATCATGAATAGTTCTATTGAGTAATGATTTTATAATACCTTTAATATCAATAGAGGAATGCACAAGGTGTACAATATGAGATGTGATTTGGTCCCTTTTGCCTTCGTTGCCCTTTCCAGTTATTTTAGCTTATTGCTTATTTTGCTTTTTGAAGTGAAAAGCTTTTTTGTTACATTTCTCCAGGAAAGGAATAGAGATAATTTCAATGATAGTATTTTTTTTAATATCAAGATAATGTGAATGAATGTTTATGGCAGTCTATAGAGAATCATTTTTCCATGCTTTGTTCCTTGTTTAGCCTTCAAATGCAGTATTTATCAGTCTGCAGAGCAAAACTATGTGCATGCCATATCATTACTAGCTCAGGGGGAATCATTCGAACCAATGTAATTTACTCAATATTGGTCAGTTTGACTCCTGACCCTGGTCCCCTGACAGTGTATCCTTGGCAACCCCTGATGTGTGTTAAGTCAGGATGTGCTTATTGGTCTCATCTGTGACAGCTTGCTAAAGGCTGCTTAACATAGCTTGGTCTTTTCAAAAGAAAATTAAAAATCCAATAATATACTGTATTCTGATCAGACTGGTATTTATACAAGCACAGAAACAGTAACTTTTATTTTCAGTTCTGTAAATAGGATTTCCTATTTCAAATGGAGTAAAGAGATTTTGGATAAGTTTTAGAGGAAAAAAAATAATAAAATGCTTTGGGACAATATTCAAAAGAAAAATAATGTGGTGATTATCCAAAAATAAGTCATCTTTGTGATATATTTGGGAAGTTTTTATGTTCCCATATTACTTAGATATCTCAAAGGTGAAAAATGAGAATTGTTCAGATATATACACCATTGCAAAGTTGTTTAGAGTATATTAGTGTAAGTAAGAGGAGATCTTGCTTATTGATCTAGAAAAAAGTCCACTGGATTGTTTTGCTGGTTTTGCACCATTTGTAGTTGTGAAAAGAAGTAATTTTTGAAGTCCATCCAGGAACCTCATGATTTTTTCTACCTGGTATAGAGTTGATGTAAAGCCAGTAAAACATGGTGTTTAGTGTTTCTGGAAGAAGTACAATTTGACTATGCATCTCACTGTTTTTCACTTCCCGTTGGCTGGTATGATCCAATTAACCATGACTTGTGAATAAAAAAATTAACTAAAGGCACATTAGTCTTTGACCAGACCAATCCAGATTTGTAGTGATGAAAATGGTACCAAGGCTTTCTGGTCTGTGTGATTCTGAACTGAGCACGCTGCTACTGAGACAGAGGACCCATCTGTTAACCCAGTAGTCTGCCGTGCAGCTGTGTGCACCAGCATGGATATCCTACAGCGGGATGTGGTTTAGACAGTAATCAGCAACAACAAAAAAATATATAAACACAAAAAAACCCAACCCTTAAAACTGAAGGTGGCTTATGCGGCTTGTCAACAAACTGGTGGGAATTCTTTTAACTTCTTAACTTTGTTGGAAGTCTACCTCTTGAAAGCAACCTCTGCCAACAGGTACATAATCCTTTAGAAATTTATTATAGGTTCTTTCATTAAAAGGACACAATGCATAAACACATGATTTTATTGTATGTACTGTTTAGGTCCTGATTATACAGTCATCATTATCATTTAGAAATCAAGAATTCCTTGGAGGATTGTTAAAAGGTTGGGAATCCGATGCAAATTTTCTGTTGTTAAGTATGTTTCATGAGTTTTCCAAATACTTGATTTTGTTACTCATGTTTTGTTATTATTTTATATTTTCATTTCAAATCAGCAAATGGGGAAATACCTTAGGAAAAAAAAAATGCTCTCCAGGAAAGCACTATTTAAACCAACACTCAGGAAAGCAGCAGTAGCTTTAGGGTCTTATTTTCACTTTTGTGCATTGTAAGTTGAGGTTGTTGTTTGTTTGAAGTGCCTCTTGTCTCATTCAGTAAGCATCATCCAGTTCTTCAGTGAGGGTAATGATTCTCCACGCTATCTTGAATGAGGGTATACAACACTAACATATTGCTAGAATGTATTCTGGCTATTAACTGAAGCGACAATCCTGTACAAATATTTGTGTAAGGTTGAGTGTTAAAACTGGTCATGTTCTTGTAGAGGTGAACTTTAGGTAGATTTGATTAGCCTACAGTCTGTGAGGCTTGAGATCTGAGATGTTAAGTGGGGGGTTTTTTTGGTGTATTTGTTTGTTTTGTTGTAGGGGGGGTGTGAGGTTTTTTGGTGATTTTTTTTTGATTGTTTTTTAATCTTAATTTGTTTTGCATATATATAGCTAAGATGTTCACTTGAAACCTCCAGTAAGCTTTCTTGGTGTCAATAGCTGTGCTGTGAAATGTTGCATTTGCCTGCAAGCTAAAATGTCAGTTAGAACGTGTTATCTTATTTTCAAGATAAAAGCATGTATTTGTTAAGAAGACCTAGAATTAGTTTATGTTCAAGTGTGGCACAGGTACAATAGTGGAAAGAGTCTTATCAGCACAAAAATTTGAGGAAAGCACCAGAGTTCTGTATGGACCAAATATGTCTTTCAATAATACGGAGTAGTTGCAAGTTTGATGTACCTGGCCAGCAAAAGCAGATTTATGACTGCTTTACAAGCAAATGCTGAATCAGACCCAGAATGTGTAATGTATCACTGGCTCTCAATTTTGGGAACTGATAGCAGCTGGAATGCTGTATTTACTGCAATGCTTCAGTGTCAAACCTGTAGGGCTGCTTTGGTTAGTAAATGCTAATTTTACTGTTCTCAGAAGTATTGGAACATCATGGGTTTGTCTCCTGGATGGAAACACTGTGAGGCTTAAAATTTTTTGTTTTGCACATCATTTAAAATAGGTATCTAAGATAATTTCTCTTTATAAGGCTATCATGGTTTAGCCCCTCCGACAACTAAGCACCTCAGAGCCACTTGCTCAACCCCCTCCCGTGGGATGGGGGAGAAAATTGGAAGAGTGTGAGTAAAATTGTGGGTTGAGGTAAAGACAGTTTAATAGGTAAAGCAAAAGGTGCACGTGGAGGGAAGGCAAAACTACTTCCCATCGGCAGACAGGTGATCAGCAGTCTCCAAAATAGCGGGGCTCCATCACATGTAGTGGTTACTTGAGAAGGCAAAATGTGAGAATT
>JAOXJK010000012.1:62843853-62851992 GCA_025774025.1 Xenus cinereus | reverse complement strand
CTGTGTGCCCCCCCCGCCCCAGCGACCGCCCCGCAAAAAACCTGAGGAGCTAAACTGCCAGTACAGCACGATTTTAGCCACAAATAGAATTGTATTATCAGCTTGAAAGTAGCTCTCAGCAGGGACTCAGACAGCAGACGGGATTGTATTATTCTGCCATTCCCCTATCCATCTGTTAAAGAAGTTCTGTTTGGAATCAAATGCTCTTCTTTTTAATTATTTTTTTAAGAATAATCTAATTTTTGAATACAAGCAGTGGCACTTCATGTATACACACCTTGAAAGTGTTTCAGAAAAAGCTTCCTTTGTTTGTTTTCATCCAGGGAATTCATCTCCACTACCTTTATTTCTTTTAGAATTGAGTTTGTGCCAATCCCAAATACCCATTTGAACATCTGTAACTGTAGAATCTCCCATGTTTTCCTCTATATTGTTTTTTATTTCTGGTTCGGTATGTTGCATGAGATTTCCAAATAGTGTTTTGGTTCTTTTAGATACTGTCTCTTTCTTCTTTCCAGGAAACATGCTTGAATCTCTGTCATAGCTACAAGAAGGGAAAAGGAAGGAACTGTGTTATTAAGACGTTCATTCCCCACTGCACAATAAACTATTCTTTACTCTAGGCGGTACTTACATTATTATCTATTTTTGAAAGCTTCTCTATTTTGTATAAAGCATGAAAATAGTGGCCCAAGAAGGCATTCTATACCAGCAAAGTGCTTGTAAGGTGTGTTCATTTAGATTGGTGAATACTGCTTTTGTGCTGTGTATGTCTCCCAAATGAAATAAGATGCAGCAAGAAAAGGACATAACTGAATGTACATACTTCCCAGCGTAACTGAACCTGTGTTAGAGGTTTCTGCTTGTACATGTACATTGATAAGAAATTGATGCTTACCATGCTTCTGTGGTAGCTACACTCACAAGAGATTGGTGCGTAGGCTTAGCTTTGTTCTCCTTGCAGTCTGGATTTTTTTCTGGAATTAGAGGTGAGGAAAAAGGTATCTGTGGCAGACAGTAGAAGGTATTGACAAAGAAAAATGTAATTTAGAAGTCATCTTTGGAATTTTATCCCCTTGATACTGTTACCATCTCTTAAAAAAGAAAAAGTGGAGTCCAAATGAAATTGGCAAAGCAAATCTCACATGAAGAAATCATGAAAAGCCACACTTAGAAATCTAAATTTAAAAACAAAGAAATATATTGTTAATTCATCCATGTTTTATAAACTACTGCAATGTTATGATATAGATGGCATATACCATATAAGAGCATGTCTTTTTCTATGTTTTTTGGAAAGCTCTGTGTGTAAGTAGATTCAGAAGAGCTTGAGATTTGGTGTGCCAGTGGAAAATTTAAGAGTAATCTTTGGAGTTGTCTAGACCGTGCCTTTGTATGATGTAGATTTCAAAGAAAGGTTTTTCTTTGATTCCTGAACCAAAACATTGAGTGTGTGTATCCAGATTCCTGATGAGTATCTCTTTTGCATTGGGATCTATCATAGACTGTGTGGTAACAAAACTGAGGTAATCAGGGTAAGCGGTTTCTGAGGTTATACCTGCTATATTCTATCTCAAAATACCTACATTGGTTGTTGATGTGTTTCTTGAAAAATGAATACATGAAGATAACGAGTTCCTGAAAATGTCTTGGTTACATTAGCATTAACGTTGTTTGATCAGAGAACTCACAGAGAGAATCCCCTCCATCACCAAATTTGACTCACCTGAATCTTCTGAAAATCTTTTAGAATGCACATGCTTAACCAGCTTTATTAGAAAGTAGTTAGGCTGTAGTTCAGCATCAGTGGGTTCGCACGTTTAGAGTCACTTTGAAAGGAGATTATCAAAGAGGAGATGGGATGGAGTTTATATGTTAATGATGGAGGGGGGCAGAATCACTACAGAGGTGACAAGGTGGGAGTTCTGTATGTCCTTCACCTAAGTGAGATTGTGCCAATTCTTCAAAACTGTCTTCTGATAATCTACTTTCAGCTTTCTAACTGCTCTGAAATTAACCACATGATGACAAAAACAGAGCAGCTAAGAGAGAAACAGAGGACTTAGTGCTTTTCATAGACCCACAGCACCATAATGTGGAGGGGAGGTTATGCCAGCACAGGAGCCCCTGCAGTACAGATTATCTAAAATTGGGAGTCCCTTGGAAGCTGATGTTCAAGAGCCTATATTTGGATACAGACCTATTGCTACTGATATTTTTATTCTAGTGCTTCTAGCTAAAAAATGAAGGGATGTGACCCATGCTGAACATGTCTACCAGCATTACCTTTCATCCTTGTACAATATCATTTCAGTCTTGGCACCCAGAGTACCCTTACTTGAGATTAAAAGATGGTGACTGATGCTTTGAGGTTGTGTTTTTTCTTACCCTTCTTCAAATCAAGAAATAAAAAGCTCAACTTCCATTATCTATAAGAAAACTGATTCTTTACTGTCTAGTTAACTAATCAAGTTAGTTTTGTGTCTGCAAATGGGGTAAATGCATGTATTTGCTCTTCACTGAGTTCTCTTTTAAGTGATGTTTTCCAATACAAAATAGTCTGAAGGAGACACCATTACAGTAAGTAGACTAAAATATAGTATAGCTGTAAGATTACATTTCCCTTCACCTGAGGATTAAAGGGAAAATTACTACTTAAATTATATAAGCCTAGTATAGTTCGGTTTTCTTCATGTGAAATATGGTCCAAAAAATGCATATGACTTCAGCAACCACCTACAGACTGTTTATCAAATGTAGCCAGGTCAGCATGATGTATCAGGGATTATATCTCTTCACAACTGAAATTGTCTGTCCATTCTGTGACATCAAGACCAGGAACCTCAATTATTCTTTCATCTTTCCCACAAGCAAGGTAATAATTGGAAGTTGACAAAATTCATGTTCAGGTTGGGGAATATTGATTTCTGTTTGTCTTGCATCTTAACATCTAGAATGTGACTGTCATGTATACTAAAACATGAAATTTACTGTCTTCATAAAAGTTTTACTAAATCAGCCACCAAAGGAAGGAGTTATTGGCAGCTTTTTCATTACTAAACATAGCGTAAAGCACCTGATTATTTTTATATTTAGAGGTTCTGTGGTGACTTGTATGTACATCGATAAACACTAGGTCACATGCATTCTGACTAAAATCCTTCTTGTTTTTAAGTAGTTACAAAATTATTTTCTGCTTGTTTATTGGCACAAAATACTACTACTATATTCTTTGCATAAAATATGTTCCTAGCTGTTCATAACCAGAACAGTGCAATGTTATCTGAGAATGAAGTAGTAATAAAGAGCAGGGTTGTTTTGAAATAGTTCACCAAGAACAACTATCCTGATGTAGAGTGCAGGCATAACATTTGTTCTCATGTGTTCAAAACGGCTTAATATTTTTTTAGCTTACCTGTGACTGAGGCAAACAAAAAAGGAATGTTGCAAGAGGAGAAACAATTTGATTTCAAGCCTGTCAATGTTTCCATTGTTCATTTCAAAGATTAAAGCACAAAATTCATGCACACGTACAAACTCTGCACCCCTGGTCGGTTTTCTAGCTTTGATATTCTGCCTGGTTTTCTGAACATTTAGCATTAATCTCTTTAAAACATGATTGTTAAGGAGATTGTGTATTTCAGTAGGGAGAGAGAGGTGGCAAAGCTTTCAAAAATATGTGCAACCAACATACTTTACTTTTGAAGCAAAGTATACCTGAACAGCTCAATGAATGCAAGTAAGCTTGTGATCTTTTTACTAGGATCTTTCATTTAAATTAATACCTGATGTGTCTTGATACGTGACTTTTCACTGGAACCTGTATTAAAAAGCAGAACATTTCAGAGCAGTTGGAGGAAACATATCATTAGCAAACAAGATTTTTTCCCCCCTATTAAACTTAAATGAATATTTTGTTGCGTTTATGAGCAACAAATTTTTGCCTATTGGATAGAAAATGTTTAGCTTGATTGTTCCAGCATCTGCAATTGGAGGTGTAGTTGATCACAAGCTTCATTGAGCTTATAAAATTTGCTGTTGTATTCCCAACACAGTGGAACCAAGAAAGGTGTGGCATTATCACTTGATGTTTTAGTTTAAAGTTATTGAATTGCATATGAAAAATAAAGAAGTTACGTGGAAGCTAACTTTATTTGGATTAGATATTCAGAACTGGGGAATGCAAAATGGAGGGATTACATTTAATTTTTTGATAGAATTTGTTTAGAGACAGTAGCTTGCCTGTTAGGATGGAATGGAAGATGCTGAGACTTCACTGAGGATATGATAATTGATTAGGTACATTACTGAAAGGAAAAGATTTAAAATTCTGTGTAAGTTTTGTTGGCTTGGAAAAGCAAGTCATAAGCATGTAAAATGATGAAACCTGTCTTACCCAAATATCTCCGTTCCCTGCATCACTTCAAAGGGAAGTTAAATTGATTGCAATCCACAGTTGTGGGTTAGGAGAGCAGAAAGAAAGAAGTGTAGAGACTAAGTTGGGTCTGTGATGAATATGCTGTGTGGATTCATACCTGAGGTCTATTGCTACCTATCTCTCCACATCTACTGTTTAGGTGTGGATTATTTGAGTTATGATGGTGAAGAGAAAAATAAGACGAAGTTTGGTGAGATTATGGCTTGTTTCCGCCCTCAGTAAATCTTGAATTAGATTGAAGTCACTAAATATTCTTTCTGGACAATTTTCAATCTTAGATGCACTTCTACAGGATCCTGTACCTTCCTCTCTCTTATCAAAGATCCTGGTAGTTAGGGCAACAAGCTATGCTGGCTTGACATTCTCTGCCTCGGCCAGTGGCCAACAGTAGCTGCTTATAGAAAGCAACTACTGAAGTGATTTTCCCACTGGTGCAATTAACCAAAGTGCCCTTTCTCCCTTCTTTGCCTTGAGACATTGCTCAGTAAACACTTGAGTATTTAAAGAAAGTGTAACAACAATCCCTAGGAGGTATTGTCTACATGTGGTATGCATGTTCTTCTGCATGATATTAGACTACCTGGGTAGACTTCAGAATCTTTCAGCAATCTTATTTATAGTTTTACAATTATGAATATGAAGCTCATAGCTATGGAAATTACTTCCATCATTTTTCCATGGGAAAAAAATAATCTTGTTCCTTGATTTTCATGCAGATTAAATATTCAAAATGATGAGTAGGGAGTTGATTAACAGGGGTTTTTTTTGGTGTGATTTCAGGAAAACAGATCTCATTATTGTTCAACTGAACCCTTTTATGTCACATTCCCCAGGAGCGTGCCTAATTCAAATTGAAGTATTGTTGGAAATGTAATTTGTGGTAGTAGTAGTGCAGCTTCAGCCTAGTAGGCAGCTCTCCAAACTTTAAAGATGAGCTTGACCTCTTGCTCTGTGACCGGTGTAAAGGGAGCTGTGCCACTCCAAGAAGGGCCCTTGCAAGATTCTGTGCCTCAGTCCTTGTTGGAAAGAATTGCTTTGCATTATGCTCTGCCATAATGTGTATTTCCCACATCTCTTTTTTTGTACCTCTAAACAGTCCTTGTACCTCCTAAATATTATAAGTAACTAGCCTATAGTTAACAATGGGAATATTCACGTTATAGATACTCCTCTGCGTGTTGCAATCCAGTGTCACATCTAGTGCATGCAACCGTATGGGGTTGCACAGACAAGGGTGAGAAAACCTTTGCTTTTGTTTCCTTGTATTATTGCTCTAGGCCTTGCAATAATCTGATGTAATTCTGATGGCACAAGCTCCTAAAAATGACACTGAGTTCTTATGCACGTTGTATTCCCTGCATGCGTTGATCAGTATAATGCTGTTTTTTGTGTCAGTAAGAAAGTAAAAAATAATGGATTTCTCAGAATTTTGTTTTAATCTTATTTTCTAGGCTATTACTTTTTTTTAAAGACATTAGCTTTTGCATTTTCTGATATCAGAAAAGTAGTAGATCAGCTGTTAAGCCCTAGAAACCAAATTTACAAACTCCATAAATCCTACCACTGAAGTTCTTGTACTTTTGTTTAAGCAAGGGCTGATGTTCAGTATGACCCTGTGCATTTTATTTCTCATTCATTACATTTTTTTGCAGTAATTGGGAGTGAACCAGTGAAAAAGCTGTTTAGGGGAGAAAAAAAAAAAAAAGACTTTTGACATGTGAGGATAAAATGGGTATGTTAGTTTGTACTGTTGTTACACTTCTTAGTCTTGTTTCACTTTTCTGTAGTCTGAGATTGTGGAACATTCTCTGAAACTCTGGTTTACTATAGTTTTTATGAGACTGTCTGACTTGCTGAAAAAAATTAAGTATCTTTCTCCCTCAACTATATTTTGAAACCCAAACATTTTTGGCAATATGGCAAATCATTCACTTGCTATGTGCGCTTATGTCCTCCTTTGTGTTTTCCTCTATCCAGACTGGAAATACCCTGCAGATAGAGAAAAAACCTGTATGTTTTCCGTATTTTGTGTCATGCGCATTTATTGTGGAGGACAACGTATGAAATTCCAGCTTTGCCTTTGAAAGGTGCAATTTTCTTTACAAAGGTGCATTTCTTGACAATCCTTCCAGTTAGTTTGTTTTCTGGTCCACCCTCCCTTTACCCCACTGTTTTTGCAAACTCAGACTTGGAGTTTTATCTCTTGCTTTGCGTCAATGGCCGCTGGCAGGGCTTATGCACACACCCTCCATATAGCTCCTACTGATGGATGTGATTCCTTTCCTTCTGGCTGATGAACCCGGTTCTTTCATTCAGCAGCGGCACAGTCATCCCTGAGTTCCTGAGAAACGTTTGGCTTATGCATAGACATGTGCATGACACATTTCTTCAGAGCATCTCTGTTGTGTTTCAGAGCACTAGACCATCTTTTGAACTTATGAAACCAATATAATAATTTTAATCTGGATGAGGAAAACACTATGTTTTAGAAGTACAAAATAATGGAGACTTTTTAAAGTAAAAACTGTTTTGCACACCTGCCGTAGTAACTTATATAGTAATGGTATTTCTCTGAAAGCTTTTAGTTTTCACTATACCTAGTGGAATGCATATTTAACAAAATCCATAGTAAACATATATATAAATACATTATATTTTTTTTTTCTAGAACAAAACCTTTGAATTAAGAATTCCATGACAAATTAATTTAATTCACGTGAAACTCATCTGAAATATTTACACTTTCTTAAGTTATCTTTGATTCTTTGGTGCACCTGGGAGTTACCCACTGGCTGGTGCAATGACTTATGTATGAGGTGGTGACCTGCAAGGCAGAAGATGAAAGCATAGTTGTCTCACTATTAATATTTGCTGCAATTGTAATTTTTGTTTAAATTGTCTTATTGGGAATTGTCAAAGTAGAAGGTGAATTACAGTCAGAGAAGAAGCAAGATGTTCGCTGACAGCAAACCATTATTTGCATGTCACTGTTGTCCATAGGAAAGTTGTTATTTCCCTAACACTGTAAGCATCCAGATTTTTAAAAAACGCAAGGGCAGTAAATACCTCTTCGGTACGTAGATGAAACTCAATTCCATAAATGTATATATGAACACATGCACACACATGTACCCTGTTAGATAATGAACATAATGGGGATGTTTTGAGGGGCAGCAGGCAGGTCATGCTCAGTCAGGCACTTTCAAGGGTTCCCCCCATGACTACCCTATCCCACTTTCTAAACTGCACACTGTTTTGGGTACTAACTCTTGTCTTTCCACAACTTTTTTTGTGTTAACTTACGTCTGCTCTCACTGAAACTAATGAGAAGTTCACACCGAGTTTAAAATCAGGGTGAAGTACTTCCCAAAATCCCGAGTCCGAATTTTTTTGAAATCCAGACAGTACTATTTTCAAGAAATGCATTTCTCATAATTGTTTCTCTCAAATTCTGATGCTGCGTTTAATTGGATCTGTTTATTAGAATAGGCTTTATTTAAACTATTTTAGTATGTCTTACTAGTTCCTTTATTTTCTGTGATACAGCACTCCCCAAAAACCTGAGTTTTTTTTCAGAGAAAAAACTGGGAAAATCCATCAGAATTAAATACTTTCCTTGCAAGCCTCACAGGGCACTTTGAGATGTGTTTTGATAATAAAAAATGTTAAACCTGGATGTCGTGGAGCCTCAGGCAGCAACA
>JAOXJK010000012.1:62836353-62838853 GCA_025774025.1 Xenus cinereus | reverse complement strand
TGAGGAAAGCAGCCACGTCAGTGTCAGAAGAGGGAGAATGACTGTAGTGTCTTTTGTTCCATGTTGTCACATCTGCGTCACAGCCAGTCACGCTGCAAAAAACCAAGGGCTGACTGGGCTGAACTGCCTAGGAACTTTGAAGTGCCTAGATGGCACTGCAAAAAGTGTCCTCACCCTAGCTAGGATGCCAGGTCCGTCATTTCGGGCAGAGCACAGGCTTCTGCTTAAGGGGCCCCAGGAGATAACCCAGCAATCCTGGGATGCATGGAGCTGCCCTACACTGTCTTAGCAAACGAGCCCTCGTTTTATGAGACTGCAGTTGT
Source organism: Xenus cinereus (assembly GCA_025774025.1). NCBI lineage: Eukaryota > Metazoa > Chordata > Aves > Charadriiformes > Scolopacidae > Xenus > Xenus cinereus. The sequence continues at coordinate 62,838,530 of JAOXJK010000012.1, read as the reverse complement.
AACCCAACTGCACCTGAAATAAACTTCAGATAAATATCTTGGGATATGTTTCCAAAGTTTTTGAAGTTTGCCTAATAGAAGGAAAAAATAACTAAGTCTTTTCTATGTTGCCTTGTGTTGGTTGGGATGTGTACGTGGCTCTCTCAAAGCTGCTGTTGTGGTCTGTTTCTATATGAATGCCCTCGTATTTGTGTACCCCAGATGAATTTGTGTTTTTCATCCTGTTTCTCCCTTTGGACTTTCTTACTTTGGTAGACCTGTTGCAGTAACTCTCAGAATTATTAGGCCACAAAATCTGAGCACAAGTGTTCATGTTGTCCATTAAGGTATTACTAGGAAAAGAAGTTGGTTTGATGTGACTCCTGTGAATTAGTCAAAAAAGAATAAACTGCAGAAGAAACAGTTATTCAGAGGGAGTTAAAATGCACCTTCTAATTCTGTCAACTTATTGTCCAGAATAAATACCACAGTAGGACACCATCCATTGAACTTAAACTCTTTTTCCTGTGTGCTTGCACAGATTCTATGGCATCCTGAGGATAACTCTGGCAAGTAGGAGAGAAAAAAACTCCCTTGTTTCCAATTTTCAGATAACCATTCCTATAACTTGCTTCCTATACAAAGTCAATGCAGTTTATGTACCTTGCAAAGAAAATGGGACAAGCAATTGTTTAGATCATGACCTGTGATCCAAGAGCTAAACTAGTAATCACAATTCAGAAAATAAAAGATATTTTTGGTTGAAATAAAAGTTTGTTTTATAAGGTAATTCTTCATATTCAGATTTAAATAAACCTGCAATCTGTTTACATTTTAGCCTTTAAGTGAAAACTTGACTCCTTACTGTTTAGATATGGTAATGTCTTTGTTATTAAATTGATGAACAATTAAAATCAATGAGGTCTTGATATACAAAACAAGGGAGAGGGGCATATACATAGAGAATATATGTGTGGCAGTGGATAGAATATGGACTTCTAGTAGCCCTTGGTCTCCCTGGAGCTAGAGTATATTAAGGTTCAAATTTTACTTTAACCAAATGACTGAAATAACTTAAGCCCAGAGATTTCATCCTGTCAGAGCCTGAATGAGGATTCATCCCATGCTGTGATAGTTCAGCCCATTCCTTTACTTCCAGTGGTTGTTTGGTGTCCAATTTCTCTCCTTACCCTTCTTTTTATATTCTGCCTTGACCAGAACACTGAAGAGAACTGAGGTGTATTAATATACTGTGTCACAGTCCATTTTTTGTAACTGAGCCCTTAGAAGGTGTTGCCAATGTGGAATGCATTGCTTAGAAAAGGGGAAAGTAGAAACTGCAAAATACCTGAGAAAACATGTGATATCACATCTTTGACAGAATATTGTTTAATCTCTTTTTGTATTGCTTAGTCTTCCGGTGAAGATGGGACATGAAGAGCAATGTGTGCCTCACCAACACTTTTCTTTCCCATTACCACACAAACACTTGATGTCTGAACATTTTTGCAGAGGAAGGAAAGCATTTGTTTTGCTTATTTTTTGTAGTGTATACTTATTTTGCACGGTTTCCTTTTAAGCGTAGAAATTCACAGAGTTTCTAATGGACTCAGCTATGATATGTCTTATCCCCTCCCCCCTACGATTGGCATGCGACCCTCAGAACAGGGCAGCTGAGAACTGAAAGGGCGTGAAAACAAAATTACGAGGTCACCCCTAAAATTATGGCCTCCAGGCTGAAGCACACTCATGATGCAGTAATGCAGAGCTACTTGCAATGTTACAGTTTGATCTGCGCATCTTCCGAGGGGAAAAAAAATGAATGCCTCAGGTCATTAATTAAATGCAATCTACATATGGAAAAAAAACATCTTTAGATGATTGCTAAGTATCTTTAGAGCTGCAAATTTGTTAGGGACTGGATGTTCCTTCTCCTGGCCCCATCTTTCCATCGCCAGACTGCAATTCACTGCACGTGGTAGAAAGGTAACCAGTCTGATATTGGGTAAGAAGGATGTCCTATGGGCCCAGTCCTGAGGTTTCTACTTACTGGGAGTCACTACTAAACAGGATTTTTGCTTGAGTAAGCAGTGAGTAGAACAGCAACGCTGGGCCCTAGGAGAACAAGCCTGAATAAAATTGAAGTGCTAAAATAGCTCTTTAGTACCAAAATGGGAAACGACTTTTACAAAGTATAA
>JAOXJK010000012.1:62790943-62833790 GCA_025774025.1 Xenus cinereus | reverse complement strand
TAAATTATCTGTACAGGTAATTTTAATAGCCCTCCACATGTATCTTCACACCATACCGTACAGGTATTAGCAACAACTCAACTGAAAGCCGGAGGTACTTCACCAAGACAGGATCCCTGTGAAACTGATGTTGAAGCTATATTTTTGGGGAACTGTGATTGTGAAGTGGTCCTGTGAACTGTTGTAAAACTGTGCATGGACCATAGACAGCCTCACACGCTGCAGTCCAAACTTCCCTTTCATCCTATACTCAGCTGCGCTGCAAGTAAATAAATGCCCAATGTTTGGACATTGGCATTTGCATAACACTTAATTTTCTGCTTTTGGGCTTCAGAAAAACTCCAAACTTGACCCAGGTGCTTCCTGCCTTGGTCACTCATAAACCCTCCCAGGAACTGTGATTTTCATGTTCCTTTGCTCAGAGTCCACCAAACGTCACAAGTTCTATAAAATCTGGGGGAGAAGAAAGTCCTTCTGTTTCTTATCCTTCTGGCGGCTCACTGCAGTAAGAGTGCCCTCACCTTTCAGGGTGAACATCTAATGCTGTGGGGAGCAGAGGAGAAGAGCTTATTCCTTGTGGCTCATGATTGTGATTATTTATGGCCAACATTGCCAAAAATGCAGTCAAAGAACAGCCATAGTGTGGTGAGAGGTGAAGCTTTGCTGGTTCCAACAACTGTCCATGTAGGTTACATTAAAAGTACGTAAGCCCCATAGAAAGCATGTCTGAATACTAAACCTAATGATTAGGGTGTTCATCTAGCCAAAGACACAGTCAGAGTGGAGGGCAGGCAGGTGCGAGGGAGAGGTGCTGGCTGTAATACCATTTAAAAATGGTAGATTGAATAGTCATAGTCACCAAAATTGGTATCCAGGTTTTTCATCCCAATGAATTACAGGACTAGAAAGTCACTTATTGTATTAAGAGAAGGATTGCATATGTACTTTTAAGCATGTCATGAAGAGAGAGGGGAAGAAATAGCACTGCAGAAAGGCCTGCAGTTGGTTAAATAGTGTACTCTTCTGGGAAACGGGAGATGGATCCAGAATATGTGTTAGACTAATCATCTTGTGTGAGTGCATTAACTATTTCTTGTCATCTCCAGGGACTTCATTTTGCAAGCAGGGAAAGATTCCTTGCTCATTTGTTTTCAAAAAATCATGGACTTTAGGTCTTGCCTTCAAGACTTTAGGTCTTGCCTTTCCAGTAATACAAAGTAAGATGCCTGAATTCCCAGTTAAGGGTGTTTGAAGGCACAGCCTCCAGAGAACAGTTCCTGCTGGTTGGCATAGAGAGTGAGGCTCTAGCTGTGAGAACTAAGCATCATCCTTCATCCTCCCATCCAGCCAAGCTGGAGTCAGGGATGTAGACCCAGCTGGGACACTTGTGTGGGCCAAGACCATTTACAGTAGGGCAATGGAAAAGTATTCAAGATCCTCCACATGAGTGTGGTCTTCAACAGCTCATTATTTTTAAACATGTCTTAGAATTATATGCTTTAGACATCCTCTGCTGACGATGACGGTTGGTTGTTGGAGGTGCAAGCACTGCAGGAATAATTTCCAATAATTTCTTGACTGTTCATGATTAAAATCTTTCCACTAAAGGAAGGGTAAGTATGGGCAGATTTCCCTGTTCCTATTGCCAGCACCTGGATTTAATCACAGAGAACTTTTTTTCATAGAAGTCTTCTGCTGAAAGTTTTAGGAGTACCTAAGAGCTGGTGCTAACATTGGATCTAGTAATGGCAGTAAGGCAGATGTTTTGGGAGAGGAGACTTCTCTTTTCAGAAGGCAAAGGAATATTTCTGCATTTCCACAACACTTTATGCCAAGCTGGCAAGCTCTCTGAAGCAGGGATTTCTTTTCATACCTCGTTTTGTGGATTTTACTATCTGTAAAGAATATACTTCTCTGTAATACATACAGAAAAAATAAATTTCTGTTTAGACTCAGTTTTCTTCTCCAGCAAGAGCCAGCAAATTTCCTTCCAATTCAGGTGTTTCAAAATCCTAAGGAGATGAACTTCCATTACTATGGTTGAATTTGTGTCCAAGTATTATATTCCTTTGGTGGACTCCTTCACTGGAGTTGTAAGTCCTTTCTAAACATTAATGTGTGCATTTGGCAGTACAGATTTGAGGTGTGTGGGCCAGTTTCAAAATTAGGTATGTGGGACTATCACTGATTTACCCAGGGTCAAAAGAAAAGTCTGTGGAAAAAAAGGGGAATCCAGCCTCTATCTGAAAAGTCCTAGACCAGAATAGTTTAATACGGAGGCCAAAGCATGGGATCTTCTTTCTTCTCACTCAATCGGTGAATTACTTTTGCTTCTACTGGATTTAATTTGGCATTTCTTGTGCCGGTGAGAGCCTGAAGCCTGGGAGCTTCTCATGGCTGCAAACTGGGGCTGGCCCTACTCCTACTACTGGTTAACCAATCTGTTTTTCTAATGACCAAATTTCTGCTTTCAGGTCATAATTTCAGAAATCATGTGAAGTCATGGTAAGTCTTTCCATGTAATTTGGAATTTAGCACTGAAAATTTTGGAATTATGACTGTGGATACACAGCGTTCATTTGAGTTTTCAGTGCTTCTGAAAACTAGTATGCTCTTTTTATGCTAGTAACTATTAAACAATATAATCCTTTGCCTACATCTTTCATACTACTACCATTCCACTGGTAAATAACATTGATAAATAACTGGAGGAATCAGCCGCTGGTAGTTTTAATTTAGGTCCCTCACACTGCTTGTCTGAAGTTAGATGACAACAAGAATATGAAAATACTGCTAAGTTAAAAAAGAAATGCTGAAAATTAGTACACCCTGTGTAGCTAGGTTTTAAAATTAATAAAATGAGTTTGTCAGTCCCTGCAGAAGGGCAGCTATGATTTCAGTGGTGATGTTCCTTGGTAAACACTATAATGGGTGTTGTCACTGAAACACGTTTAAGAATACAAAGCACAAGCACATGCATGTTTGTATGTGGGTGGGGAGGCTTTAATTTTTAGTCGTTTATTTTCTATATTCCAGTAGCATATGCTTTGAGCAGAGAATGAGTTTGATGTCAAACGATTTTAAAAGACTTAGTCTATAAAGTAGGTTTTACTGAAACAGGCAATATGTTTTTACTCTTCTTTCAGTTATGGCCAAAAATTTTTTTGACTGTAAATGCAGTGCTTTATAAACTCTTGCCTCTGAGACGAAAATGTGGTCCTCTTCCAGTGCATGCACACATACGCTTACAAAATGCAGTGCTTGCCCTGCCAAGTTTCATTATTAACATATAGCCACATAAATATTGCTCTCTTCACCCCTATCGTTGTGTTATAATTACGTTAGCCTATGTGGTGCAAACAGTGTTTCCAATAACAGTAAAAGAAATTTAGAAATAATAAAGCTGTCAGTGTTAACAGTGATTCTTGACAAGACTCATGTAAACCTGGCTAAAAATGGAAAAAGGTTCACTTGTCAAAAAAACAGAATAATGCAAAGTTTGGGGGTTTCTATTTCCCCTGTCAGATTTATTTCTTGTAATGAATTTCATGGTTTTTTAAAGAGAGACAGTTGTTCTCCTTCATCCCTTTTCTTTTCCTCCCAGCCTGCCAATCCTGAGACCAAAAATGGCCTTTTAAAATCAGTTGAAGGACTCTGATCCTCACTATAAAGAGCTTTCAGTTCTCTTTATAGTTTAAAAATCAAGACTTTTTTCTATGTATTTAATACAAAAATTGGAGCACTGCTATTACTTAGAAAGCTTGAAAGAAAGGCACGCTCCAGTGAATTCTATATAACACACCAGTTCTTCTAGGCTTGGAAGTAATGGCAGTAGTCTGATTTTGTTTTAAATATATAAAAAGCCTCTGATTCAAAGAAAGAAGAATCTAGATACTTGACTGGTTTCTAAATAGGCATTTTGAGCCTTAATGAGCTTAACGTTCTTATTCCAAAGAAAGCTGCTGAAATATAAAAGCTTTTAAATACTGTATATATAAACAAATAAATCAACAAAATCAATCCAATTTATTTGGTGAAAGTGTTTGCAGGGGAATTATGTGCAAACATTTTCTTTTGCAGAATTATGAATGCTCTGACCACAGGATGACAAATTCCAACTGCGGTGAGAGGATTTGTGGAGTCTGGTACTTAGGGTCACCTTCTTTTTGGGTGTGAAGTGACTGCTGTGCTTTTGTATGTCAGCACCTCAGAATGTGCTCTTAGGCCTGAAACATAACTTGTGCATTGTATATGGGGTCTGAAGTTGCTCTGTACTATTGTACCATCTGTGATTTTGTTGTGCTGCATGAGTTTATGATAGAATGAGGCTTGACTCTAAATATCTAGCATACAGACTCAGGATCTCCTTTAGTTTAGCTATCAGTAAAGCTCTGTCTGATTTCCCTAAGGAAAATATCTGGGTAAGTATATGAAGGTAATTTTAAATAATTACTTTTTCCTCTCTTATGCTTAACTTTATTTTGCAAGAAGTTGCGTTTTATTGATGTCTGTAGGAAAGCTCACAAGAATTAAAAGTAGCATGATGTTAGATTTTTTTATAGTTGAAGATGTGTTGCTGATGACAGAAGAGTTAGAAGATTTAAAATCTTCAAAGATATAAAGGGAAAATTTTCAGGAAGATTTTTTTGAAGGCAAAGCCTGCTAAATACAGAAGGTCTGTACAAATGCAAGATATAGTGCTTTGGACATCTCAATGCCAATGATATCGTTAAAAGCTCTTTCAGTTCTCACATGTTGATTTGTTGAAAGATATTATAAAATTAATATGGAAACCACTCAGTGGTTGTTTATAAATGTTTTTCTTTTTTTCTTTTTTAAACTATAAAAATGTAATAACTCCCATTAGGCTTTGAAGGTTATCCAATATTACCTGATAAAACAGCAAAATTTTTGATAAAATTAAGAAACAAGGAAAAACATGAACTGTACATTGAAGCTGATGTCACTTGGCTTATAGAATATGTTGGGTATGCTTCTATGGTCACCAGTTTTAATTTTTTTGTTTGGCTTACCTGATATTTTCTTGATAGTTTTAATTGTAAGTGCCTGTGTATATGAGAAACTAGGTTAAAATATTTTTTGAGAGGGTAAAAATCTAATTGAAGAACAAAACAGTATCAATAAAATTAAGAAAATGTACAGCGCCTTAAAACCATGAAGACTGCAATGTACACTAATAAAGTCTCAGAACTTTAAGGTAAGGATAGTCTGGTCTTTGACAGGAAAAAAAAGAAAAAGTACCAAAAAATTTTCTCTGCAGTTGAAATGCAAGTTCTGGACTCAGTATTTCTTCTACAGTTGTTGACAACCTTACTAACACCTAAAACAATTGTTTCTGAATTCTCTGCAGTGTTAAATCTCAGCAATACCTTCACGAGTTACAGAGGAAACACTGAGCAAAAATATTACATTCCAGTTGCAAAGGAAGAATTAAATAGTTACACTCTTAATCAGCTCATGAGAAAATGATAGGATGAGGGGCAATGGGCACGAGCTGGAACATGGGAAGTTCCATTCAAATATGAGGAAAAACTTCTTTCCGGTGAGGGTGACAGAGCCCTGGAACAGGCTGCCCAGGGAGGGTGTGGAGTCCCCTTCTCTGGAGATCTTCAAGCCCCACCTAGATGCCGTCCTGAGTGATGTGCTCTGGGCAATCCTGCTTTAGCAGGGGACTTGGGCTAGATGATCTCTAGAAGGTCCCTTCCAACTCCAACAATTCCACGATTCCGTGAAAATGCAATTGAGTTTATGATTGTTATTATCATTGTTTTGACTTTCTTCAGATTAGAAAATCAGTTGTATTTTCCCCATTTTTCTGAATATGTTGAAGTGAATATGGACAGACTTGTAATATTTGGGGTCACAGGACGAAGTAGTTTGCAAGAAAATTGTATGTACCGCTTGCTGTTTTTTTCTCCATAACTTTACAGAAGGAAGATTTGAACCGTATTGGATTTTTTTACCAAAGATAATTTAAAATTTTTCAGTGGAATAAAGATGTAAAATTAGCACCAAATTCTGAACAAGTCGTGTTGGATTGTAGTGTATTTCTCTAAGGCTGTAACTTAGGGCTTTTGACACGTGTTGTGCCAACAGGAGTGTGTAGTACATGTTCTGTGGGAATATCCCAAGGAACAGCCACTATGGAATAATTTTGAAACTTGGAGGAAGGTTGCTCTTATGATGAGTTATTGGATGGAGTTTTGAGTCAGCAGCAACTTGATTTAATATTACTTGATCCTGTGAAATTTTCATAGATTTTGAGATGAGGGCAGCGGAGGGGGCAGCCTCATTATTTCTCCTTGCAACATTCATCGAAACATAGCAGCATTTTGAAGTTGTGGGTTAATTGTTTGGCTTAAAGTGTAATTTATTTTTCAATGCTGAATTAGCAATACTTAGGCATATTATTCATGCTTTAGTAGAGAAAGCAGATTAGTTAAACTCCAGGAATTGAATTCTTAAAGGTTACATTTTGAAAACAAATGTGGATGAGAGCGAAGGCAAACTATAACAAGACATAGGTTGTCATTACAGGAATTAAGCATGTTTGTATTACTCTTGAAATTATTGACATTAGACCATGATTGTGGGGATATTTTTTTATACTGTTTTATAGTCACTATGCTCAGACTGTATTTCTCCTTCTTTCTCATCCTGAAACCACTTGCAGTTTGTTTTTTGGTTCCACACCTGTGGAAGTTCCCAGAATGGGAACTTCACTGATGTAAAAATTAGGAAAGTTTGGGTTCACAGCTTCTTCTCCACTGAGGTACTCAAACAGAAACATGGCCTGAATAAATAGATTAGTAAGAGATCAAGTTCTAATTATGCTTGCTTTTGCGAGCGTGAGGAATTGCGAGCTACAATTCCCCAGATACACCGTACTGTTGCTCCCTCTACTTGAGCCAATGAATACAGTGGATTGATTAATATTTATTGGAATGGTATACAGGCTTAAAGACAGATGTATGCAGTAAAGTACCTGTTGGAACTTGGAGATGTTTAACCCATCGTAGCTCTACAAATGATTATTTATAAAAATTCCAGCAGTGCAATCCTGTGCAGTTGCTCTCCTTCCCATTATACTATCTGAGCAGTATAACATAGAAAATACTGCTGAATAGTGTGTCAGATATTTAATTCAGTGTGGATAGTACCATGACAGTTCTCCTCTTCCTCGTTTTTGTCAAAATGCTATGATCATTTTCATTAATACTGCAACCTAGCCCCATGGTCTAAGAGCAGAAGAAAGCAAATAGTCCCTGTACACCACAAGAGCAAGTCATGGTCTTGCATTGTAATAGTTTCAAACGGGTATCACGGAATGCCACTGGTTACCAAAACGCTGGACTCTCACAGAAACTGCTGCTTTTATTTATTTATTTATTTATTTTAAGGTGATTGTTTTACTCTGACCAGACAGTCAAAACATATGCTTAAAGGACATTTATATAACAGGTCTGTACACAGCAGTGATCTTGTGGTGGAGCATCCCCCTGTGCATCATCACTGCACTGAAGAATGGGACAACTTGCGTGACTTTGACATCAAGCAGTAAGTTCCTGTGGGTTTCCAGGACAGTTAACACAAATTAACTCATGACTTTTGGAAGTCATGGCTATTTAATGTTACTCTGGAGTCTCTTTTTTTCTTTCTGTCATCTCCCTCCCTTGACACTGTTTTACCACAGAGTGCCCTTTCCACGTTTTACACAGGGCAGCATTTGTTGGCAGAGAGTCTGATAATGCTTTTCATTAATTGGGAGGGATTCCACTTTGCTTGAATGGTAGGTGCTGAAATCAACTTTGAAGGAAGTTTGAGTATCCTAAAACATTCCTTTTTTATTGTATGCCAGGACAAACTGATATTTTAAGGCCTTCTTTGAATTGTGTTTGCAGTATGATTTGTAGTAACTAACTGTTTATATTGAAATTATTGAGAAAACTCTGAAATATATTTATAATATGCTACTGTTTTGAAAAAACATACCTGTGTTTTTCTGCTTGGAATATCATAGTAATGAATACATATTTTACCATTGATAATGAACCAAAAGGTGGAAGCCCTGGATGCCCATGGTCTTTTGTCATGTTTCTTTTGTATTTAGCAACTAGAGTTTCATCAGGATACCACACCAGTATTTTTGCTACAAAGCGATATTGCTGACTTGTAGTCAACAAGTTCTTCTGAGGTTTCATATTCAAGCTTACGTTCTTGCTGCTGTGGAGCATTTGCTCTATCTTGAGGACAGCTGTGAATTGAAACTCTGCCTGGAAGAGTAGGCATTAAACCAAGGAAGAGAGAAAAACTTCCTTGAGATTTATGTCTTTTTTCATGTCGGGACTCAGATCTAAGTTACTTCTAGGAAAGCTCATTGTAAAGAATTTCTTTCACAGCAGGTAGGTGTGCCAAGGAAGCAGGTCTTAGACTGCTCTTTAGACTTTTCTTTAAGTTGGGCAAAATGTAATGTTTCCCATAGAAATAGATCATTTCCCATTTGGGGTAAAAAAAAAAGTACTTGACTGTGCCTGTATTAGGATTTAGCTTCTTGTTAATGTTTCTTATAAGCCCACACAGCTATAGGATGATCAGTGTGCTAAGCTATCATTTTCCTTCTGAAGCTTGACATACACTGCTCACCCTGGTTCACTCATTTAAGAGCAAGAGCAGAATCACCTAACACCAGCATCCTTTTTCTTTTTTTTTTCTTTCTTTCTTTTTTTTTTTTTTAAGAACCAGGCCCTTAGCCCTCTTTTCACTTTGCTTCCATTAGTAGCAAATCCCCCTTGTCCTTTTTAATTTTTAATTACCATTGTCTGTTCACCTTTGTTTTACCCATGACATCTTCAATTTAAACAGTATCAGAGAGGTTGATGTGAACAGTTTTCTTTTCAGCTTAAGTGACTGCAGCTCGTTTAGTTGTTAATTATGCAGGGAGGTTTGCATGGCTGCGGCTGGTAATTTGAATATGCTCCCAATGTCAGGTCTGTGTCTGGGCGGCTGAGCTTGTAAAAGGATTATGATGTATATATGGTTCATGGCTAAGAGGGCTAATGAAAGTACCTCATTTAATCAAACACAATTAATTAAATGAACTTATGATATTAACCCATCTTTCCGTGCATGTATAATTTATATTAATTGATCTGCTGCATTGAAGTTGACCAATCAGGTAGGCTGCTGACAGCCTAAGGAAGAAGGAAGTACCATTAGCATTAGTTTGATGCAAACCATAATTGATGGGTCAGTGTGTTTTAGGGATGTAGCAAAAGCTTTGTTAATTGTCATAAGAAGTTCAAATTGATTGTGTCTGCATTAGTACATAAATTTAAATTGATTAATGTTTTGTTCTAAAATTAATGTCTATACTGCATGGGTGATACAATGCTTTATTTATTGGATTCATTAATGCAGTCTCAGGAAAAATAGTGTTGAAGTTAGGTAAGCGGGAGTAGATCGTTAAGGATGAGTTCAGTGGAGCCATGTGGGAGACAGCATTCCCACACGGAGCCTGAGCCCGCCTGCGCCGCAACGGCCGAGTGTGAAACGCCGTCCTGAGACCCAGGAGGCTGATATTTAATTAAAGCTTTTTTTAAGACATTAATGACATGAGGAGGAAAAGAAAAAAGAAAAGAAAAAACCCCAACAATGCTTAAATATAGCAATCGTTAGGAAGAAATATGAAGAAAGCCTAGAGCTGGCTGATTGTCTTCTGTGTAGTTAAGTATCTCCCCGGCTTAGATCAGCGTTGTCCCCAAAACATTTCCTGTAAACCTGTTTCATACAAGCGCTGCAGCCAGCTTGAACTGTGTCTTCAGCCGAACAGGAAACTGAAATTACACCACAGCAGGTTTGTTACACAATCGTTTTGTCTGTCTCTCTCCTGCGTTTGCCAGCGTAGGGAAATACCATAGGCATTTCATGTTTGACAGTCCCTTTGTTTTAATAAGTATTTGCATTGTGTGATTCTTGTGCTGTAGCACAGGATGCTTTGGCATGTTTTATGGCACTGGCAGTTAAATACAGTTTGTCCTTCTTATGCTAGCTTATTATACCACCTAATATTTCGGTTTGCTTCACTATTGACGTGAAGTTTTAAAGGAACAAAGAAGAGTAGAAGATCCACTGAGAAGTCACTTTAATTCATTTATAACCCCTCTTTCTTTTTCTTACCAAAGGAAACTTAACATCTGTTTCTTATAAACTGATTTAAATAGAAAATGTGTAATGCATCCTTTTACCAAATGGTTCTTTCTTTTATTGGAGGAATAAAGCAGTTTGACTGTTCTGCTTTTACTACAGTGCATTCATGCTCTTAGAAATGGGACATCTCCCCTTTCACGAGGAGGCAGTCTGAGCTTCGCACAGTAGAGAGGAGATTATATATCCTTCTCCACTGTCTTATTGAAGTATGGTATACAATGTATTATTTACAGACAGTTCCCTGGTTCTATAATGGTTGGATTATATTCAAATATCACTCCATGTGGTGGCACTAGCGAGTAGCAAACATGGTAATTGGTTCCTGGAGCACAACTCCTTTTCCTTTTAACTTTTTGAGATTGTGTTAATGGGTGCCTTGCACTTGTTTTCTATTGCCAGATTTTAAGGACAGCTATTCAAAGCTAAGTCATATTGTTCTGAGGCAATCGCGATGAAGTGATGAGTTTTGTCATGTGCAGCAACATCGGCAATACTTTTGACAGTTTGGGCAAATTAACTTCTTATTACTTGTTTAAATTATGTTTAGTGTTGTTCTTTTCGTTTTTTGTTTTTTGGGGTTTTTTGCCAGCTTTATAACTGCAGTGTATACTATATAAGTAAAGATATACAGGCAGACGCTGCAGACAGTTCTCATATTTCAGGTGAAAAAGAAAAAGATGGTGCTGTAAATTTTCGTGTTTTGTTTACACCTTTGTTTCAACTCCTCCACAGTATTACAGTTAATTACTACTGAAAGGAATGTGCTCTTCGGTGTTCTGGTTTCCCAGCAGAGTGGCTTTTTGCTTTGCAAAGATTTTACACTAATAACGCATGAATATTTGACCCAGAGCCAAGAGCAAGTGAAAAAGACTTGTAGAGAAAGGCATGAACAGCTCTCCTTTGCACTCTAAGAGTAAAGGAAATGGAAAATCAAATAGAGAAAACATACTGCTTAAATAACATGAAAAATTGAAAACTAATCTCGGTGCTACCACATGATGCACCGGAAAAGAAAAACACTGACTGCAGGCATCTTGTGCCAGAGCAAAGTGAAAATGAGCACCTTGGGAGTCACTGTCTTAAATTAAGATACTTTTCTGTCATTTTTCCGAAGTCAGAAAGGTAAAAAGAAAAAGATGTGTGTCTTGTTCGTGTGTGTGTTGGAGGGTGGGAGGGGGTCTTGGCTTTACAGCAGTAACGCTTTTGCTTACCAGCCCTGTGAACGGGTCACAGATGTTCCAAAACCTATTTTTTAAAAAACGTGTGACTGTGAGCCGAATACAGTGACACTTGGAGTAATTATTTTGTTAATTGTGTTCTGGTTTAGGTTGCAGACATAGCTGTACTCTTTACGCGCCATAGTATTATGTGGACTAAAGTGGGGGAGAGGTGGGAGACCAGATAACTGGCTGCTTTTTGAAACATTTGCAGTGAACCCAGGGTGGTAGAGCAGTTGCTATTACAAAATCATGTTGGAAACAAGAGTTTAGAGAGGTGAGAACAAAACAAGGAGGGAATTGGCCATATCCTCATCAGGTCTTGCCGTTAGGTCCCCTCCTTGTTTTGCCGTTGCTGAGTGCGGATAAAGTCAATTCTTGCCTAACAGTGGAAAAGAAAACCTTTAGGAATTACTGTGATGCCTGTGGCCAACGGGTTCCTTGTGGGTTGTTCTCTGCCTCTGAAACAGTGTGAAAATCCATGAACTGGGCTGGCCATCCTCACCTCCAATTCAATGGTTCTGCCATCAGTAGGTGTCACTGCAGCCAGTCAGAAATACCAGCGAGCACAGGACGGCAGACATTCACCTAACCATAAAAAAAGAAAACCATCACAGCGAAAAAGCACTGTCTCTCTAGCAAACAATAAAATTTATGTAATAATTTGGAGGCCTACATATAGAAAGTAAATCAATACAGCTCTACTAAAAAGGTTGTCACTTAGTGGGGAAAAAAAAAAAAAATCTTCCCCATTACCTCCCAAAAGGCTTGCACTGGGATTTGTAGATAGGGTAGCATAAATATTTAACTTAGCTAAATGAAGAAAAGAAACAGTTATTTTTAAAAACTAATAAAACTATTTGTATGTAGTACAAAGGTGTGTGTGTATCCCCCATAGGGAATTCAAAATACAATGCTAATGTCATCACAACAGACAATATTCCTTAAACTCTTATGTAATGAAAGCTACAACTTAAGATTGTAGTCATAAAAAATACCAGAAATTAATAGGTATTAGTAGGAAAATATTAGGCATTGAAATAGTCACTGAACTTTCACAGCCTGAGAGCTGCACTATCTAAAACTGAATATGCTACGTTACAGTAAATCAAGAATTAGTAAAACTACAAAATTTTAATTGACTCCACACACCAAAAATTACCATAGGGGAAAGGATCTATCACTTTCAGTGGCAATAATAAACATTTTTTCAGGATTTATTTTTTAATTATTGAAAATTCTTAACATTAGTATCAAAACGATAAAACACTTCTCTAAAACCACATAATGTATTTCCTCAAATACCAGACAGCCTCCTAAGTTATCTTTTCATTATCATTTCAGTAGTATAAATGTATCAGGAAAATCACAATCAGACTTAAAAATAGAAAATGAAATTTAATGGTGTCCTAAAATTTCAGTGGTTATACCGGGAATAGGTTCTGAAATAATGTCAGGCTAGCTTCTGTTCAGTTGTTTCAGGCTATGCATGTAAAAAGTCAGTCCATGCTTAGCCAACTGCTAGTTTTTTACAAAACATAATGTTATATTTAAAATCTTACAGTGTTGGTTTATTTTTGCACAGAAAATAAAATGAGATCTCTTTGGTTTAGAAGTGATTGTTCAGTCAGTATACTAAAAGAAAGATTACAATTTTTTTTAATTTCTAAAACACAAAATTGGGATGGGATAGGAAGAATAAAGTTAAATCTGATAACGTAATATGGCATTTTTTGTACCACCTTTTGCTGTTGTTTTGAGATGTACCAGTATGGTTATGCAGAAAAAGCCAGGCTTGTTTGGCAGAGGCGTAGGTCCTCTGCACAGAGAAGGCTGAAAAACCTTAATTCATTAGAATGATTTATTTTGGGGAATGGAAATGAAGTAGTTAGTTTAGTATTTAATGTTCTCTAATATGAAAATTTTAGATCAACTTCTGAGTCTTATGCAATAAGACTTTAATCAGGCAAATCATTGACAATAATCAGGTAACTAAAATGAGTTCCTTCTCTCGGTATCTCTTACTTCCTTTAGGACTCTGTCCTGGCCCTGTTTGGACAGTGATTCAGCAGTTCTGGTTTACCTGGCTAGTAACATATTATTATCAAATATTTTCACTGAGTTCTCAGAGGGCTTAACCTACAACACTGCATTTTAAGTAAGCGTGTGTATACACATGTGTGCTTACACTTCAAATGCACAGTTGACGTGGATTATATACAGCAAAACATTTTGCCTGCAAGCGTCAACATGTAGCTGATAACAATGCACTCATGCATATTTGTGGAAAAATGAGGATTAACGGTGTTCAGTATGGACCGGTTCCTTAAAACACAAATTAAAATTTCTTTAAAAAAAACCCAACAATCACTGGTAAAAGAGGAGATGCAAATGTTTTGCTCCTTGTGGTTTTATAAACCCTCTAAAGCTAATCTCCGTGTGCATATTAATGGCTCCACTCCGCGTGGGGGTGAACGCTCCGCTCTCCTCATTTCATTCATTAGGGTGATTTAGGTGGTAAGGCAGAAGGCTGGCTCGCAGGCTGCCGCCGCTCGGGTGCTGCAACAACCAGCTGAAGTTTGTCTGTATTAATGTTTCCAGCTATCATACCTGAAGCAAAAGAGAAAGTGAGATGAAAGAGATTAGTTCTATGTCTAAAAATTGGTTATCTGTAGCGTTTCATGAAATTTGCCCCGAAGGGAAACTTCCTGGATAGTTTTCTTGTTACTTGACACAATTCAGGCAGAATCATATTTGTTCCTTTGTCATGTTACTTTAGCATGGTGTGTTGAGTAAAGTGAACAGGTGCCCTCTTGTATTGATCAGCTATCATGGCAAGGAGCTATTATTAGATTTTGAAGGGGAAAGAGAAGGGTTGAGAAATGAAGAGGAGAAAGTGGGACAGGTTATTGATGATGGTAATAACTGTGCTCACTGGTCTCCAAACACCGGAGCTGTAAAGTTGACCAGATGAGGAGATCAGTATAGATATGTTGAGGGGAAAAGACAACATGAAGAAGTATGGAGCATAGCTTCTTACCTGGCAGAGTTATTAAAGTTCATTGAAGGAAGATGAACTGTTTCAATATGTTAAACACTTGAGGCTGTTAAGAGAGAGTTGCTGTCACAGAGAGAGGCATTGTTTAGGAGGTTTCTTTTTCCTTTTTCTTTTTTCCTTGCTCCTTTCTTCCTTTCTATCATTTTTTAATTTGAGTTTGCTTCTGTTCCTGTTTAGCTGAATGCTGGATAACCACGCAGAAATTAAAAAGCAAACAAAGGGAAAAGGGTAACCGATTCCTTTGAACAGGACCTATTGCTCATTTTATCTGAAAGCTGACTTCACGCTGTGAATTGCACAAAAGCGTAGGATTAATCATCCTTAATGTATGAGTAAGAGTATAGTATGTATATATATCATATTGTACCACTACTTTCATCTGTTCAGTAGGATGTCCTCCTCAGCTGTGGCTTTATTGTAGGCAAACCATTGCCATATTTTAGGAGCCAAGTATGCTGAGTGTTATATAGCTTGGTGTGTAATGAGATGCACTAGCCAGCAGAGACTCAAAATAGACCAAACATGATTCAGAATATGCTACTTTTACCCAAACAGTGACTCTAACATAATTAATTTGGTGGTAATAAAAGGCAAAAATGTAATCCTGCATTCTGCTTGATAGTAAGAAGTGCACTAAATTAAGAGACAGTGAACTCTCAACAGTAAATTTTGCTTGAGGGTTAAACTCTCTGTTCTACTGAAAGGTCACCACATGATTCAATGTTTTTAATCCTTCCACAGTGTAATGACATTTTAGGGGATGTTTGCAAACATATATCAGGGTTGTCTATACAAAATCACATTTGATTTCAACGCATGGAGAAGGGATGTTTCCTCCATTGTGTATAAAGCATGTGTTAATTTAAATTCTGTCACTGGAATTTGTTTTACATATATTCTGGAACAGAATATAAATTGGGACTGTTGAAATGTATATAGTTTCACTGCAGACAGAAAATAATCATTATGTTACTCCATTGACCACCTCCCCCCACCCAAAAATAAGTCTGTCTTTTTAAGCGGTTCCCTTTAATTTTGCTGGGAGTAATATGACATGCAAATTGAGGAAAGGAAGAAACTTCTCTAAGTAAATGCATAGGCATCTAAGACAATCTAAACCCTATGCAAGGGAAATGGAAACTTGTCTGTCTATGGGTATATCTACTGTGTGGCATGAACTCAGTGCAGGGATCACCGAGGTAGCACTGGTGGCCCTGGTATTCGCATAATCCCCTCTGCCACATGGGGGGAGCATGTAGTATGGTAGGTTTTAGTGCAGGTTTTGAAAACAACGTTGACATATTAGCAGGGCACTGCACCTAATCTCACAAATCCTGCCTTCAGCAGGACTGATCATTTGGGCATAGCACCCCACTGTTTCCAATTTGAAAAGTATCGCTGGGACCATGCTGTCAGACAACCACGTCCTGTCTCTGGTGCTCTTGATCTTGAAAGGGATCCTTCAGTCACTTGGTGGGAGTATGAGAAGAAGAATATGAGCAGTCACTGGATGGTAATATAATTTTTGAAGTTTTTGTCACTGTTTAGGGGAGACTCGCCTGACTTGAGTACTAGGGAGATGAAATGACGATATCAGCACTCAGATATGGGGCTTTTCGTCTTGCATCTCTCTCTGTCCCTTGGCTCACCATGGAAAATGAAATGAATACTCCTGCTGTGCCTATTTATGGAAGGTGTCCCAAACTGACAAAGCACTAATGACTAAATGGAGCATTCACTGGAGGAACAATAAGTCGTGCAGGCAGAGGGGAAACAGATTATCGCAGACTTACTGACACCACCATACTAACGACAGTCCCTTAAAGGAAAACTTTCAAGCCTGCTGTCCATACTGGTATGACTGTACCAAATTTGCAGATTTCTGTCCATTGCAGCCAAAAGAATCGTTGCATTGATTTTGTTTCCTAATAGGAACAGGCAGCAGCTGAGAGAAATGTTTTATTTTCTTTTAATCTTACTGTCATATAATTGGTGTGCTTGATAGGAGTAAAGAAACTCTTGCAAAACACATCATATGCTCATTTTCCTAACATCGCACCTCAGCATTAAGCAGAAGAGAGTTGTATATAACCGTTCCTCCTCCCCTCATCTCTTTTTCACTTATCACTAATGACTAATGCCTTTAAGACTCTTCATCTTACATAAATTGTCAGCATTTTTATAGGTGCTCAGGGATTTCTCCTTAAACAGCCTACGTTATTTTTATCAAGTAGTAGTTTCTTCATGGATTTTTTTTTTCTTTCTCTATTTTCAAATTTTTTTTTTTTAATTTAGCTTAGAAATATGACTCACCTCTGACACACTGAAAGAAACTGGTGGTTGCACTGTTCAATGGTGCAAAAAGAAAAGATTTCCACATCAGGGGAAATATAATTTCCTCTGTAGTGAAACTGCACATCTAAACCACTATTGGTCTGACAATTATGCCCTAAACTCTGACCAGCCTGCGAGTGGGCATCGTGCCATTTGAACAGTAGGGCAAAATTGCAGGCAGCCAAAAATGTGGCTCAAACATGTTTCTTGAGGGAACAATCCCAGCTAAAAATACTCCTATTTGTCTGAACTCAATTTATTCATGCACATGCTGATGTACCATTAAAGATGACATAGGAGATGTCTCTTTTTCTTAATCTGAAAGATTAGAAGAGACACAGAGAGGGGAGAGAAGCTCTCACTTCTTGTGGATGTGCAGGAGAGACTTGAGGTGCACTTTTAAAAGGCAAATGCTTTGGAGGCTTTTCCTACCCTGCTTCTGTGCTTCCCATGGAAGGCAAGGCAGGGGTCCTCTTAGTCCCCAAGGTGGTGGCAGGGATGCCATCATCCCTCGTGCTGCTGTGCCCCAACTGGAGACTTCCCCCAGCCAGTTCCCCTTGGATAAGCAGCAGACAAGAAGAGCTGGTACATACCCACAGCCGGTGTCCCCTGCTGCCTGCTGGACCCGCCAGGTTGGCCTGCAGCTTCCAAACACCTCTGGGTTCTGCTCTCCCCTGCCCACCTCTCCATGCCAGTCTTCTGGATGGAAAAGAGTAGCTAAAAGTCCTCTTTTAAAACATCTGATGTAGACCACTGCTTGCTGCACCTTACAGGGTAAAAGGGGGATAACGGTGATGGTGAGGCAGTCTCCACAGTCAAAAAATTTCTGTGTGAAAGGTTCCACCTGAAAATGAAGTCCAGTACTTTGAGGTTTTTTTGTAGCATTACTGCTGCACATGTAAATATAATGTATGTTTTCATTCACTAGAACTGAATTGGTTTCTTTTCTTTTTTTCCTCTCTCACATCAGTTTCTTCTGGTTTGCAGTTGTTATGGACCGTTTTGGTGACATACATTTGTGGAACTTTCTGTGATGTACACTTCTACTCAGGAGAGCCAGGTATGCCTAGGAAGAGGGGAAGAAAAAAACAAACTTCTGTGAAATATCAGAGGCTTTTGGGAACGGTGTGCTTACACATACGGTGTTTCTATTGCTTCATCCCAAAGAAAAGGATGTGAGAGTGCTGGGGGAAAACTCATGAAATCTGTTGCTATCTCTTGAGCCCTCCCTTTTTGCGCTAACTAAAAAATGATGTGTGAGCTGCTGCTGCTGCTGTTGTCATTATTTAAAGCAGCAGCAGGAGAGTGCAGCTCTTACGTGGTCTGGTAGATATAATGATAGAGAGAAAACAAAAAAGGTTGGGGTCTAAACCACAAGTAAAATCGCCTGAATGTTTCATTTTACTTGTCCTTTTTGTATTTGAGGGTCTGAACTCCTATCTTAAAATCCGTAATTCCTCCCAGGAATGAGGAATAAAGTACTCTGAAGGGGTACTCTGGCACTTTTAATACATAGAGGCCACTCATTACTTTGAAGCAAGGTCTTTCCTTCCTATCCTTTCGTGTTGTAAGGGAGCAGTTTATGCCACGGTACAGGCACTATAGGGACACTGTACAGTGTTCCCTAACTTCCTCAGCGAATGTGCCACAGCTCTGGCGAGTGGCACGTTGGCAGCTTTGCTGCCCTAGGTTTCAAATAGGTGATACTCTGCTGCCCGAGGCTGGCTGATGCTCAAATACAAGTTGAGCGCGGCACGAGATGGTGTTGTCTTGGAGTGAAATATGGTGATCCAGAATACAAAGCTGGTCCTGTTAATCTGAAAGTACCTAGCCATGAAACGGCATTTACAACCCAGAAATGAAACGCTACTACCTGAAATTTTTGTTTTTCTAAATAGACTTGATTTATTTTACATCTTATTCCTTTACTCCCATCTTCTTCTCTCCACTTTTCTTAATGTTAAATTATTTGCTGGGCTGGTTGTTCCAAGTTCTCTTTATATTAGATTATTTTTTTTCCTAGGTAATTAAATGTACTCACGTTTTTGCCTCCTCTGTGACCAAAGCAAAATATTTTTCTTATCCGGAGGAACCATTCTGATGCAAGGGAAGTGACTTCATTTGAGAGACATGTTTGAGTCCTTCCCCAACCAGGCGACCTCTTTCACACACTCCGAGAAAGCTCTAGAGTAGGCTGACTGTTACCAGAGAGCTGGTTCATAGATGCAGCACCTTCAGCTCTTGTGAACAACACGTAACCTCAGACCTTTACGGACAAAACGTGTATCGCCAAGATGGAGGGACTTTCTAGCAAAGTGATTCTGGTCATCTCATGATTTTCATCAGTATTATGAGAGAAAACATTACATAGCAGCTGCTTGTGACAGTGTTTGTGTGTTGCTCTGATTTACTCTTACAGCACTTACTGTATGCGGTTGCTCTATTAATCTTTCTATATGAACAGTTTCTCTGTTTAATTAAATTGGGCCCAATGAGGCAGTGCATGGTCCTCTGATAAGCTCATTCATCTTTATTTGATTCTTTGCTGACACGTTAGTTGCCCTGTGACATAGGTTAAGTCATTGAGTGGCCATTACCTCCTCGTTTACTCTCTCATGTTACTCCTAACCACCTTCCTGAAGTCAAATCCAGATGATTTGTGCCAATTTCATGGGGGCACAAACTGGAACATCCGATAACTTTCTACATGGCTGACTTTATACAATCTTGCTTGCACATCTCAAGCTGCTATGTCTGTCAAAACACAATTTTTTCCCCTCCTCCTTATGGGCTTTGATAGAGCTATGAGTACTAGAGGTCTCAATTATAAAATGTCATGACACTGCCGCACAATTTTTTACAGTAATTTCACAGTGTCACTTTGTGATTATTTCAGGATAGCTTTGAACCATGACTGAAATGAATTGTGGCCCTTAGTGTATTGGGTGATACAAATTGTGAGCTGGTGTGACAGAGAGGCAGGCGTTGTTAGGAACGAACTCCACGCGAAGAGAGGGAAGCATGTATTTTTTCAGATATGCTACAAAAAGCAGGCAACAAAAGGGAGGCAGGGGAAAGGGGGTGGAAGAAGAGAGAATTAAACATTTGCGACAAAGCAAGCGTCGGCTGCGCACCTGTAATTCAAATGATCAGGTAGCTTGAGTTGGGGCTTTTCCAGGCTTATGCAGCAGAAGTCCAACCTGGAATTCTGCAATAAACCTCCTCGACCTCCGTCCTGAGCCGTGGAAATGTGTCCTGTGTGCTTCCCAAAAAGATCCAACCCCTTTAAACACCCAGTGCTTTAAAAACGTGTAGTGAGGAGTCAGATAAATGCCTTACCGAGCAAATGTTGGTCTTGGCAGGCAATCCTGTCATTTTATAATACCGCTTTGAGTAGTTTTAAAGCACAATTGTTCATACAGAATGAGTGAGTAGGGAGACCTTTGCAGATGTCTCCACCACCTCCCTGGCTGAAATAACGAAGGGAGAGAACGAGCCGCTTCTCTCAGACCCAGGCTTGTGAGGAGGTGGGAAAGAGAAAAGGTTCATCCTTCTTCTGCTCTATGAGCAAGCCCAATTTGGGGGCCCGGTTCAGCAGAATGGGTAAACTAAGAATTGCACCTAGTCCTCTGCAACCTTATTGTCTTCAAAAGCTCAGGGAAAGCAACAAATCAATATCTCTACTCTAAAAGAAGGATGATTTGCCATTTAAAGAAGCATTTTCAGCACGTAATTCTGAGGAAATCAAAGCCTTAGGAGAGGAAAACAAGGACAGAAGAGGGATGGGAAAAGGTGTTCCCTGAGATCATTCTAGACCTCTGAAATTTGCCTAAGATACGTAAGATTTGTGGAATAACATATCTGTTGTTCCAGGGGGAGCTGCAGATATTTCAGTGTTTTCTTAATTGTGAAAAAAAGACAGCAAATGCTGCCAAAGCAAAATTTTATTTACATTTGCAGTCACATTTCAGCTAAAACACAGACAAAATATGGAGTTATTTTATTGATGGCCATGTCTTTGAAAGCTTTACTCATAGCTTAACATTTTTACATGAACTTTTACCTTTTGTCTAATGTAAAGTTTATAATGGCCTGTCACGTGCTGGAAATATTAACACTCCTTACCTCAAAATCCAACAGTGATTCACCTCTTTTCTAAAAAGAATGACAAAAACTAGTAAGAAAAATCCCATAAGAATCACTAAATATTCAATTTAGTTTATTTTGGTGTATGAAATAATTTCCAGAGTCCACGTGTGTGTTTTAGCTCCTACCTTAGAAAGTCTGGAGTACCATTAGCTTAAGCAGCTCTCCATAATAACAAGGGAACTTCAAGGGTGATCCTATAGCTAGCCTGGGTTTGGGTCAATTAGATCAACTGGTACCAGTATGGATTTGCTAGCATTTTACTTTGCCAACTTGATATTTAAGGAATACCTTTTTTTAAAGCAAAAAATAAAGTTCAGATTTTTTTTTCCTAATTGCAGGTTTTTTTCCTCTCTCCCTCTCTTTCTTTCTTTCTTTTCTTTCTCACTCTTTCTTTCCCCATTTTTGAAGTCTGATGAATCTCCTTAACGTTTTTTTGTTTGTTTATGTCAGGATTTTCCTGCACCTTGTTTTTATGCAGTGAGAAGTATTACATCAAGTAAAACAAAAACAAAACAAAAATTGATCGTATAAATGATAGGCAGCATGAGGAACAAGGTTGACAGCAAATGTTAAATGGCATTAAAAAAAAAGCTTTTATCTCCTCTCACCTCCCATAGTGCTTGTTTGATGTAAAGTACAAGCCACTTGTTGCCAGCAAAAACGGTCATCTCATTTAGACTGTATTGCTGTGTACCTTCACCCAGCACCGATAACATTACTTTATATTGCAGGTTCAAGCATTTTTATGTTACATAGAACAAGGATAACCTTCTTGCATCTAAAACTCCTGTGCAATCTTACAAGAAAACTCAATTAATCAATTAGAATTCTTTACTCAAATTACAGGGGAATTATATGTCTCTGTTGCTGAGAAGCGTTGGAACTTGCGGTGCATTACAGCAATTAAGAATACTTAATTTCCAAATGGCACAAATGAACAAAGTATGAGTCATGGTGAACGTTTACTCCTTAAAAGCCATCAGTGCTAATGGTTTTGTAACCTTTGTAAATTTAATATGGGCTTCATTTATACAGCAGTGAAACCCACGTCAGGACAGTATAATATTACTTCTCATACGCACAGAGCTTTATGCAGCCACACACTTAATTGCATAAATAATAAAGATAGGTTTTGAGGTAGGCATCTGCTTACACTACTTTTTGCGAACAGATACAATCACACCATGCTATCACGCTCTAAGAAGTGCACTTAAAGCAATCAATAAGTAATGATTCATAACAATTTTTTCCTTAGTGAAGTTATGATAAGTAAAGATTAGGCCAAGAAAGCAGAATATCTTTAGTGCCTTTTTGGAAGGATGTCTTTCCTATGTCAGAGTATTCAAATAGCCTTTTTAGAGTTTGCAGTGAAACTTTTTCACCTTTAAAAGTGGTCAGTTCATATTCAGTTATCACTAACTGATCTTTCTGGTAGCAAATAATTGCATGAATGAATAGTTTATTATTAATCTTCATAGCCATTACCAAATACTATGCTTTTATGTGGCGCTGATCCTAATAAATATCTTGGATAAATATGCTGCTTTACAAAAGTATCATTCATAATACAGACAAGGAATATCTTTGTGTATGTTGGCAGTTGTTTCCAGTTATAAATTCCTCTAGAAGACCTATGTCATACTTATGGGTCTGTCTTTGAGATTCTTGTGAGTTACTTTAATAGCAGTAGTAAAGACTCTGACTATGATATTGTCTTCCCTCCCTCCTCCCCCAAGTAGTGGATTTTCTCTGAGGAGAAAAGATGAAGATCATAAACCCAGGAAGTGTGCAGATTTATTTTCTTTTTCAGCCTTCAATGGGATCAATGAACAATCATAGGCAACTCCATGGGGCCAACACAGAGATTACCAGCATTGCAGTAATGATGGGATGTGGGCACTGAGTGTCTTTTTCTAGCTGATTTTTGGAGGGCTGAAGACAGATCCTGCATTCCTCTCCAAAAGGAGCACGCCCTTCTCTCAGTGACATTATGCACATACAGATTCAGTAACGTCAGATGATTCCGAGTGAGATTTTGTTCCTACACCTTGCTGTTCATGCTAGAAGAGAGCTCTTTTACCCTGCCTGCTTAACTTCTGGTTTTGATCTGTTTGATTTGGTTTAATTTCTTCCTTTTCTTTTTGCTCTATTTAAAACATTGAATTGATCAGAGTCACTCTGAGCGTTAGTGACATAACATGAAAAGTATATAGTGATTCCCAGTGCTGCAGATTTTACTGAAATCCAGGTATAAGAACATACTAGCAAAACGTGTAAAAAAAGCAAGTTGCATCGGATAGAGTTATGGGTCCTCTCTCAGCGTTGTGACCCTACTTAGTTTCTGAAATGATTTCTTGGCTTTTGTTTGTTTGTTTTTGTTAGCATAGTTGTGCTCCCCCTGCCAAGAGGAAGACAATTCTTGTTTATTTCTTTTCCACAGGAAAGGTTTTTGTTTCTCCGATGGAAATTCAAATCTAGGGAAGTATCACTAATTTTGATGAAGTTAGACAAGTTTTAAAACAAGGCTGAGATACAAAACCTGACGCTGTTTAAAACCACACTGAAGATTTTTCAGCTTCTCCAAAGAGCAGCCACAATTGATGAGGTTTTCAGGTGAGGTGAGAAATATCCCTCAAGGTACTTTTTCAATTGATATACAAATAAAACAAAATGAAAATTGTTAACAGCAATCCTCAGAAAATTAGAATATTTATTATGCATTTTTTTTAAAAATAAGCAACCAATCATCATTAAATGTGTTGGTGTTCATTACAATTAAATTAGTCTTAGTTAATTCATTAAATATTAATGTGGAATTCAAATTCAATTCCATAGAAATTATAATCTGGTAATTAATTAACATATTAAAATTGAGAAGCATTACCTGTCCCTTCAAGGCAAAAATCTTCCTTTTTAATGAAGAAATCTTTCAGTGAAGGCATAATGGGTGGGTTTGGGTTTTTTTTCAGTGATGAGAGATTTGTAGGGAAAAAAATTTTGCAATTGTCTAGATGTTTCATTTCTTTCTGTGCTTTAAAGATACTTTCAGATATTTTTCCATGAAATGTCTTTAGACCAAGATGAAAATAGTTTTTAAAAGACAACTAAAAAATACGTGGTATTGACTTTTTGTTTTTAGAAGAAAACCAGTTAGAATCCTTTAGATTCAAGTTTTCATTCTGAAAAAACCCCATGAAAATGGTAAACTTTTCAGAAGTCTTCTCACCATCTTCATTATTTTAAAAGGTAAAGATTGCTGTCACCAGAAA
Organism: Xenus cinereus; assembly: GCA_025774025.1. NCBI lineage: Eukaryota > Metazoa > Chordata > Aves > Charadriiformes > Scolopacidae > Xenus > Xenus cinereus. The sequence goes on along the minus strand of JAOXJK010000012.1, from coordinate 62,809,536 downwards.
CTTAATGTAACTCTTTTATAATCATACCTTTCACTGTCTCCTATTTCATGTTTCAATTTGATAATCATAGTACTTCATCACCTTCTTGGAAAATCATATAGCCCCCATGCACTGAGACATATCTGTGCGTGGATTTTCAAAAAAAAAAAAAATACAAATAGTAAACTGCCTGATTCCAGTGTGATGCTCTATAGATGAAGCCTTGAGTATAGACCTATGTGTAATGACATATGCAGCAATATATATCCAGTATATGGATAGTTGGTGCTGTTTACCCTGTGTCACAACTATCAGTACTACCTACTGAGAGTGTTCGTTGATTTTTGGGGCGGAACAGTTTTATGCCACTGACTTAAAAGCTTTGCAGCTTAAAAACATGCAGAAATAATTAACCAGTTTGTGAAAGCTTTGGCCAGAGAACCAGGCTCTTAAAGGCTAGTCATCTCTGGTTGTAGACCAAAACAGTAAATACTGATAAATCTACTCAAGTGCTATTCTTCATTTGTGAAGATTTGATAGCAAAAACTGCTTTGAAATCGTAGTGGAGAACGTTGAAGAAGGATACATATTTATGCTATATATGAAAAAATAGCTACATTTTACACATTGATACATAATGAGGAAAACAGGCTACCAAATTGAAAAAACTTAACTGTTTTTCATTTTGGAAAATTATGACCAAAGAAAAGGATAAGACACTCATTCCAATTCATTTGCAAACCTGGTGGGATTTTTGCCATTTTTATCAAACATGAGACTATTTCCTAAAGGTGTTATCTGCAAGATATAGTAGTTTGCCAGTTCTAGTCGGTGCTACTCCACATTTTTTCTCTCACTTTCATGTCCAAAACTTTGGTGTAGTTTGAGTACCCGGTTTAGATGGATGGCATTCATTGAAAGATGATCATAGTATCTAGTAAGTGCCTGATTACCCATTGGACATCAATATTTTTCTTTAAAAAGTATTGACATGCCATTAATTGTGATTGTAATTCTTGTGTCATGCCCCTAGAAGTAATATATTTGAATTCCAAGTGCCAAACAACTTCTTAAATTGTTTGTGTGGAAAATATTGAGCACTCTACAGAAAGAAAGTTGGAACTAGATTACTCTCCTGTAAATCTGGTGTTGCTGCCTTAGATAAAATGGTATTGTTTAAGCAGTATCACAAGAGTTAGAGTCTGATTGGTTCTTCTAGTGCAACAGAAAAAAAAAAGGAAAGTCAAACAACAAATCTGTATCCCTATTTGACTTTTTCAACAATTGTACTTACTGAAACCACTAACCAGAGTTGATTGTCCTTAACATAAAAATGGTTAGCTAATATCCATTCAGGACTCAGCCTTGAATGGACGGCTCAGACTGGTATTAAAGTACAAAGGAGGGTTCACAAAGAGCCCCGTTTCCTCTCCTGCAGTTGTACTGTGTATTTTCTTTTCCATCTAACTTCTTACAATTGAGATAGAAAATCTAGTTACGCTATCAGTGTTAGCCCGACCTCCACTAAGTAATCCATGTGGTTTCCATATGGTGGCAAGCTTACCCCGCAGAAAGGAAATGGGTGCAGTGGCAGCACGCACGCTGTGCTTCAAAGAGACACCCTTAAACAAGGTCCCCGCCAGTTGCCACTGAGATGATCCGCTGCTGCTCCCAACTGAAGGTCATGCTTTAAAGTACCCTTGCATCCCCAGACCAAAGACTAAGAAATACAGTAGGGTTCTTAGATGCTTAGCTAGCTTTTGACTGATAAATAAAGCTTTCTTTTAGAAAAACAAATTATTCTTAGCCTTAGGATTAAGTTTATAATAGAAGCAGCGTGTGTTAAATGCATAGGCCTTACACTAGGGAAAAAAATGAAGAATTTGAAGAAGGAGGCAATAGTTAAGTTTTCTATGCTTTTTTAGTGTAGGTGTAAACCAATTAGCATTTAATATAATTGCGTGCATAACAATAAAATAATTGTGAAACGAGTTGTGCTTCGGAATTGTATGCACACTGTTTACTGTACTCCACCTCCGCTTTTTTAAAGGAGAGGTGCAAGTGGTAAAGCATGGGTTGGGATGCACGCCATATACCACAACATACTGATGGTGCAGTGCAGCAAGAGTCAGGAGAGCACTGCCCATGTATACAGCCCCCTTTCTTTTCCTACTAGCACCCCATTGTATGCAGAATCCACTGAAGTACTGTCTAAATTTCTCTGTATAGACAAGGAAAACTTTGAAATTACACAGGCGGAAAACGTATTTGCATTTAATTTGTTATCTCTATTTGTCATGAAATTCTAGTAAATATAGATAACATTTGCTATTTTAAACTAATTATGCTAAAACACTTGCACCATTTTAGAACATCGAGTTCACGTTTTGCCAATAGTAATCATAGGTAGAGCATCTCAAACTTGTGACTAGATCTTGAAAAGTGTTTTGACAACGCAGAGTGTCTCTAATTGTCCTGTAAAGAGAACATGGGGCCTTTGCCAACAACCCCTTGTTTTCCACTTCACTAGTATCTTGTGTCGCACTCATTCATTATCTACATAGCGGCTGTAACAATAGCAGCCGTTCTAGGCAATTGCATTTTTGCAGGTCTACAAGGGAACTGAAAGTTGTCACTTTATGAAAAAAATCCACATTGGTCTTGGCTCAAAAAAAGATTTGCTGTTTTGCTGCACTTATTTTCTGTTTCTGTTAAAAAGGCGTTACTTAACTAGAAGAACAGTCATCCAACGATGCAAAAATCCCATGAGTACCGTACAGTATTTTGGGTTTTTTTTTATAAACAGTAAATTGTTTCCCCATCACAGAAAAAAAAAAACTTACAAGTAAAAACATAACTAGGTACTTATTTGGGGTTTCTTTTTACTGTTTGTGTAAGAGAGGAATGTTTCATCACAGAATTTCAGGAAGATGATACAACTGCCTTGGATAAACATTTGAGATTTTATCAAAATATTTTATTCTAAGAACACATGATTGTTACTCTTTTACACAAGTGACAGAAATTACAAATGTGAATGAACATATTGGCAGGCTGCCACCGTGGTACAATAACACAGTGTAGCTGCTGCAGTTCCCTCATCTCTTAGCAGGAAATCAGTGTTTGTATGTGGTGGATGGCATTTAAATGTGCTCAGGTGGTTCATGGCGTATCAGCTGAAATAAATATTCAATCACAGATTGGAAAAAGCTTTTAAAACATTAGACTACCCAGAGGAAGAAAAATTAAGTCAGCATATAGTTATCAAGATAAGCACAATGAGAAAAGCGCACTTTACCTGGTAGGCATCAATAAGTGAACTAAATGATTCTCTTGCAAGCACGATTTCATTCCCATTTCTTACTGAAATCTTAACTTCGGTTAGTACGCAGTGAGGTCTTGTAAGATGCGCTTGATTTATCTCGTTTTAGAATTTCAAAACTGCCTTGTGCTGCACTGTGTCCACGCGTGAAAGTCAAAAGCACTCTTGAAACCAGAGTCCTGCCTGTGAGGGCTGGCACGCTCTGCACTCAAGAGCTGCACCCTGGCAATCGCAGAGCAACATGTGGCTCAGGATTAGCATCAAGAGCAGGAATACCTCCTAATCGTGCTTTTTATCGTGCAAATGACATCATAGTAACTTTTAGCGGGCAGAAGCTCAGCCAACAGGAGGGGTTCCTCCTGTCCCAAAACTCATTTCTGTGTTGGGTGCCTTTCTTTGTGCATAAGATTTCTGTCTCAGTTTCGGAAACCGAATCAGGCAATTGATGTGCACTAAAACCCACTCTTTTCTGGGGGGGATCATGTTCACTTCCAACCAGATTGCGACTGGTACGTGACCATGTGAATGGTCAAATAGCAAAAGGCTATTAAATGGCTAGAAAGTTGTAGTGAGAGGGACTAAGATTTTTGCTGGTATTGCCAACTTAAGTTAGATACCAGTTCAGGTATCTAGTTATATATCTTAAGGGGCAGCTCCTCTCCTCCGTGTCACACCCAGTGGGTTAAAGTTCTCACATAGCTCTCTCACAGCTTTCCATACAAATTCAGGACTGGCACCACAGTCCTTTAAAACGTTTGCAAATAGCTCTCACGTGTTACCAACCTCCCTTCTTTCTGCTTGAGCCTGGGGCTGGAACAGGTAACGAGTTTAGATGCTTGCAACAGCTGCATCGAAGTTGCTTGCGCTCGTCTACTTTGTTGTTACTAGCTTAAAACACTTTATCATTATAATCTTTTAATAGTCTGCCATCAAACTTGTCAGCTACTCATTTAAGGACAGAAGGAAGAAGCAAGAGTCACTAGCGTATTACCTTATTGCACAGTAGGATATGTCCGATTTATGGTTCCTCATCACTGTTAGAACTGTGAACTGTATATGTCTAAAAAAAGGTAATTAAACATCACAACTCCTCATGTGTCTTGTAAGCACTTGCAGACTGGTAATGGCACTGCTGACGGAGCTCCCTGGAGCTTGCCTGGCATTCTCCTGCTTCCAAAGGTGTAGGAGATACTGGGTTTTCAGAGAAAGATCTGTAATAGCTTCGCAGCTTTGTTTTCGGTTGTGCAAAGATGCGTGTCTTTTCTTCATCCTTGCTTTTGAAGAGCTATTCCTAGAAAAGTAAAGAAAATGAAGGGCTGCCTGTTTTATCATACCATGGGCATTTAAGTAATATTGTAGTCATAAGATTTTAACATGCTTTGTGAAACTCCAGATAATTCAAAAGTCATAATGCAGTATGACTTATAAGAGAACATTACTTACAAGAAAACAAAGCAGTCTTGCCCTAAATGACTAGATATCTCTATTTTGGTATTGATGTAACCCCTGCACTTTGGCTAGGGAATACTGCAGATGCTGAAATAACTTTTCACCGTTATTCCTTCCGGGTTAGAAAACAAAAGTACAGCAAAGACACTATTGACCTGCTGCATGTTTTTAGAACAGCTGTGTCCAGTGAAATACAAATGAAAGATTAGTTTCATAACTTCCCATATTTATTGACAAGAGAGAACCAGCACATTACATTTTAATTTTAGGGAAGCTATAAGGTATAGTTAAGAGTAGTGAACATAACGCTCTTCAGAGAGGGTAACTATTTTGATATGCTGGTTCTCTTTGTCTACTCTGACTGGTAGCACAGTAATTCAGATGAGGCTGCTTGAGGAAAAGCACTGGAAGCATGAGGGAAGGAAGCAATAGTAGATATATATGGAGCCTTTCTTCTGCGTGATGGAGGTATAAAGCTGCTCCAAAAAGTGTGTTTGGAAAAAAATGGGAAATGGGGAGATTCTCAGAAACACGGGTGGATACCAGGTGAGCTTATTTGCTTTCTAGCAGCAGACACACCAAAATCCCAAATCAAAATCTTAAACCTTTCTCTTTTGTAGGGATTTTAATTAAAGGGACCTATAACAGAAAGGAAGAAAACTGTCTCATCTCTGAGCTTCCAGAGCTGAGGTGAGACTCCCTCAGCATCACATGGAGGCACACACTTTGATCATGAATCTTCTCATCCCCTAATTAATCTTCTTGTTGCTTTTCAGTGACAAATGCTCTGACTACTGGAGCTTTTCTGCACTTGTGTTTACAATAAGGCTCGCCTCTTTTCCGCTTCACTTTTACAAAGGTCTCAGCATCCACACGGACTGTAAGCATCTATCTTGTCTAACTTTTATCTTCGATGCTATGGAGAAATCCGTATAACAAACTACAAGCCAAAGCAGAAGGTGCTTTGATATTAGTGATTGCTGCTGCCAAACAGAGATTTTCTTGGGACTATAGTATAGAGTTCAGCAGGAAGCATATGTTTAGTACTGGTGAAATACTATTCAATACTATACAATAGTTATAATTTAAAGAGATTTAGTACTGTAACTCTATGTAAGGTTTTGTTTAGTATATATAATTAGCACATACTACTAGATGTGCCCTCAAATAAAAAAGAGCACTTGGGCCTTCCCTTTTGAAGGGTAAAGAAAGCTTATTAGAAGGAAGTAGTACTCGTTACTAGAATCAAAGAGCTAGCAGAATATTTTACTCAAAAGAAACAGCAATAGATTAAGCCATTTGTAATGAAAACTTGTTACTCGATTTATCAGTGTAATTTTACTAGGTTTCTGTAATGAAAAAATAAATTACCCCCATTTCACTTGTTACAATATTTTAGTTATTTTTTGAATGAAAAGGAAAAGATCCTCTGTTAACAAATGGGAAGCTTGCATTACAATGGAAAGCTTAAATTAGTCAGTTCTCATATTTCAGTAGAGTAAGCTCTTTGAAGTGATCTTTCCTGTTGCACGAATTCAGTGTTTTATTGAACAAGCCTCAAGAGGCTTCCAAATACCTGGCTTGTAGATGTCTACTTGTACAACTTAGCAACGGCTAAGAGTCTTCATGGGGCATAAAAAGCACATAAAATAAGAAAAAAGTCCATTTATGAGATGCATTTATAGAAAGTTTTATTGATCATGTTCTTCAGTTCCAAAGCAAATTATGCTTCTTCCAGTCACAACATTGCTGGTCAGTGTCAGCTTCCTCTGGAAGATTTCTGGGTTTAACATAGCATACCTAAAGAATGTTATCAGGATCTACTAGATAACGTTAACAGAAATCACTTACCTCCTTTTTGACAGAACAGGGCCTAAAAATTTACAGACCACCCTGTTTTACAGAGGATTAAAAAAACCACTGGAAAGATGCAATTCTGGTAAAAATTAAAGTCTCACTGTAGTTTTACATATATTTTGAAAAATGGGGGTATTTAAAGTTAAATGTTGAAACGTTATCTACTTGTTAGCTGCTTGCTAGGTAATAAGATTGCTCCTGAGTGTGTTTTTTCATACACTCTTCTAAGTGTCTCTGGAGAGATACAGACAGGAAGATACGAAAGTCAGCTATGCCGTAAAACATCATGTTCTCTAGACTTAAGTGTCTTGTGTGCCAATGGGGTACGTAAGCAAAGGGAAGGAATTTTTCTCATATTGGTTTGACTGGGAAACTGAGAACTCAACTTTGTGACAGGGAGAGCAGAAAAAAAGCAAGCTATGAATGGTTTCCCTTTTCTGCCCTATTTTCAATTAGGTCCTTTCTCTTCTGGAGAGATGTCTTAATGATCCTGGATCCAGATCCGGAAAGGTCAGTATATGTTTCCAAGTTCCCAACTGTATTGCTTGTGTTAATCAAGGTAAATTGTCTTATTCTGCTGTGGGTGGACTTATTGAAGTTTGTGTTGCAGTAAGGTAAGCGCTTTCAGTAATACTGGATTCCTTCTTCAGTAGTAACTATTGAAAAGAGCTGAATGGAAAATAGATTTTCTTCTTGCAGGAAAAAAAGCCACATATTTCTGACAGAACAGTTTTGGGAAAAATAAAAATGTTGTTATTTGGCATGCTGGTTTTCCAGTGGTGGGTGGGCTGTCTGCTTCTCCAGTTTTCCAGGATGTTCACTTGACCAGTCACCTGCCAACCAGGTAGACCAAGAGTCAGATTAACTGTTTGAAGGGTTGGGGATCTTGTTGCTTGGGAAGCTATGAAGGGTGAGTAGCTGCTGTAGCTTCTTGGCTTCCACCATGGGAAGATACAGTGTCAGGAACCAGAGTGCTCCTGAGAAAGTGCTAAAAACGTTTCTGAAAAAGATGTGTTTGAAAAATAGGGCTAAATGTTGCTTGTAACCAAACTCTAAATAATTTTGCTCCCAAAAAACTTGTAGCTAAGCTTTCCTAAATGATGAAAAAACCAATTACAGTTAATGTAGATGTTTTGTAGAATAGTTTAGTTTTAGAATGGTTCTATGACAAGGGTAATACTATAAATACAGATCTTTCTTCACCTAGACAGTCAGGTAAGCTAGTCATGCCCGCTAATTTTATTCTCTAAAGGTAAGTGTGGACTTCTGTTAACGGGGACATTCCCAAGGGCATTCAGAGCAGAAAGGAAAAGAAAAGAATTCTTTAAGTGATAGGGGAGAAACTTTATTGAATGTACATAACAGCAAAAAAAAATCTTTCTCATAGGTCTATTACAGTACATTCAGACTCTTAGAAAATCACAACTATTGACAGATTTAGAAGACAGAAGATCTGTATAGAAAAAAACTGCTCTAATTATTGGCTAGCTTGTAATTAGAGGAAAGCAAAATCAAACTATTTGTTGATAGGTAGTGACTGAATAAAGAATAAGATACACTAGAAAATATTGTTCTCATAACTTCAGAAACTATAAAATTGGGTGTTCATTGATAGCATGCAGTTATACTTAGAAGCAATGCTTAAAGAAGATTTTGTCATACAGAAAATCAGCTGGTTTATCTTCATTTTACAGCATGAAAGAAGGAATATGTATTGTCATGGTATTTGAAGTGATATAAAGAAATGGTCTAATGAAAGTAATTTGTCTGCTGCTACCTTTTATATCACATTATAGGTACAAGACTTTGCCATTAAGTAGTTTCCTTATCAAGCAAGCATTGCTGTTTTCAATCACAGCAAACACAGTTATGATACATTCTTTAAAATGTAGTTCTGCTAAAATAATGCTATTTGTGTTCAATAAATACAAATATACATTTTTATAGTAAATTTTAAGAGTATGAAAAACACGGGATGCATTTTTAGCTGCTGGAGAATTGCTGTCATTTGAAGAGACCCAGACCAGAAGACAGCAGGTGTGGGTATGGCCCTGTGTTCAAACCCCACTGACTTGCAGGGAGAGAGGACTTGATATTAGTATTTAATTTAAGTTTAATAAGAATTCTAAGAGTTAATCCTGTGTTAAAAGCAGTGTTCCCTTAAAAAGGGCTTCAGGACAAAGCAATAGTAAAAGGTTTCAATAACAATAAGGACCAGACCTTTCTTTTTGTCGCCTTGGACTATTATTAGATCCTTTTGCAGTTGTCAGCTGAGAAATAGAGGCATACAGTTCTTGGAGATTTATTTGTTTGCATTGTTCATCATGTTAACCATCACTATAGAAGATACTACATTTCAGCAGACTTTTCCAGTGCCTTCAGCCTCTGCTTGCACCTCTTATTCTCAGTCAGGACTGTGCACGTGAATGGGGAGGGTGGCATGCTCTGCTCTTCAGCCTTTGTTGGCTTTGAGCGGTGTCCTTGCCTGCAGTGTGGAAACTGCCATTAATGAAACCTCAAAAAATTGGTTTTAGTGTTAAGGACTGCTTTGTTTTAAAGATTCCTGGGTGTCCAATGGTACTGGCAGGCAGTGACTGGGGCTTTAAGAGGCGCTTGGATGTTTGGACTGCAAGGTGTAACAAAAGTCTTCTCGGCGCTTGTCTGTATTTTGGACTTCCTTGTGACTTTTAGAAACAATGACGCGCGCATTAAGTTCATGCAGCTTTAGTGAATTCGAAGTGGTTTACAGTGGCAGTTAGTTTTGCAACGAAGTTTAAGACAAAACTTAAGATTGTTCTGGAGTGGGAGGACTGTCCATCAGAAAACGGTCAGCTGGTGGTTTTCTACCTGCTGAAGGCAGCCTGCGCAGTGTGGACCCCAGGGAAGCCAGCTCGTCTGCTGCCTAGGCATGAAGCCCTTCAGCTGGTGAGATTGAGCCGTGTATTCAAACAAACACAGGCCAGCACTTCACTTAACGTGTTTGTTAGATTTCTCCCCCTTTTGCCAGCACTACTGTAGTCTTTAAACAGTGTGACAGAAGTACACTTCCACTTCAGTTAATGGATTTATCAAATACCTTATTTCATGCTTTCTGCTTTTGATTTATGAATTTTGATCCCAGAGACAAGGACCCTGTGAGTATTGATTGCGGAAAATGTCAGACTAACAGAAGTTAATTTCGCTCGTACATGGGGAAGTCTGTGATTCTCTGACAGCGCTGTCTGCGGAGAACGGGCTGTCACCCAGCCCAAGTGACACCACGCCGTCACAGCAGCCAGCCCCTCCGTCCGCCCCGGGATGAAAACACCGGCTGATGCGGGGCCGGCAGGGGGTCCGGAGGAAGGGGACTCATGGGTCGGGGCAGGGGAGGAAGGTGCGAGCTGCTGCGGAGCCCATCGGAGCCCATCCCTCCGCAGCTCCCTGCGCGTGATTGCAAGGCGCCTGGCGGGATAATGGAATGTCACCCTGCCAGCACCACCACTGATCAGCGACACTTCATTTATCGATTGGCTTTCTTTGTAAATTATAAGTCTTTTTCTTTTTTTTTTTTTTTTTTTTTTTTTTTTAAATGGCAGAGTCAAAGTGTGACTAATACAGTGGGGCACTTGGGTGCTAGGTGGGAGATGTTTTGCTTTTGCTCCTCGCATCTCTTGCATTTGAGATGTGGTTAAAAATTTCAGACTTCTTGCCATGTATTTATTCCAACTGAATGTATTAACACAGACTGCAGAAAAACAGAGGACTTATTGTGGATACCAACAATAAATGGTATCAATACATGGTCTTATTTCTTCACCAGAAATGAGACATTCACAGTAGGCATCCACATTGATGATGGTGAAAAGATGCCCACTGGTTTAAGTCAAAATGGGTTAAGTGCTTCTGTTAGTCCTGTAATCTTTCTTTTTCTTGGCACTTTTCATTGGACTTTTCATCTGTCACTTTTTCACTGGGAGAAATGTCACAGACTAGCAAAATAACATTGCTGTTTGCTGATTTTTGTCTTAAAATTAGATTAAGAGTACCTACAATAATGTAGGAAAAATGTTAGAATCTATGAAATGGTTATTGTCCCAAAATTAAACAGTCTAATCCAAGAAATACAGAGTTAAAGTAGCAACTAGAAGATGTTCAAAATTATATACGTTGACAAGCCCAGACAGCTAACCACAGAGTCTGTAACAGTGTTAAGACTTGCGCTACTGAAGGAATGGAGAATAATATGTTCTTCCCATAGAAAAATATCTGTAATTTATTTTTTCGTGCTTGAAAGATCAGTGTCACTGTAGATAATTCAAGAGATTTTGATAAGTAACATTGTGTGGGGATATAAAGAGAAAAGTACCAAAACTCAGATTTTACCACTTTAGTTTCCCTTTAAATACCAAAGTATTCAGGGTATGCTAACTAATGTGAAGGCAATATAAACAGGTACAATGCAAAAGCCATGCCACTGGTAGTCCGTAAAAGGAGTTTTGAAATGCAATAGGTGTTATTTGTGCTCTTGACTGTAGAAGGAGGGGAGGAAAAAGACTTGAAGGTTTCCCTCCTTCGTCACCATACTTTAAAAGGTATGTTAGATTACATACTAAAAGTAATCAATTTTTAAACAAGACTTGATAAAGAAATAAGAGCATGGATTTTTTTAAATTTTTTTTTTTTTTTAGTCTGGAGATGTGCACATTAAGGAAGTAGTCCAAGTTTCATTTTATTTAGATATTTTAAAATAAATAGGGCCTTTTTTTTTTTTTTGGCTCTTGCACAGCTGAAAGAGAGTAAGATCTTACTAGGATGCTGACCATCTTCCAGTCAAAAGATCTGAAGCACAGGAAGTAATGCTGCTCCCCTTCTCCTTTGGAAATGTTGGGTTTATCCATATGTGGAGGTGGATAGACAGCCCATCATGAGAGAAGAACTGTAACTCCAGAATGTAACTACCTTCCTACCTTCCTCCCTCCCTCCCTTCCTCCTCCCTTGCTTCCTTCCTTCTTCCCTCCCTCTGTGCTTTTCCTTCTTTCAGTAGTCATTGAGATGAGTGATTTTTTTTTTTTAGTTAAATATCTTTCTGAATGCAGGAGGAGGCTGATCCCCGTTGTATCATAATGTGTTCAACTGTTTCAGGTGTCCTCACACCATTGGCATTCTGTCTGGTCCACTTGGTTTCGCTTGAGAATTTGATTAAAAACATTCATCAAAAGTATAAAGCATTTTTATCTAATGGCTAAAACAGAACCGCTTTCTCAGTTTTGTGGAAATAGGAATGACATTATGGTAATAATTAAAGAAGCAGTGGCTGTATTTGTTTGATTAACTTTTTTGCTATAAAATATATGTATTTCATGAGGTGCATTAATCCTGTGGGGGTTTTTCTAGAAGTTCATAAGAACAGATTTCCATATGCAATATCAAGTGATATTTACATGTTACCCTTTAACAACAGTTTGACAAAGTAATAGAGTCTTTGTTTTATAGAAGGGAAAATGCAAACAAATACTCCATCTACTACATAAATACACAAAATCAGCTTCTTGGGGGCATGTCAAAAATAATATGAATGTATTGCATATGGTTATATGGCAATCATGCATTTAAGTCTGTATCTCTAAACACATGTGTGTAACTGCATGTGTCCATATTTACGTAGTATGTCTAAACCAGACAACAAAGAATTAAAGAGAATAAAAAATGTGCAAAAATTATTTTTTACCACATCAAGCCATGATACACATTCTGTTTAGAACTTCTATTCAAAGAAAGTGTAAGATTGGGATATTTCTTATATCCCATATTCTGTAAAAGCCTTAGCTAGGTGGCTCCAAAGAACAAAAAATATGTCAGCTAATATAAATCACACCTAAAAATTATTTTCTTGATACACTTCCAAAAATGTTTTTCTTGGCTTAAGACGATATGTCTTAATAAAAACAAGAACCACATGAGTGTTCCATTCAAAATTGCCTCTTGTCTTATAAAATTTCTATTTTTTCTGTAAAAACACATAAAGAGAAAACCTAAACCGATTTTTGAAATGAAAGTTAATGTTATCTTCCATGATTTCAACCATTGTCTTGGTTTTTTGTAGATACAATTCTTTCTCAGGAAAAAGTGTCCTGGTTCCTTAGCTATACAATGTTCTTTTAAAATGATGTTCATAGGAATCCCCTTGGTGTATGCATTGAACGCACAGAAGGCCTGACGAAGGTGAGATTGTCAGGGGTGCCTGAGCAATTGTGAATATTGTTATAGATTTTATGCTTTGAAAACCTGTCATTATTTGACCTGCACTCTGTCTGGAACAGAGACATATTGTAATGTTAACAGCACTGAACAGCAATACAGCAAAAACCGGCCTTTTCTCCCTTCCCCTAGGACTTCTTCACAGGAACCTGAACAATGACCTACTGAGACAATGTTTTCTTTTTTCCTTCAACTATGAAACTTTCTATCACTGTAGCAGTTTGAAAATATTGCACTAGTTGGGCACTATTTCATCTTGGTTCCAGTTTAAGAACAGCTTTGACTTTGCATCACTTGCAGGGAGCGGAGAAAGGGAGTTTGTACTACTAAAGGGAAGAGAGTAGCTACTTTTTCTTAAGAAAAAATGGTGTACATGGTATCTGTATTTGGGAGGATGCAACATAATGTATTGAGTCTATAATAGATCATTTATATACATAGAAAAATATTTCGTGTTTTTAGACATGTTTTAAACGTGTTGTGATTTTTCTGTTGCAAAAAGGCTTGCATTAGTAGATATATACTGCTATGGAAGACTGATACAATCAAAACTACCAATACTTTTTAAAGAGTTCTCTAAATAGTAACAGATATGGAATGTGCGAGAGTGGGGTGTTATTTAAAACCTTTGCTGGCACTAATGAGGAGTGACCAGTGAAAATCCACTCTACTCATGTGTCATGGCATCATTTTAAATGCATCCTAAGGAACCTTGTGCAACACCAATCCTGTTCATCATCCATGTTCTGTGGAAAAAAAGTCTATCATTTTTTAATATTTTTTTTTTCTGTAAAATGACATACAGAAATGACATTAAGAATGTTGTTTACAAGGTATGTTTTTTCTACAGTCCTTTCTCTAAAAGAAGAGATTCCCTACAAATCTAATGTATAAGTATTTAAGAGGCTTAAAATACATATCTAATACAATCCAGTAGGTCTAAAATGAATATCCAATGTCATGAGTTTAAATCTAATAATTTTGGATTTACTGCAATAGCCTGCTTTATTTACTGCAGTAGCAATAGCACAGTCCTACCATCTTGCTGCTGTAATTGTAATTACGTGGAGATGTTTGAATGATTTTGCGGTACTGCCTTCCAATTAATTTGCCTTTTTGCTTTCTCTAATAATCAAAAATGCTGACAGATTCAGAAAGATACTTGCACAAAAATCTATTTGCCTCAGAAATGTTTTCCTTCACCTCCTAAATGCATTTTTTTTTTCAGAGGAGTTCCCAGAAAAAGTTAAATTTTAGATGCAGCTTAATGCCTGATTACATCACTGTTAAAAAATGAGTTAAAGAAAAGCCCTTGCTTCAGAAAGTAGTTTCTTCCAAATGGAGATGTGAGAGGGGAGAACATTTTATCCTCTATGGAACATAACATGTGAATCAGGATTCAAAAGCAACTGAGTTTAAAATAATAATAATAATTTTGTTTTTAAAAATTCCCTTATTTTTTTTTTTTAAGTGGTTTAGTGGTTTGATTTGATTTCTTCTGACTCCAGGGGAACTGGATGAATTGAAGGTCTAAAGCACTGATCCTGTGCCCACTCACAGGTGGGATACTGTGGTAATGTAAGTCCTAATGTATGCTTGTAGAATTTAAGTAGCATTATCTTATTTGATTTTAAGCCTAAAAAATTTGACTTGACATGTAGAAAGTGGCAGAAAAGCCTATCATTAGAAAGATTTAAAAGTAGTATCTCTGAGCGTGTTTAGTATTTATTTCATAAGACAAGTATAGAATTATTCAGTAGAAAGGTTCTCAAGCTTCATATGATTTTTTATGATGGTTTGGTTTGAACACTCGTAAATAATGTGAACATCTTAGACTCATGCTGGGAAAACGGTGTGCAAAATACCACTCTTTTAAAACTTCCTTAAAGTTTCGTATCTTTTCTTCATTAAAACCCCTTGGAGTTTTTGTGTCTGCGATTTACCTCGTTTTTAAATATGCTTGGTGGATACAGCGCGAGCTGAAGACGTTGCACGTCTTTGGTCTCCTCTCTCCGGCGCTGGGGCTGTTTCTCCCGGTTTGATCAGCGGGCCCTGGCAACAGGGAGCAGATAATGCCCCGGTCCCGAGCACAATGCGGTGTTGTTTGCCCGGCTCCCCCGTCTCCTTCTCCCCTTTTCCTGGAGGCTGGCGTGGTGGGTACGGTTAACAAGCCCCACCAGCTGGCATATCTGTGCAGACATAATTGCACATGAATGGTGCGGGGAGAGGGGAGCAAGGGAAGAAATAAAACAGATAACAAGCAAAGGGAAAAAGTAGCACTGTAAACAAGCAGCATATATTTTTCCCCTCCACAGAGCAAGCTTTTGTGACTGGAGGCAGTATCTGTGTGCCGCCTGACTTCTAATCCATATCGCAAACAGCTTCCAGATGCCTGAGTCCCCACCGCTATTCTGGCATCCCTACCCTTCACAGATGCCTCTCTATGAGGGGGGTCTATAAGTAAAATTGGGTGTATTTTACTAATCATTCATTTCCAATCTTCCTGAAGGGGAACTTTTATTAATAAACTCTTTTCATCTGTCTCTTTGATTAGGAAGAAGATAATCGCTTAGTCATGTGAAAGGGGAGGGGAAAGAAAAAAAAAAAAAAAAAGATTGCTGGGGGGTCGCCTTTTTTAACATGTGCTTGAGTGGAAGGAAACAAATAAAAACCGCAGAACAATGCGGGTACTAAATGGTTCCAGTTGAGCTTGAGCGGCGGAGGGGAGTTTGAATAGAAGCCTCGGCGGCTGGGCTGGCCTCCCAAGGCAAGCAGAACTAATTCCCCTGATCCCGGCTACCCCGCCGGCAGCAGGCACGTCAGCTGGACCTGGCCGGCAGGTGCGGCGGTGGGGGGAGACGGGGACGGACGGGGACCGTCACCCATCCCTCTGGGAAAGGGTGGCTCGCTGCAGGATGCACGGTCTTTCACTACAGGTTGTGAAGTCGGTGAGAAGCAATTCAAGGAGGGGTTTTTTGGGGTTTTTTTTTTTCTTCCCCCCCCCCCCCCGCCCCCGCTTCATTCTCAATACATCTTCCCTTGTTACTCGCCTCAGATTACCACACTCGGGCTTGTTACTGTGTTAGATCATGTGCCTTTTTGTCTAAAGGTAACATATCCAGCCTGGTGGCCACCAGTACTTAATTACAAAGTGTAGGCTGAAAAGAGATGTTCACATTAAGGCGTGTTTGTCTTCCAAACTATGTTACGCTACTACTTAAGCCATGTCCTGGTTCATGTCATTCAGCAGCTGATTTTTGAGAATGCAAAACTGTAATTTTAATTGATCAGTGAATTCTCGTGATCAGCTGGCATCAACAGGCATCGTTCCACTGAGAGACTGATGCTGAGGGAGGATATTATTCACATAGGTTATAGTCACAAAATTGTATCTAACTGATTCAATCTCTGACTCACCTGTCAGGTCTGAGTAACGTTTCTTTCTGCTTTCCTTTCCTATTTCTCACTAACCTGGCTGAAACTTGATTTGCATGATTGAGAAGATGCAGACCTTTTATTTATTTATTTTTATTTCCATTACATTTTTAGATTTAAAGAAGTGTAGACGTTTGCAATACTAAAAACCCCAGAACAACCACATGCTCAAACCCCACAATTTAATGAGACTTTTTGGGCTCTGACACCATAGCAGTATAATGTAGATTTTCATAATGATTTCTATACTAAAAAAATGTAAAGGTTACTGCAAAATTGTGACTTTATAATGTGTTGTCCTGTAACACCACATTTGGCTTTTCAATTCTCTGTCACCACAGTAGTTAATAATTGTACCTTTACTTCTAGGAACAACCTAGAGAGAATGGAAACTGCGCTACTGAAATTCATGCTGCTTTAAGAAAGGTATTAACTGATCTATAAACTTCAAGATGTCTAATCAGAAACTTGAAAAGTTTCGTTGTTCTGGAAGTTCTACGTGTTGATTTTACAAGAAAATTAGAAATGTTCCTGAAATATCTATTTTTTTCTGCATTTCAGAAGTGCCTGGGGACAAGTTTTTCTATAGGAAGAGAGAAACCGGCTCATTCATTGGAGATGGTGCGTCAGACACGGGCATAAAATGTAGGTTCAGGTTTCTTGTCTGACTTTTGCAAAGCCTGACTTGAAGGCAGGTCTTCCAGTTGAAACCCAAGGGCTCTTTCTGCTGGTCTGTTGATTGTACTGTGCTGGTAAAGGTATGTTTTCACTAGAATTTCCATTCTGAAGCTGCAAATCTTTTTTGAATGAAGAAGTGTTAAAACGGGTATGTTACTGCATAGATCTGAGTGTGATGGATCAATATAACCAGAAAATTCCTGGCCAAATCTAGTGTATGAAATACCAGGAAAAATTACATATTTTCCCATCAATGAAAGAGAAGTTTCATATAAAAATTGTGATGGAATTAAAACAAATAATCAGCGGTTCTGGTCTTTTGTTGTTTTGTTTTGTTTTTTTTTTAAAGTGTGAGTTTCATAACGCTTGGCTGTTTTCTCAAAGTTTTTACTTCAGAAATCAGTAAATAGGAAAGAACTTTTACTTAAAACTTTTGTGAAGTGGGAATGTCTATCACTCATAGCCACAAAGGAAAACTGGAGAAATAGGATGTAAATCTGAAGAGTCACACAAGTAAAAGGAAACCTGAAATCTACCGTTATTTTAGTTATTTTTATTTTATATTTTTATATTTTTCTTCTGCAGTTCTTCAGTTTTCCTCTAGATTTTGCCCTAGAAGGCAGCAGAGGGATGAAGCACAGGTTTCCAATATTTTGTGTTATTGAACTATTAAGATAATGATGAAGTTATTTCTAGATGTACAAGATGGCGAAACTAATCTCCAGATTGCCTGCTTGCCTCAGTTGCCATGCTGTGAGGAGCACCAACACATGGAGGTGCAACCTGAGCTGCACATGACTCCTCTCTCTCCAGCCCCTCATCTAGCCCTTGTGTGAGGATCCTGGCTGCCAGGAGGTAGGTTCGGAGACGGAGTAAACTGTCCCCAAAAGATGCCCGAGAGTCTGCAGTGAGCTGCATTAACACCTGACTAGTGCTATGTTTGGACCATCCATTACAGAGCTTTCTTTGTGACAACTGTGATTTTTCAGGGACTGCTTGGAAGAAATCAGCTGATTGCAAAGTATGAGCCAGAAAGGGGACATCCTGGGATCAAGGGTGAGGTGTGAAGAACGTTTCTTAGTGCAGTACTAGGCAAAAACTTGCATTCAAGCCCCAATGGTCATAATTTGAGTAAGAGGATTTGTCCTTGTTTTCTGTCTAGTTCAGTTCAGGTTATTGCTTCGGTCTATTGTGTATTATATATCTCTTTGTGTTTCTCTTTGTGAAGAACACATTTTCAGGTGTTCCAGTGTTCTCATATTCTCGTGCTTGGATCTTTAGCTATGTGTAGTAAGAGTAGAGGAGTGGAGCACAAAAGGCAAAATGAGGGTTTGGTGAAATAGTTATGCCATGGGCAAAATCACATTCTGTCTGCTGCTCAGTGCTGCTTCTTATTCAGCTGAGGCACTGATGTATCTGTTCCCCAATGAAAGATCCAGCTCCTGCTTGCACAGGGGTCAAAGGCCTGGTGACCTGGTCAAAGGAGACTGATGTGTTGGTTTCGCAACTTACAACTTTTGCTAACTAGAAGTTTGGCAATTTCTAGTGAATTGATCACAGAATCACAGAATCTGCATGGTTGGAAGGGACCTCCGAGATCATCGAGTCCAACCACATAAAAAAAAAAACCAAACCC